>ML681989.1:53011173-53191062 GCA_007922195.1 Podocnemis expansa
CTCACTGTTGCCCCCCTGCTCCCACCTGCTCTGCCCTTTCCTCACTGTTGCCCTCCTGCTCCCACCTCCTCTGCCCTTTCCTCACTGCTATCCTCCTGCTCACTTCTCAGCTTCCTGCTGCTGCCCCCCTGCTCCTCCTGCTGCCCCCTTCTCCCCCCTTTCCTCACTGCTGCCCCCTGCTCTGACCTTCCTTCACTGCTGCCACTTGCTCTGACCCTTTCTCACTGCTGCTCTCTGCTCCTCCTACTGCCCCCTCCTCACTGCCACCCCCTACTCCACACTCCCCTCACTGCTACCTCCTGCTACCCCCTGCTCTGCCCCTTCCCCACTGCTGCCCCCTGGCTCCTCACTACTGCTCCCCTTCTCTGCCTTTCTCCCTGCTGCCCCCTTAGAATCATAGAGTCATAGAATCATAGGGTTGGAAGGGACCCCACGAGGTCATCTAGTCCAACCCCCTGCCAAAAAAAGCAGGACCACTCTCGTTAGATCATCCCAGTCAGGGTTTTGTCCAGTTGGGCCTTGAACACCTCCAGAGATGGAGATTCCACCACCTCCCTAGGCAGCTTATTCCAATGCTTCACCACTTGCCTAGTAAGGAAGTTTCTCCTAATATCCAGCCTGGACCGCCCCAGCTGTAACTTGAAACCATTGCTTCTCGTTCTGCCCTCTGTTACTACCGAGAACAGTCGAGCTCCATCCCCCTTGGAGCAACCCTTCAAGTAGTTGAAGGTTGCTATCAAATCCCCCCTCAGTCTTCTCTTCTGCAGGCTAAATAAGCCTAGTTCTTTCAGTCTTTCTTCATAGGGCTTGTGCTCCAGCCCTTTGATCATTTTTGTTGCCCTCCTCTGGACTCTCTTTAATTTGTCCATGTCCTTTTTGTAGAGGGGAGCCCAAAACTGGACACAGTATTCCAGATGTGGCCTCACTAGTGCAGAATAGAGGGGAATGATCACATCCCTCGATCTGCTGGCAACACTTCTTCTGATGCAGCCCAGTATGCCATTGGCCTTTTTGGCAGCAAGCGCACACTGCTGACTCATATCTAGCTTCCCATCCACCATGACTCCCAGGTCCTTTTCTCCAGTGCTGCTATTTAGCTGATCACTCCCCAGCCTGTAGCAGTACATGGGGTTTTTTCGTCCCAAGTGCAGGATTTTACACTTGTCCTTGTTGAATCTCATGAGATTCCTCTTGGCCCACTGCTCCAATTTGTCTAGGTCTCCCTGAATCCTATCCCTGCCCTCCAGGGTGTCTACTGTTCCCCCCAGTTTGGTATCATCCACAAACTTTCTAAGTGTGCAATCTATCCCATCATCCAGATCATTAATGAAAACATTGAACAGAACTGGCCCCAGGACCGACCCCTAGGGCACGCCACTCGTTACTGCTTGCCAACTTGACATGGAGCCATGGATTCCTACATGCTGAAACCGTTGATCTAGCCAGTTTTCTATCCACCTTACAGTCCACGCAACTAACCCATACTTCCTTAATTTGCCAATGAGAATGCTGTGGGAAACTGTATCAAAAGCCTTGCTAAAGTCAAGGTATATCACATCAACGGCTCTTCCCGCATCCACAGATCCAGTCATCTCATCATAGAAGGCGATGAGGTTGGTCAGGCATGATTTACCCTTGGTAAATCCATGCTGACTGTTCCTGATTACTCTATTTTCCTCCAAGTGTTTCAGGATGGATTCTTTGAGAAGCTGCTCCATGATTTTTCCAGGGATTGAGGTGAGGCTGACAGGTCTGTAATTCCCTGGATCCTCCTTTTTGCCTTTCTTGAAGATAGGTACTATATTTGCTTTTTTCCAGTCCTCTGGCACCTCTCCTGTTCGCCATGAGTTTTCAAAGATAATGGCCAACGGTACTGCTATCTCATCAGCCAGCTCCCTCAGCACCCTCGGATGCAGTTCATCCGGCCCCATGGACTTGTGCACATCTAGTTTCTTTAAGCAGTCCCTAACCTGACCTTCTGTCACCAAGGGCCTCTCTTCTTCTCCCCAGTCTATTGTACCTAGTGTAGTGGGCTGGGAGCTGACCCTGCTTGTGAAAACTGAAGTAAAAAAAGCATTGAGCACTTCAGCTTTTTCCTCATCCTCTGTCACGAGGATGCCTGCCCCATTCAGTAAGGGACCTACACCATCCCTGATCCTCTTCTTGTTATTGATATACTTGTAGAACCCCTTCCTCTTATCCTTCACATCCTTTGCTAGTCACAACTCCATTTGTCCTTTGGCCTTTCTGATTTTATCCCTGCAGTCCCGAGCAATGTCTTTATATGCCTCCTTAGTCATCTGTCCTAGCTTCCACTTCCTGTAAGCTTCCTTTTTATGCTTCAGCTCAGTGCAGAGCTCTCTGTTAAGCCACAGTGGGTGTCTTCCACATTTGCTGTGCTTTCTCCTTATCGGAATTTTATCTTCCTGTGCCCTTAGCAGGGTTTCTTTAAAATGCACCCAACTCTCTTGGACACCTTTCCCCTTCAGATCAGCCTCCCAAGGGATCCTGCCCATCAGTTCCCTGAGGGAGACAAAATCTGCTTTTCTGAAGTCCAGGGTCTGCGTTTTGCTTCTTTCCTTCTTTCCTTTAATCATCAACTTGAACTCAATCATTTCATGGTCACTGCTACCCAGGTTGCCATTCACTTCTACTTCCCTGATAAATTCTTCTCTATTTGTGAGCAGCAGATCGAGAGGTGCAAGGCCCCTAGTTGGTTGCTCCAGCATTTGTACCAGGAAGTTGTCCTCAACACTCTCCAGAAACTTCCTGGATTGCCTGTGCACTGCTGTATTGGCCTTCCAGCAGATGTCAGGGTAATTGAAGTCCCCCATGAGAACCAGGGCCTGTGCTCTAGAAACTTCTGTCAGTTGTCCATAGAATGCCTCATCCACCTCCTCCTTCTGATCTGGTGGTCTATAGCAGACACCTACCACAACATCCCCCTTGTTGCTCTCCCCTCTAAACTTAACCCACAGACTTTCAACTGGCTTGTTTCCACTTTCATAATGAAGCTCTGAGCAGTCATAGAGCTCCTTTACATATAGTGCTACTCCTCCCCCTCTCCTTCCCTGCCTGTCCTTCCTGAACAGTTTATACCCATCTATTGCAGAGCTCCAGTCATGCAAACTATCCCACCACGTCTCTGTTATCCCAATCATGTCATAGTTCTTTGTCTGCGCCAGTACTACCAATTCCTCCTTCTTGTTTCCCAGGCTCCTTGCATTTGTGTATAGGCACCTAAGATACCCGGCTGATTGCCCTACTTTCCCATTTTGATTTTCAATTCTATTGTATCTACCTCCCTGCATTTTCTTTTGGTGTTGACCTCCCCACCTGCCTCAGGCATTAGGGCTTCATTAGAGCATCTAAGAAGGTTATTTGATTCCCCCCGCATGTTCCAACTACCCTCTCTTCTATCCCTGGAGTTACAGTCCCGGCACCCCCCAAGTTCCATCCCATCCCCCTGGTCTCCCACATTGTCACTTACCTTCTCTGTGCCTTCCCCACTGCTCCCCCCCTGCTCTGCCATTTTCTCACTGCTGCCCCCCTGGTTCTTCAATGCTGCCCCTTTCTCTGCCCCTTCCCCACTGCTGCCCTGCTGGCTCGTCACTGCCGCCCCCCTGCTCCCTTCTCAGGTCCCTGCTGTTGCTCCCCTGTTCCCCAACGCCCTTACCACCCCTTTCCCCCTCACCCCCCCCATCCCTGCTGCTGCTCTTCCCAGCCTGAACCCCCCCCCCAAACCATCCTGGCCATCTCATCACTTTCCCCAACTCCCCGACCCCCTCCCCAACCCCCCGGTCCCTGCTGCCGCTTCCCTGGCCTCTCTGAATCCCCCCCTCAATGTCCAGGCCGACCCCCCCAGGACCCCCTTACTTGGCTGTTCCAGACACCGGGGTCCCTTCCTTCCTCCATCCCCAGCCCCGGCCGACCACCCAAGATGGCTGCCCAGCAACACTGGGGCTCCGGCCTGCCGCATGGTCAGGGAAAGGGCTGGCTGGGACTGTCTACTGTATTCTCCTGAGTATAAGCCGAGTGCCTGTTTTGAAGCCAATTTTCAGGCACAAAATTCTCGGCTTATGCGCAATGATATACAGTATTCCTAATGCACAAACTTCAGAATTATGCATCCAAGCTTTTAGTTAGCAAAAGAACTTAAAATGTGTATTTTTCATTCATTACCTTTGGTAGCTTCTTTCTACTGAGAAAAACTGGAACAGCATCCCGCCCTGAGTTTACTGGTATCACTTCTTTTATTTCAATAGTATCGTCAGATAAAAAATAGTGCAGAATAAGTTCTCGTGGGTCCCCAAACGTGGATTCTGTATCATCCCACATGCAATAAAAGCGTAAAACATGTCCATCATGCTCAAGAAACTGTCTCAAGGTGTCAAAACGCTCATAAGGGCGCAACGGTTTCATACTATCTGCCATCTGTAGAGCAAAGAGAAACAAAAAACAGCTTTTTAAAAACTACATATCCTCAATTACAGAAAAAACCTATGGGGTAAAGATATGTTCTTAGATTAGTTTTACGGCATTCAAATTACATAATTTAGTTAGCTATAGTAAATCAAACATCATATGTACAGCATAGCCAAAGAACTATTTGAAAGATGAAGATAATCTCAGTATATTTTTGACAAGATCAATTATTTTTATACAATTAAATCCTTATGTTTCCTATTATAAACAACCCTTTAGATCAGAAAATTGTCAAGTTTTTAATAATAAGACATTAGTAATTTGTACCACACAAGTTTCAATAAATTACCTCTTGTACCCACATGGTTATGTTTCATTATAAACTTCATGCTCTTTGATTTCCTTGAAGATATTTTATATCAGTAATTAACTACTGTGAAAGAAAGGTTAAATTAAATAACTTATTAAGGATTTAAAAGGTAAATTTGGTTTTGGAACCCTGAGCTACAAATTGATCTATGTGGGTTACACTTGCTGAATAAAGAACATTCACTTCTTGGCACGCACCCATTGACATAAACAGAAATTACAAATATGCTTCATCTGGAAAATATATTCCAGTTAGTGCAAGATCTGAAAAGTTGCAGTTTGCAGTCTTAAGAAGTTCCAGGATGGAGAAGTGTGGCTTTAAGTCTTATCCTCAGATAAAGTTTTAGGCCCCAATTTAAGACAACATTTGTATATGTTTAGCTTTAAAAACATGTTCAATGCTGTCCTGAATAGACATCCTTTAGATAATTGAGAACTGACACTATCCAAATAGGAAGAAATATAGCAGAATGCCCATTTTAGCTAGCAAACAATATGGAAAATTTGTGCTGAAAAAAAAGCATAGGATGAAGTCAAAGTGATGATATACACTAAGGTGTTTTAAATGAAAAAAACTGTTGTTTAGGGGGTTTTGAGGCTTTGGGGAAGCTTACATAATTGTTCTAGAAACAAACAAAACAACATATCTATTCAGACACACCCCTAGAGGCCCAGCCAGAGGTCTTCTATTTGCTACGCAAGATCCATAAGCCAAAAAAATCTAGGGCACCCCATTATCTCAGGCATTGGCACTCTTACAGCAGGATTGTCTGGATATGTGGACTCTCTCCTCAGGCCCTATGCTAACAGCACTCCTAACTCTCTCTCTCTGAGACACCACTCAATTTCCTGAGAAAATTACAATGCATTGGTGATCTTCCAGCAAAGACCATCCTGGGCACTATGAATGTAGAAGCTCTTTATACCAGCATCCCTAAGCCACCTTTCTTTTTTCTTCTTTCTTCCTCCCTTCTCTCTCTGTCTTCTTCTTCCATCTCCTTCTCCATTCTTTCTCTTCCTTTCTTTCTTGTCACCTTTTTTCTTTTCTTACTTTTTCCTTTTGTCTTTCTCTTTCTTTTTCTCTTTTCTTACTGTTTCCTTTCTTGCTTCTCGTTTTCTTTTTCTTCATTCCATATATATTTTTCTCTTTCTTCCTCTTCCTTCCTTCTCGTTTGTTTTTCTTTTCTTTCTTTCCTTCTCTTTCCTTCCTTCTCCATTTTTTCATTCCTTCTCTTCCTTCTCTTTCCTTCCATATTTCTTATTTTCCTTCTTTCTCTCTTCTCTTCTTTTTTCTTTCTTTCACTTCCTTCTACCTTTCTTTTATTTTTCTCTTTCTTTCTCTTCCTTCCTTCTCTCGTTTTCTTCCCTTTTCTTTCTCTCTTCCCTCCATCTTTCTTATTTTCTTTCTTTCTCTCTTTTATCTCTTTCCTTCCTTTCTTCTCTTCTTTTCTCTTCCTCCTATCTTTCTTATTTTCTTTCTTTCTCTTCCTTCCTTGTTTCCTTCCTTCTCCGTCTTTTAAAAGAAACTTTAAAATATTTAATTGTAATTAAAACCTTTAAAAATTCAATTAAACCCAATTAATTATTCTATTTACAATCACTTGAATTCTATTAATTAATTTTTAATTTAGTTTTAATTAAATGAACTGGTTGCACTTCAGAGTTTTTAAAGCTGTTGTATGGAAAGGTTTCAGTGATGTGGCCCTCAGGCCAATATCCTGGCCCTTATGCAGCCCTTGTGGTGATTTGAGTTTGAGACTCCAGGGTTAAGGGGACTGCACTGGGGAAGTAGGCAGTGGGGGCTGAGCAGTTGTTAGAGGGAGGGAGAAGGGATCGTTGTTGGGCCTGAGCAGAGAGGCAGAAGCCAAGGCCTGAGTGGAGAGGCAGAAGCCAAGGCCTCAGTATGGCTCTTGTAGGCTTAAGAATGAACTTGTGTGGCTCTTGAGTTCCATAAATTTGGCCACCCCTGATTTATGCCTTTAAATCAGAGGCACTGCAACTGGTACCCATATAGCTCTGCAATATGCCAACATTTTTATGGCTGACTTAGAACTCTTCCTCAACTCCCATCCCCAAGTGCCACTCTACTTACTCTACATTGATGACATTTTCATCATCTGGTCTCATGGAAAGGAGAACGTTGAGGATTTCCACTGAGATTTCAACAATTTCTAGCTCACCATCAACCTGTCCACAAGTGAGATCCACTTCCTGGACACTAAAGTACCTATATATGATGACCACATAAACACCATGCTATACCAGGAACCTATTGGCTGCTATTCCTACCTACAGGCCTCCAGCTTTCATCCAAGACGCATTTCACAATCCACTGTCTACATCAAGTCCTAAGACACAACTGCATTTGCTCCAGTCCCTCAGACAAAGACAAACACCTTCAAGATCTCTATTAAGCATTCTTAAAACTACAGAACCCACTGGGGAAGTGAACAAAAAGACTGACAGAGCTAGATGGCTATTCAGAAGTCACCTACTACAGGACGGACACAAGGAAAACAACTGAGCACCACTGGTTACCATCTACAGCTCCCAAATAAAACTTGTAGAGAACATCAGTAAAGATTTACAACTTAACCTGAAAGATGATCCCTCACCCTCTCCAGCCTTGGGAGGTAGGCAAGTCCTTGCTTACAACCCTCCACCCCCCAACCTTAAGCAAATACTCACCTACAACTACACACTGTACAACAGAAACACTAAGCCAGGTACCTACCCTTGCAACAAATACTGTTGCCAACTCTGCCTGCACATCTACTCAAGTGACACCATCATAGCACCTCACCAAATCAGCTGCTCCATTAGAGACTCATTCACAGGCTCATCTACCAACATGATATGTGCTAACGATGCCCCTCTGTCATATACTCTGGCCAAACTGGACTTTCTCTATGCAAAAGAATAAATGGAAACAAATCAGACATCAAGAATAGTAACATTCAAAAACCAGTAGGAGATCACTTCAACCTACCTGGACGTTCTGTAACAGACATGAAAGTTACAGTGCTTCAGAAAAAAAACTTCAAAACCAGACTCCAGAATTAAACTGCAGAACTGCAATTTCTCTGCAAACTTGATACCATCAGATTGGGTCTGAATAATTATTTAGGATGGCTAACTCATTAGAAAAGGTAATTTCCCCTCTTTGAACACTCTTACCTTCTTATATATTGCTATTACATGCTCCACTTCCACCATATTTGAATCAAAACAACTTGTCTGGTTCGCTGAAATAGAATAACAGACCAGTCCCTCTGGAACTGTTTGAATTGACCTCATGACCATCTAGCAGACACACTGTAGCTTCTATTTCATGCATCCGAAGAAGTGGGATTAACATCACAAAAATAAATCTGATAAATAAATGTATTAGTCTTTAAAAGTGTCACAGGACTCCTTATTTGTTAGACCAGTGGTTCCCAACCTGTGGTCCGCAGACCGCTGGTGGGCTGCAGAGCCACTTCTAGGGGTCTGTGGGACAGTCTGGGAGCCAGGGCTGGACAAGGCCAGTAGCAGGAGCCAGGAGCCAGACAATGGCAGGGAACAGCTCTGCCCCAGGCTGCGAGTTTCTAAAACTCCCTTGCCACCCTGAGCATGTTCAGATCACACTCAGGGCAGGAAGAGCTGCCTGCAGCATGGCTGCTCCTGGCTCCAGCAGTCAGTGGGGGCCTTTGGTGGGAGGAGTCAGGTTCAGGGACCGGCAGCAGGGGAAAGAGTATGGAGAGGGGGGGTCTGCCTGTGACAGCGGGGGAAGCCAGTGCCAGAACAGGGGTTAGAGAGGTGGTTGTGAGGACTCTTGGTGCCCCCCCCCCGTCACCACAGCCCTGCTGTGGCCCTGCTGGACTCCTCCAGCATGCCCCCACCATGGCCCTTCTACTCCATGGCACAGGCACCAGACCCTGCTGGAGCCCTGCTGGATTCCTCTGGCACGCCCCCACCCACTGCAGTGCCCCCCTCTGCAGCATCGCCGCTGCGATTCCTCCAGGGGGCTGCAGAACTTTTCTTTTTTGGAAAGGGAGTCCCCAGCATTCAAAAGGTTGGGAACCCCTGTGTTAGACTAAACATGATGAATCACAATGTTTTTATCGTAGAATATTAACATTGGAAGGAACCTCAGGAGGTCACCTACTCCAACCCTCTACTCAAAGCAGAACCAGTCCCAACAAACATATGGACAAATCCTCCGACCTTACAACATTTAGATGGGACACTTTTGATATTTTCCCCCCTTAGAGACAACTTGAAAAAACTGTAGGAGCGTGCCCCCAAGCTTTGCACATCTTTGTTACAACCACCCAGCACCATCATTGCCACCATCATCACACTACATTAGAATGCAAGGATTTACCATCACACAACTGAGCACTCTTTTCCCTAAACCCTAATGGCACTGTGACAAGAAGAGGGAACCAGATAGGATGACCAGATGTCCCAATTTTAAAAAGACAGTCCCCATACCCAGGCACTTTCTCTTACATAGCCACTTATTACCCCCACATTGTACTCCAATTTTTCATACTTGCTATCTAGTCACACTAGGGTAAAGTGGATACATTCCCCCTAACTGGAGGAAAGTAAAGATGGGAGAAGGCAGCTGGGTAGAAGAGATGTTAGATTGTCGTAGTAAATCAGAAATCCATTATTTCTATTCAGTCCATGGTTTTCAGCATCAAGGAAAGTTCCAAATTTAAGCTCCAAGGCTCATCTTCAAAAGTATTATGCAGATTTTCTTTAAGGGTGAGGACTGATAGGGTTAGGGTACATTCAGCCTAAGCAATATCATAAGCTGGACATTGTGACTGGGTATGCAAACCACACACTGGACAACAAGGGGTTAAGGACAGGCTCTGGGCCCAGCTGCTATACTTGAAAGGCATGCACCACCTGGAGAAAGAGCTAAAAAGGGGAACAGAGCAGCTCACTTGTTGTCAGACCATGGAAGAGAACAGACAATCAGCCCCCAGCTCCTGAGGAAAGAGCTGAATAAAGGCCAGAATTTCCCAGACAATCTCTGCCTGAAACCCTGCCTGAGGGAAGGTAGCCCAGATATCAACACTCAAAAACAGAGTCATTCTGCTCTCTCTCTTATCAGTTCAGTTTACTTGTATTAATTCCCTTAGTTTTTTGTACATGGACTATCTGGGAAAGGAAGAGCCTTTGAAATGGCCTGGCTGGAGGACCAAGTCACAGGAAGAGGCACTAGAGACTGACAGCCATTGCCAGGAGCTACCCAATAGGGAGAGAGATGCTACAACATGCCTCATTGCAAGGAGGCCTCATCATCAAGTCAGCCCCTTCACAACTTGTAGAGAACACAGGCCTCCTTCCCAGGCCTGGAGCATGTGGCATATGGCTGACCCAGATGGTCAACCACCCAACCATGAGGGGTGTGAGTTAGTAGGTCAGACAACATGGATCTCAAGCTTCTTAAGTGTGTGGCAGAGAACCAGCAGCAGCAACTCATGTAGCAAGTGGCTGCCCAGCAATAACAGGTTGCCAAGGCCCTGATGGCACAATAGCAGGATCAGCAACAGAGGCTGGTCCAATAGTTAAGGCCCCTTGTGCAACTGCTGGTGATGAACAAGGAGGTGATAGACCCTCAATGAACAGAGCAGTATCCTTGGTTTGTGCTCAAGGCACAGCAACTGGACCAAACAGAGAGACGTGACCTTAGAGTCAATGAGTCTATGAGAGAGGTGAAGTTCAATTGCAGTTCATCACTCCCTAGCATCATTGGTATGAGGTTATGTGACTGGCTCCCACCATCCCCTTTAGAATTTAACTGAATTATGAGAAGACCCTGTTAGGATTCTGTAATTGGTTTTTTGGCTCAGAATTCACCAAGAAGTTAATAGTTCATACTCCAAATACTTACCAGTAAGAGCTAATAGAGTGACAAAAGCCCCTCTGGTCTGACTCCCCATAGGAGGCATCCCATTTGAAAAGATCAGGATGGAACTGATCAGGCCTTTGGAAAAAAACACACCTGGATGCAAAGATGTGTTACAGTTGATTATGGCACCCATTATTCTGAGGCAATCTCACTGCCAGCCCCCAGTGCAAAGAGTATTGCAGCAGAACTGCTAAAAATCTTTGACAGAATAGGGACACCTAAGGAAAGCCTCGCTGATCAAGGCACCAACTTTATATTTTGGCTCCTGAAGGAGATGTATGATCTACTAAATGACTGTATTTACATCTGTCTATTACCTACAAATGGATGGTCTGGTTGAATAACTCAAACAGACCCTTCAGACCTTGAAAAGGATGTTTAAGTGTCTGCATCCAGGATGCCTCTCCTATTTGCTATTCAAGAAGTTCCCCAATCATCTACTGGATTCTACCTGTTAGAACTCTTATGTAGGAGACAACCCTGGGGAACTCTTGCTCCTTTCCAGCAGACGAGAGGCATAAGGGCAATAGCTAACACAGTACTATATTTAATGTCTATATAAAATGAGTTACTTCCAGGCCTACATGCAGTGAATCAGATTTCTTAGAGACAATCTCATTCCTTATACTTTGTCTCTAAGAAATCTGATTCACCATGTGTAAGGCTGGAAGTAACTCATTTAATATAGATATTAAGTGTAATACTGTGCTGCTACACAAATGTTGAAGACAATTTCACTCCTATGTTCTTTAAATTTTTACTAACAGATAAGAACAGTTTTATCAAGCAGATACACACAAAATCGATAATGCTTTTATAAGAATTTCACATGCTAGATATTCCCCAACTGCCTCTCCTCTGCTTCAGAGTAGATGTGCACATCAACAGGAAAACTGATCAGTTTGTGGGACTATGTTATGTGCTATTGCTTTGACAGTAAGACAAAGCATACCAAACAGATATATTCTTTTCTGCTTAAGTCTTTTTGTCCTAATTCCACACTTAATTAACATATGTTAAAATACTTACTTGGATACATTTTTAATTTGCTGCCAGAGAAATGTTCTTATGTAATATATATTATACATGAATTCACAAAATCATTTGGTTTGTAAATACAGATTTTCACCATCACTGTCTTGCCTTACCTTTTGCCGTTCTCTGGTGTATGGGTCTTTTGGACTATATGCTGGAGGATTTAATCTGATTCCCAGTTTTCTCAAAAAATTTTTTGTAAATTGATCACAATCTACAATCTTATACCTTCGGGCATAAAATATTACTTCTATATTGATGTTGAAATAATCTACAGTATAAAATTGATCTTCATTAGGAGGTGGAAGTGGAATCCGATGACGCCGGACAATAGTTCCTGTATCAAAATGATAAGATAAGTATCTTTTGCTCTGAAGATAAAATTTCACTTTAACCAAGTAGACTGTTTAGATTTAAAAAAACAAACAAAACAATGCAAGAGCCATCATAAAATTAGAAAAACAGCAGAATTAAGACAACTATTCCTTTGTTCATTTGTGATGTGCTCAGCTATCTTATTATAAGATTTCCTTTGTCAACAAAGGCTATGCACATAACTATATGTAAAGGGAGATCTTTTTTCTTCTTTTTTAAAATTATACTTTGCATTCATCATCTTCAGCAGTTCACAACTCACTCTCCAAAAACCAAGGTCCAACAGGTAAAGAAAATTATTACTTCTAAGACCAAGATTTACAGGTACATTATTGGAACTGATTCCCATTCACAGGCTTTTCAGTCTGAGAACATGATCAGTGGGGTGGGTATTCACTTAGCTAGCATTCTAAACTGGTAAAGCATCCAATGAGGAAGGAAGTCTCTGCAATTTCTCTAGAGAAACTTTGGCAGCTTCTACTACCTTTTGCCACCAGTCATTTTCTAAAGAGAAAGGTGAAAGGTCACATAAAAATAAAACAGCTAAAGTCTATGGAGGTGGACAGTTGGATGAAACAGCCTAGGAAACAAAGGACAGCAGTGATGGGCTGTCCCTATACAAGGAGAAAACTGCAATCTGTCATTGTGATAATAGAAGACAACTGTCCTGCTCAGAAGAAACTGCCTGAACTTCCAGGTTTGGAGGGAGGCGACTTCCACTAAAGGTCATTAAGAAGTAAGTTCAAAGCAGGGGAAAGACTAGACTACTTGGGTTCCAATGGAGAAATGTAGGGCACTAGAGAGGAGGCTCAGGGCTCATCGGTTTGACAAGGGCCAGAATCCTTCCAGAAAAAGAAAACTTCATTTAGAACCTAAACCAGTTTGGCCCTTGCTTTAAATTCTATTCTTTCTAACCCCTGAAGCAAAGGACCAGCTCCTTAGGAGCAAGGTAAGTGCTTATATCCAAACATAAGGGAAACCATTATTGTTTTATCAGCCAGCCACTTGGAAACCAGTTTATATCTTACATTTTATTATTATCACAATTTTAGCACCTCCAGCATCTCAAAAGACTTTGGGTTAATTCACTAATATTTGTAAACATTACCCCACCCATGAAGTAGATAGATATTTCTATCAATTCAAACAAAGGTTAAATTACTTTCCTGAGGCCTCAGTTTTACCACAGATAGTCTCTCAACAGAATACAGAACTCCCGATTCCAAGTCCTGCGTTGCACTCACAAGGCAAGGAAACAAGGTCATTCATTGACTTGTATAAGGAAAGAAGGACTGAGGGTACTAAATACTGTAATCTCTCTCCAGAGGTTATGAACATTATTAAATCCTATTAACTCTCAGACTCCAAATGGCAACCATAATCAGCTGACTGTCCTATTACTCTTAATTATTTATATTACATTGTAAGACATGCCTGAGTCAGGAATTAAGACCCACTATGCTAGGCACTGTTCAACTACACAACAAAGAAATGGTCACTGCCTCAGTGAGCTTACAATGTAAATATGAAATGAGCAATAAAAAGTGCAAACAACCACCAGATGGAGGAAGCATTTGGTAATTAAGTATAACAATTAATTAAGAGACGATTCAACGTGATAAGCAGAGGTCACAGCATACCAGCTGCCTAATCATTTTTGGCCCATGCACAAGCAGCCTTAGTTTTCCTTTTACAGCTTTAACCTCCACCCTTCCCCACCCACCAAAAAGTCGGTCATATTTCAGCCTTTGGCTATACCCATGGGTGACTGTAAGCTGCTGTTCTTCATGCTGAATCATGGAAGTTAAGACTAAAGTACAACTGATAACAGACCATGCTATTTCCAAGCCCTCACAGACAATATATTTTAAATGTGTGCACATTTAACTTTAGGAAGAGAATGGATGAATTAGTAGACCTTCTTCCATATCCTGACTGGAAACTTGTCATGCAGGGCTGGTAATCCTTAAAAGGAACCCTCAACCCTGAAACCAGCAAACTTTACATCCATCCCACTGCAAGCCTTACTGGTTTTCTCTTTTGATATTTCTGCCTGGACAATAGATCATCAGAGAAAGGGTGTCATGAACAGCAGATAGTAGGAGGAGTCTTATTTACATTAATACACACTGTTGCACTGCACTGGTAGCGGAAAGGGACCTTAAGGTAAGTGTAAATGGACTTTACTGGGACTACTCCTGTTTAAATGTTAGACATGTGCTGAAGTAGATTGTTCAATTGGGCCCATGCATTGTAGTTATAAAAGCTTTAAAACTATACATTACTTTTACAGTATATGACTTACAGTTGATAGCCAACGATTTAAATAATGTGCTATCATTAAGCATGTATCTCGTAGAAGCTACAATAATTACTTTTCTTTTCTGAATGAATTTGGTGTTTATAAAAAGTGGTGGAAAGAAAAACAGAGGACTTGAGTTGAATGGTTTATCTGCATAGGAACGCAAGCAGGAGCAAGAGTAAAAGGCAGTTTTTCCACACCCGTGTTTCTTAATTCAGCATAGAGAAACCCGCCTCTAGGGAATGAGAAGGTAGATCAGTCTCCACGTCCTCTCAATCTTTGTCTCACTGAGAAGCCTACCAAAAAAAGGTACCATTTTGTGGTAATAATTTTGCAATGAAGACATCTAGTGGCTATGACTGGAATAATATCACCAGCTCCCTAAACCAAAAACTGTAAACAGTTATAATGACTTCTTACATCTACACAGTTCCTTTAATGCTAAAAGTTCACAGTGTGCTTTAAAAACTACAGTGCAAAAAAGATGCAACAATATTCAAACAATTCTAGTACTGTCTGGGTCCAATACAGTCAGTCAGTCAGTATGTGCAATGTCACCACTTGACCGGGAACTATCCCTCTGCTTTGTGGCATTACAAAATGCCCAGGCTTCCAGGGGCCTCAGCTCCTCCCTCGGGCTTCCAGCATCCAACTGCACCTATCCAAATCAGCTCCACCTCTCCCTCTGTAAGAGTTAGTGACACCCCTGACAGGTGTCTCCCAGGGTTTTAAACACATCTGTTCCTACCCATACAAAAGGCAAAAGCATATTTAATTATCATTTTAGCTAAAAAAATATATATATTAATTGATGGTTTTCTAACTTGATGTATATTCCCAGTGTAGACAAAGACTCAAAGTAGACTTTCAACTAGCTGTTCAAGGATACTAGGTCTCACTGTGATACATAGACAATCTTTGTGCTAGGCAGTTAAGAATTTCTTTGCCAAGGAACCAAAGGGGCAGCCATGTTAGTCTAGTTCAACAAAAAAAAGCAAATGAGTCCTGCGGCACTTAAAGACTCACAGATTTATTTATCGTATGATGCAATAAATAAATCTGTTAGTCTTTAAGTGCCACAGGACTCCTTGGTTTTTTGCCAATGAAAAATATCTTGTGTAGATGTCAAAAGCACCCTTTTAAAAATAAAATAAATATAGACATATCCAATTAAATTCATTTCTTCACATGCAGGTAGTAAACTGTAGGCTGATGAATCTGAAATTTAACAGCACTTGTTCATTACAGTTTAAGATTGATTGCCCTACTTTTGGCAGAGGGGAATAAAAACATTTCCACATCAAGAAACTGGCCATAAAAATTCATTATAAGGGGACCTGACTATGCACGCTCAGCCAATCAGATCATTCAGACTGGGTGAACGTTCTGACTCCTCTCTCTTTTTAATTAGATCTCACTTCATACAGACTAGTGTACTGCCTTTTTTTTTTTTTTTTTAAATCTCCATCTGGTCAGTAGAGCCAACCCTCTTCTTCATTATACTCTTGTTTTGGTACCTGGCATACAGCTTCTCTTCTGTACCAGCCTGTGCCACTTGCATTTATTTTCACTATAGGTTTACTACAGAAGTCAGAACATGTTATCTTTTCCAGCATGACTAAGGGACTGATTCACTGCGATCCTTGATGGAGTCCAGAAAACAGGGAGTTATTAATATATGTATAGAACACCCCTGCCTGTGTCTCTTTAAAGCATGCTTTTATTTTCAATTTGGACAAGTCCATTGACAGCTTACAAGAGATCTTTAATACCAATGCAAGGAACTCTTAAATTTAGATTGTAATCTTACTGAATACAGGGCAGTGCACAGAGTGGAGCATGGAACAATCACATCAAAACAGAGGCCCTGTTTCCTCCCTAACTCCACAGGGAAACAGGAAGTATAACAGTACACTTCCGGATACACCTAATTTCCCATTCCATGTTGGCTGAGCTGGACTGAGTAATGGGAGAAGAAGGAAACTGACTGAAGCCTTCACTCTACTCTCTCTAAGCCCACCAGCACAGAAGAAGGGAGTAGCACTCCAGGAGCCATGGCTAACTCCACAATAGAAAAAGCACACATGGAAGAGTATGAGAGTTCCTTATATCTACTCACCTGTGTGAGCATGCACCTAGGGCCATGATTTGTCTCTTAATAAACATGACAGAATGCTGATTATCTAAAGGTTTCGGGAAACATTATAAACCTTCAGATAATTAGTGACTTGGTTAAATTGGAGGCAGGGCCGTCCCTAGGTGGGTGCACGGCCCTGAGCTAATTGCCCTTTGCGGGGCCCCCACTCACTCCCCTGGGCCCCTGCACCAGCATCCCATGCCAGGGACAGGGCAAGCCAGCCAAAAGCAGTGGAACAGGAGTGCAGGGTGTGGTTTCTCAGCCACCCTTAAGCCAGTGGTTGCCAAAATTTTTTCCTCTGGACCTAGCTCCGGACCCCTCTGCCATGTGGCAATACTGCACTGAAAAAAAGTGGCTGCCACCACAAAATTGAACAGTGACCATGGCTCTGAGGGGGAGCAATCCCTCATGGCTTTCATCCTTTCTCCTGAGGCTTCTATTGCATCTCTCAAATCTACACATCTAATTTGAGATCACCTACATGGAACATGCAGAGGGTGATCCCACATACCATACTCCTGTCTCAAATCAGGAAGTATGCCAAGTCTCTAAAATTGCATGAAGTAGCCTGGAGTGTGTGTGTGGGAGCTCCTTGCAAGGGGGCAGGGGGATACTGGGTGAAGAAATGAGATGGAAGTGCTGAGACAGAGGAAGAGAAAAAGAGCCAATGCCAGGCTGGAAAGAAAGGTCCTGGAAGATCCTATCTGCTGCTGAGCATGTCCAAGTCCCTCCAGGTCCTGCTCCCTTCTTCACTGCCAAATCCCAGAAACTGAAGCAGCCCCTCTGGTGTATGCTTTCATTTCTGCTCTTCATCTGGTCCCTGAGTCTGAATGTTTCCATGAACACACAATTGTCCACAATATTGTGATTGAAGGGGTGCTAGTCCTCTCTGCTTGGTCTGGTGACCCCTGGAAGTATGCCTAAGGCAGCAAAACAATGGGGCTATCCACTCCCCCCTTCAGATTAGGACCTTGTTATAACTTCTTCTTCCAGCAGATCCATCCCTGAACTGGATTTTTCTCTGTTACTTAGGCTTTCTAATTGTAGAAAAAATACCATACTTTGTAACACAAGCTCCTACTAAAACAGTTTGCTTTTCTCTTCTCTTTTTAATTATCAGTCAAAAAATCTATGGAGTTTTTATTAAAATCTACAAGTTATAACTTCTGTTGCAAGCAAGGGAATTCTCAGCCCACTGAAAAAAGAGGCAAGCCCTACTTTGCAAAAATAATTGCAATCCCCATTTTCCAAAAATGGTGGAATAAGTGGGTGTTCACAGTTTTTTCTTTTCTTCATTGGGTCTATTGATTAAAAAAAAAAAACACACACAAATGTTGCTTGCCAATGACCTCAGTCCTTTTCACATGAATGAGAGATGCCCAAAGAAATACTGACTCAGAGAGGAGGCATAGAGCTTATCTGAACAACAATTAGCACATCATTATTAATCCTAATGACTCACCTTTGTTGCAATGCCCTAACACTGCCTTAAGCAACCTTCACCCCAAGCCACTCTTCTCACCTCACAGTAGAGCCAGCCCTGTGAACTGGGCTGCCATTTTTGGCTGGTTCACCCAGTCCCTGACATGGGGGGGCAGTAGTGTGGCCCCACGGGGCCCCCCAAAGTGCAGGGTCCTGGGAAGCTTCCCCTCTTGGCCTACCCTCAGGACGGCCCTGATTGGAGGAGCTAACTGCAACCTCACTTGGCTGACTGTACTTTCCTCTTCAGCCAGCTGGCCTTGGGCAAGCCAGCCAGCGGCCTAGGCTGCACTGGAAATTAGAGTCAACCCTATAGGACATAAATGACTTTCATAACAGCAAGCCTCAGCTAGCCAGAGTTCAGTTAGCTGGGGATTATGAAATGCATATTAAAATGACCTGGTCTCCTTTGCATGTTGAAGATTTCTTTTTACTGCTCTGCACTAACACTCTAACACTGGAAAGATTTAGGTAGAGGTTTTAGTGTTTTCAAGGTTATTGAGCTCTCCTTCACTCTTTGACCCTAGATCTTTAATTAATTCTGTGTGCTTTGATTGCCCTGGTATTTTTAGCTTTTATTCTAGTTTCTCCAAAGCTAGTTTCAAATTGGCTTTACATTTGTTCATGTTTTGCATTTGTTTCTCTGTTTTAATTGCTTTCTTCTAGCACTTCTAGGGCTTGCATACATGGGGGAATAACACACTACACAGGGGTGATTTCTAAAGACCACTAACATACTGCACATTAAATGGACTCTGCAGACCCTGCTGTTGTGCACTAAAGATTCCCTAATGTGTTTTAATGTAGTACTGCTTCAAACAGCACTATGCTAAAGAGCACCAGCAGGGTCTACATGAACAAATTAGTATGCAACATGGTTGTGAGTATTAGAAATCACACTCCCAGAGAACACATTACCCCTCTATGTAAGCAAGCCCTAAGGTTTTTTTTCCTCTTTTAGTACTGCGAACACAAATTTTAGTAACTCATCTTCCAGCATTAAATCTAGTTTACAATTTTATTTCCTTCACAGAAGCCTTATTTACATTTCGTACATATTTACATCCATATATTATTAATTTCATAGAAACTTTTTCAAGTCTCTGAAAATCATTTCTGGTGATCCTTTACTTTTAGAGGGTTTTGATTACTGATAAGCACACCAAAAAAAATCCTCCTTTGTCAGCTGTGTCTACCTTGGAGTTTTCTCTCTGTACAGTAGTCTACACAAGATTCTTTCCCTAAAGCAACCACAACTGAGAGCACAGTCAGTAACTCACAAACTTCCATGACACCCTGACACCAGAAAGACTCACCCAGGATACCAAGCTCTATCAACATGATATCAGATATAGCAATAGCTGGAAAGATCTCACAGGTAGTGAACTATGGAAAACCCAAGCTTCTTCATGGAAGCAACCATCTGGAGCCGGAAGTGTAGGAGGTAAGACAAGGTCCCTCAACCACTCCAACAGTACTACAGCCCAACAGACATCCTGGATCACTAAGTCCATGCTTCCCGTCAGGGGCGTCACTGGCGCTGGGCACCCAGGGCACATGCCCCAAATCCCAGTGCCGGTGCCCCGGGTGTGCCCCCCCCCCCCCCGGTCTCTGGCCCAATTGGGCCAGAGATCCAGGGCCCAGCCACCCGCAGCCGTGGCAGCCTTGTCCCCAGCTGGGGATCCGGGTCTCAGCCACGGCGGCTGCTCCTGGCCCCACCCCGAGCCGGGGATCCGGAGACCAGGCGCCCACAGCTGCGGCTGCAGCCCTGGCAGCCCCATCCCCGGTGGGGGATCCAGGGCTCAGCCACCCGTGGCCACGGCGGCCCCATCCCCAGCCAGGGATCCGGGACTCAGCTGCCCGCAGCAGCTGCAGCTGCTCCGGCCCCATCCATGGCCGGGCATGCAGGGCCCAGCCACCTGCGGCCGCTTCCAGCCCTATCCCCAGCTAGGGATGCAGGGCGTGGCGGCACACGGCGGCTTCCAGCCCTGTCCCCGGCCAGGGGGCAGGGCCTGGGCCCATGCCCCAGATCCCTCCCCGGGGCAGTGATGCCCCTGCTTCCCGTAGACTTCTTTCCCCTCATTAACATCATTGCTGCTGTTTCCTGTTCCTTTCCTACCACTGCAGCCCTTTAACTGCTGAACTTGATTTTCCATGACTATTATCCTTCTTACACAGCCTCTGCTTTCTTTCCCTTCACCTTTCCAACTTCCTCCCATTCAGCTGTCCTCTCACGTAAACCACTCCCCTTCGTCCAGCTGTCCTTTCTCCTGCAATTCAACCTTGGGTGCTGCAGACTTCCCCTCAAAAAAGTCCTAAATTTTCAGTAATAATTAAATACTTCTTTTAAAAAGCACCAGAAAAAACATTCCTGTAAATAAGACATTGGACTTCCATTTAGAGGATCTGGATTTACTTCATGGTTCTGCCAGATTCTCTGTATGACTTTGGACAAGATACTTAATCTCTAAGCCTCAATTCCTCCATTGTATAATGAGGACAATTTTACTTCCTTTCTTAACAGAGGTTCTGAGAGATTAAAATAATTAACACTGGAAGTGCTGTGGGAAAGGGGACACCTGATGAGGAAAGTGACCATTTCCCTAGTCATGGAGTCCAGACTAAGTTTGCAAACTCCCTGGTTTTTCAAAAACCCCACCTTAAGAAGAGTTGCCTTTATGATTAATGTAGTCTTGCTGGACCTAGCCAAATCCCTCTGGCAGAACCTCATGTCTACACCAACTCCAGTTGAATGGGTGGGCAAATGTTGTCAATTACCTCATCAGGACTTCAATTACTTTTTTACCCAACCATTTCCCAAGTCTTTGGTGGTCATGACTCCTCTTGATAGTCCTATCCTAACGCCACTCCCAAAAACAAGCAGTTCAAAAGACTGGATTCATACAGCTGGAAATGGAGGTTACTCACCTTCGTGCAGTAGCCGAAGTTCTTCGAGATGCGTGTTCCCGACATGCTCCACTTTCGGTCTGTGCGCACCGCCACACCCAGGATCAATGTTCCCTCTAAGCTGCATGGCCACGCAGCCCGCCACAGCCCCCCAGCACAGGGAAGGCTGCTGGCCACACAGGGCCGGCAGCCAGAGGCCCTGCTCACAGCTCCTGTGGGGCAGGGAGCTATTAAAACTCCCGCCCACAGAAGCTCTAACGGAGCATGCCCAGAATATCTGAGCATGCTCCATTAGTGCTTCTCTGGCCCAGGAGCTGTGAGGGGTAAGCAGGGGAGCGGGGGGGGCCACCAGGATCAGGATTGGGCCTGCGGGGGGAGTTGGGGCGCCAGGATCGGGCCCGCGCGGGGGGTGGGGGGCCCCGCGTGGCGAGCAACAGGAGTTGCTCAGCTGCCAGTGGCTGTTAGAGGGAACATTGCCCAGGATCAGAGATTTTTCACAGCAGTGGCTCTGGTAGCGGGGTGAGGAAGTAGCAACGTCAGTTGCTGTCACTTCCCGCCTTTGCTGACGTAAGCGCCTGACTCGCCCGGCGCTGCCGTGCTCCTCAGTTCCCTCGTACCACGGATACTGCATATATGGCACGGAATACTCCGAAGTAGAGGGGGGGAGGGCAGGTAGTGGAGCATGTCGGGAACACGCATCTCGAAGAACTTTGGCTACTGCACGAAGGTGAGTAACCTCCATTTCTTCATCAAGCAGTGTTCCCAACTGCTCCACTTTAAGTGAGTATGTAGCAGTTAATGCTGTGTGGAGGTGGGCACATCAAGCTGTGTATTGCAGACTGAGTTCAGTACTGCCTGTCCTACTGCCGTGTCCATAGATGAAATCTGTTCTAATGCATACTGTTTGACAAAAGTATCGGTCGATGCCCAGGTGGCTGCCTGGCAAATGGCGTGTAAAGGTACTCTCGAGAGGAAAGCAACAAATGACGCCACGGATCTAGTAGAATGAGAACGTATGGAGTCAGATGGAACTGTCTGCGAACTGCTATAGGCAGTCTGAATACATGACGAGATCCAACGTGAAATTCTCTGTTTGGAGATGGGTTGACCTTGAAAGCGTTCAGCTGTCGGGACAAAAAGTCTGTGTGTTTTCCTGAAAGGTATGGTTCGTTCTAGATAAAAAGCCAAAGCTCGCCTTGCGTCACGTGTGTGTAGTGCCCTTTCTCGTAATGTAGTGTGTGGTTTTGGATAGAATACCGGGAGATGTATGGTTTGGTTGACATGGAAGGAAGACGAGACCTTAGGAATGAATCTAGGATGCGGTCTTAGGGAAACCTTGTCTTTGTAGAAGATGGGGTAAGGAGGATGGGCCATGAGGGCTGCAATCTCTCCCACTCAGCAGGCTGAAGTGATTGCCACCAAAAAGGCTATCTTCATTGATAAACGGAGGACAGAGGTAGTGGCGATTGGCTCAAAGGGAGGCCCCATCAAGGCCTTCAGTAGTCTTGTGAAGTCCCATGGTGTTGCAGGTGGTTGGACTTGTGGGTATAGATTTTGTAAACCCAGCATGAATCTTTTGACTGTCTGGTGAGCAAATACCGAGACACCCTCTAGTAGATCATGAAACGTGGAAATGGCTGCTATATGCACTCTAAGAGAGTTCACTGAAATGTTGGTTCCTTCAGGTATGTGAGGTAGTCCAGGATGCATGGAACTGAAGCTGTAGATGGGAAAATGGATCATTGGGAACACCAAGAGGAGAAACGATGCCATTTGTGAAGGTAAGGGGTCCTGGTTGTGGGTTTCCTACTATTCAGTAAAATGTATTGTACCCTGTGAGAACACTGCAGTTCTAAATCATTGAACCATCTAGGTTCCACACTGTCAGATGGAGTCTGTCCAGGTAACTATGTAGTTGTGTCCTGTGATTTTGTGAAAGGAGATTCGGTACAAGAGGTAATGTGATTGGCGGTACGTTGGACATTGTCCTGAGGAGTGTGTACCACGTCCCTCGAGGCCATGCCAGTGCTACTAATATTACTGTCGCCTTATCCTGCTGGATTTTTCGAAGAGTTCTGGGGATCATTGGTATGGGAGGGAAGGCATAAAGAAGTGATTTGCCCCAATGGAGGAGAAATGCATCTCTGCTGGATCCCTGCCCTCTTTCTGCACGAGAGAAATACTGCATGCACTTCCTGTTTTGCGTGGTGGCAAACATGTCTATGGTGGGAAAACCCCAGAGTGTGAAAATTTTGTGTAGGATGTCGCTCCGGATTTCCCATTCATGTTGGCTTGTAAAGGATCGACTCAATGAGTCAGCTATGAGGTTGTCTTTGCCCAGTAAGTATTCCGCTGAGAGATGGATGCCATGGTCTATGCACAAGTCCCAGAGGGCAATTGCCTCCAGACATAGAGGGCGTGACCTCGTCCCTCCCTAACGATTGATGGAAAAAATACATGTTTTGTTGTCTGTACAAATCCTGACGTGTTTCCCTGAGATTGTGGGTAAGAACTGCTGGCATGCCCTTAGGACTGCCCTGTGTTCGAGCAGGTTTATGTGTAAAAGTCTTTCTGAAAGGGACCATTTGCCTTGTACCGTCTGCTCATGAAGGAAAGCTCCCCAGCCAACGAGGGAGGCGTCGGTGGTGATGGTGAGGTCTGGTTGCAGTGGAAGGAAGGGAACCCCCTGTAATAAATTGTTTTGATCTATCCACCAGGAGAGAGAATCCCTGATTGCGAGTGGAATGGATAGAAGTGTGTTGGAGCAACGGTTGAATCGTCTGCACCATGTGAGCAACCAGAGTTGGAATGGGCACATGCAGAGTCGGGCATGCCTGACCAGGTAAGGAGAGGCTGACATGTGACCAAGGATTTGCATGCATGTGTGGGTGGAGACTGTGGTTGAGTTCCAGATGGCAGTGGCTAGATGTTGTATTTTGTAGTATCTGTCCAAGGGGAGAAATGTCCTTGCAAGAAGCAAATAGATTTGGGCTCCGATAAACTGGATCTCTTGGCCTGGCCATAGAGATGACTTTTCGTAATTTATGTTTAAGCCTAGTGACAGAAATAGCCTATCTGTTGCTTGGACTGCATTTTCTGCCTGCAGACGTGTGGGCGCCTTTATGAGGAAGTCGTCTAGATAAGGAAATATTGCAATGTGCCTTTTCCAGAGGAATGCTGTTACTGGAGCCATCAGTTTCAAGAATACTCTTGGCGCTGTGCAGAGTCCAAAAGGTAGTATGGTGTACTGGTAGTAATTGGAAAGGAATATGAACCACAAGAATCTTCTGTGAGCTGGGAGTATAGGGACATGGAAATAAGCGTCCCTGAGGTCGAGGGAGGCCAACCAATCTCCCTGTTGAAGGGATGAAAGTATCATGCTTCAAATCACCATTTTGAACCTCTTGATTTGAATGTGTTGGTCGAGACGCCTGAGAGCTAGGATGGGTCTCCAACCCCGTTTTCTTCTGGGTTAGGAAATATAGAGAATAACACCCTTTTCCCCTGTGATGGCTTGGAACCGCCTCGATTGCACCCATATATAGGAGGTGTTGGATTTCTTTCTGAAGGAGTTGTACATGACTGGGGTCCCTGAAAAGGGATGGGTGGGGGTATTGGGTTTGGGGCTTTGATATGAATGGTATGGAGTCACCTCTCTGGATGATCTCTATCAGCCATTTGTTGGATGTTATTTCTTTCCAGTGTTGAAGAAAAGGCTGTAGTCTATTTCTGAAGATCAGGGGTTGCAATGGTGGCTGTCGATGGTCCAGTGTTGGATGGTTGGTGAGTCCCTCGACCTGACCGTCAAAACTGTTGTCTGGGATTGCCTGGTTGTGGATTTGGGAATGGCTGGTTTACTTGCCTCCTGCAGGGTTGGTGAGGCTTGTCCTGTAAGTGTCCAACCGGCGACTGGGTAGAGTTTGAGGAAACCCGAGACTGTAAGTTTGGTTTTTATGGTATCTTCTCTTTGAGGATGGGGTATAGATACCCAAGGTTCACAGAGTGGCCCGTCAGTCCTTTAGGTTGTGCATCACGTCGTTTGTTTTTTATCCAAACAGGTTATCCTTGTCAAAAGGAAGGTCCTCGATTGTGTGCTGCATCTGCCTGGGTAAATCAGCAGCATGGAGCCAGGAGGAGCGTCTCATGACAACTGCTGTGCCGAGGGTCCGGGCAGTGACCTCTGCTGCATCTAGAGCTGACCCTCTGTAATTAAAGAGTTAACTTGATCTTGTTTGTCCTGTGGAATAAAGTTGGAAAGTTCTATGAGTTTTGTGTATAATTCATGGTCATAGTTGGATACGAGTGCCATATAGTTTGCTATCCGGAGTTGCAGCGCTGAGGACGTGTATACCTTTTTGCCAAGTGTGTCGAGTTTTTTCTCATCTTTATTGGCAGGGTTGGATTTTGAATATGTTTGTTTATACCGTTGAGTAGCCGCTTCAACTACAAGGGAATTTGGTTGAGGGTGAGTGAACAAAAACTCATTTCCCTTGGAGGCAATAAAGTACTTTTTGTCCGCTTTCTTGTTAGATGGAGCTGCAGATGCTGGCATCTGCCATAAAGCATTTGCGGGCCCCATGATACCTTCATCCATCGGAAGGGCTAACTTATTAGAACCTGCTGTTTGAAGGATCCTATAGAGCTTGTGTTGAGTAGTTGTACTGTCATCTAACGAGATATCCATACTATTGGCTGCTCTTTTGAAAAGCTCTCTGAATTGTCTCAAATCATCTGATTTGGACTGGTGTAATTGATCATTTGGTGATTCACTGAGCTGCTGTGTTGACATGGTGCTTGCAGGCAGCTGCAATTGGGGATTTAATAAGACTTGGCAGGATGCAGGTTGCAGAGCATTATAATTTGGCCAGTTGGTATAGTCCACCCCTATTATGGGGGGGTAGAACATCTAAGGAGAATATGGCCATGGGTAAGTATTGGTAGGAGTTGATGTTGCTGGCAGGAACACTTGCTGGCTTACTGGTTCCAGTAAAATCAGACTGGAGGATCTAGAAGAAGGTGTATTTCATGAAGAGCATGATGTTGAGGAGGGACTAGTATGAGAAGAGTCCATCTGAAACAATGGAGATATAGGAGAGGAATGTATATCAAAATCCTCTCTTAAATTGGATGTGTTTCATTTTATTCTTGTGTTTCTTATGGAGCGGCTGTAGTAAAGCAGCCTGGAGATTGTCTTGTGGCAGTGAGGCAGCCGGTACCAATGTTTCCAGCTGCTGGAGAGGCAACTGCACCGTATTTGAAAAAGTACTCAGTGCCGGAGAAAGGAATAGTGGCGCCAGGTGAGGTACTGGTAACAGCGCTGCGCATGGCACAGTGCTGTGTGCCGGTGGTGCGTTAGCAGCGGGACCGTTACCGTCGGCATGAGGTTCGCTGCCATAGCTGGTGCCGAAGGTGTCGCCAGCACCGCTGTCAGATCCACAGCTTTATTGGAGTGAGTGTGGTCTGATTTTTATGGTTTGGAGTGATCTGGTCTTGCAGGGGTTACCATGCGCAAAGGAGGTCCCAGCTGCAAGTCGTTATCAGTCATGTCAGTGTGCTTAGATTTCTTAACTGGCACTGGTGAGAATGCCACCGAGCGGCTCTTGTGCGCTCCCTCAGAGAGCTGAGGCGAGGCACCGGGGTCTGAAGCGGGGCGGAGAGCACCCTCTAAAAGTAAAAGTTTTAATTTTCTTTCTCTGTCCTGTCGGGTTCTGGACATTAAATTGCGGCAATGTTGGGAGCCACCACAGACTCCGTCCATAGTCGGAGGCGGTAAGAGGGAACTGAGGAGTGCGGCAGTGTGGGGCGACTGAGGCGCTTACGTCAGCAAAGGCAGGAAGTGACAGTGACTGATGTTGCTTCCTCCTCACCCCGCCACCAGAGCCACTGCTGTGAAAAATCTCCAATCCTGGGTGCGGCAGTGCACACAGACCTAAAGTGGAGCAGTCGGGAACACTGCTCAATGAAGAAGACTTGTTCTATCACTACTCTATAAATGAAGAATGGCCAACTGACAAGCGCTCTTGTCTAAACACATTTTTATTAATTTTTCTGAAATTTCTAAATTTGCTGACAAATTGCCAGATGTACATATGGAACAGTTCCTGGTTCTGGTTTCAGAATAACACCTCACAACATTCCTCCAGGCTGTTGAGACTCATGGATCCTGGCATTCTAATGCCAATGCAACTTCCATGACATATTTGTGCTGGTTGCAGGCTTTGGACATCCCAAGGAAGCTGCAAAGTACAATCAAGGACTTGCCCTCATAGGGTCTAAGCTATCTTCCAGCAAAAAACTGATGGTGCTATGTGCTCCCTACAAGACTCCCATTTGGCACTTCTTTCATTAAGTGTTTACACCACCATGAAAGAGGAAACAATTTAGACCTCACCCTTAATATAAGATTCCTAAAGGTTACAGGATTCCATTCAGAAAAGGTCCATCAAAGTTGCCAGTCAGCCTTGTTTACAGCTGGCCTTTCTCACCACACATCTTCAACTTCCAAGCATTCATTTCAACTGCTTGATCAAGGGCAGCACATTGATCATACCTTCTCCCTCCAGAAGACACCTCTCCCTCTTTCATCATGCATGGAAAGACATCATGTCAGATAAGCAGGTGTTTAGCACAATAAGGGACAATCCACTTCTCCTCCATCATGGTAGTAGCTGAGCACCTCACAGATGTTAACGTCAGTAACACTGAAGTCTTCGTAGGGAGACACTGAATCTGTGACAGCTTTATCAGAAGATGATGAGCTATAGGGGTTGGGTAATATCAAGGGTTTCTTCATTTATTTCTCCTTCCTCAATTGTGTTAAATACAATAAGTGGCTGAATGGCAGCATGAGCGTGACCAGAGGTTTTCTGCACTGAAGTGGGAGGAAACCTTTTAGATTGTGCTTCTGATGGAGATCTAGAATCCTTCAGAGCATCACAACATTAGTTAAAACATGCACTGTGATGTGTGAGTAGCCCATGGTGGGGTACACCAGACTGGTGCCTCTTTACAACAAAACTAGTTCTCCTCCTTAGGACATGTAACCCTAGTAAAAGGTCTACAAAATGCCACAAGTTCTTCACTTTCAAAGCCTGGAGAAGAAATGTAGGATTTCTTCAGAAAAAGGAAGGGGGAGCCCTCACTGGTGTTTGTACTGGTAAGAGTATAGAAGACACCAGCAGATCCAAAGAAACAAGGGACAAGGTGGATGGAGCACCAACAAGATGATCAGTGCTGTCAAAATTGTATGGCAAGGCAATGCTGCCTGTGCAGACTACATCAACAGCATCAGCAGTGCTGACCCTGCTGGTGGTACTGATTGTACCAAAGATGCTGATAGCATCAACCATGCCAAAGACACCAAGTTAACTCAGCTGAAACTGTGTATAACAACAGAAAATCCGATAACGGGTGGCACAGAAATTCCCCTTGCAGACAGGAATTCCTGAGGAGTCAATGGGCCGAAAACAAGTACATCTTCAACTAGAATAGTTGGAGAGCCAGGGTCTGAATCGGTGGGACTGAAGATGTTCCAAGTGAGCATAGAGACACTGGTCTCAACAGCCTAAAAGGAACCAAAGTAGATAGTGTCACCCCAAAGGACACTAGTGAGTGCTTATGCTTATGACACTCTAACCAGTACTGGAGTGCCTATCAGAAGCCTTCTTATGATGTGAAGGGTCAGAATGCTGTAAGCATTTCAAGAAGGCAGTGGGGGAAGGTGAACAGTGATGTTTTCCCCACAGACTTGTATTTGGGATCCTAGGTAGCAGGAGCACTTCTTATCAACTTTATTTCATGATTTCATGATTATAGTTCATTTAGGAAGAGGTATGCATCACTAGCTTTCTCAGCTGCACTTTGAGGTGGAAATCCCTCAGACTTTTAATTCTGGTTGGGAAGGGGGTATAAGAACCATATTTGTCTCTCACCAGGCCAAATCAGGAAACTGGTATGCCTGTATGACACAGGGAAAATGGCTATGCATGTGCATGAATTCTGATGATTTTTCTTCATTCCAAATTTTTAGTTTTTTCCTAAAATAGAATTAAATAACTACATGAAGTTATACACTAGAACTAACTAGACATAACCACATAAAATAACGTTATGTTTAGAAAGTTGGCATACCTAAGCTAAAGCTATGAGGATCTCCCCACCTCTCATTATGAATTGTGAGAAGAACTGTGAGAGGGGCAGCAGACCTGCCTTTCTTATGACTTTGGCTACAGGCACCAGGAAAGATGGGGTCATCTAGTGATGCATCATCTAGTGATACTGCTGGCAAAAATCTCTGACTTGAGTACACTGGGTGCACATACACCTGCAGTGTGCACAAAACTCAAAATAGGCAAGTAGGAACATAGATAAATGTGTAAAAATAACTATATGAAACTAATATATGTGCCATTGCTACCATGATCTCTTTGCTTATATGCTGCAGTTTTTTCCCCACACTCTGTCTGTTCTCCCACCTTCCTCCCTCTTAAAACTAAACTCTTCTAGGCTAGGACTGTGTTTTCCTATATTTCTACCACACTTAATGCTATGTGGCCCTAGTGCTGCAAGGAATTTCTGAGGGTAACTACAATATAAATAATAACAATAACAACACTAAATCATTCTTGAATCTACAACTGAATGTACTTAGCAACTAGTGATTTTATTTCTTTTTTTTACAAAAAAAAAAAAGGTTTTAAATGCTCTCTTTGCTTGAATACTTTTTAGGTGCTCAGAATAAACCAGTTACAGAAGTTTACGCATATACCAGTAACAGAGGTTTACTGTCAATTACTCTGTTCAGTCTAACTGTGTTTGAGTTTAAAATCTTCTTTAAAATCTATTTTCCTACCTTTTTTCAAGGCCAAGTTAATACATCCTTCTTAATCTGGGTACTATAACATAAAATATAAATTCCTTACTGAAACACAGCATTTTACAGCTTATCTACATCAGGCAACTGAAAGCTCACCAGCTGCCATGAAATTTAGAACATCTAAAATCTTTTCTTCCAACACTATTGCAAGAAAAGCAAATCACCATTCTGGGATGTATTAACAGGAGTATTGTACGTAAGACATGAGAAGTAATACTTACACTCTACTCCACATTGAGTAGGCCTCAACTGGAGTATTGTGTCCAGTTCTGGGTGCCTCATTTCAGGAAAGATGTGAACAAATTGGAAAAAGTCCAGAGAAGAGCAACAGGAATGATTAAAGGTCTGGAACACTTATGAAGGAAGATTGAAAGAGCTGGGTTTGTTTAGTCCAGAAAAGAGGAGACTGGAGGGGACATGATAACAGTTTTCAAGTATTAAGAAATTGTCACAAGAAGGAGGGAGAAAAATTGTTCTCCTTAAATGCTAATGATAGGACAAGAAGAAATGGGCTTAACTTACAGCAGGGGAGGTTTAGGTTGGAAATTAGCGGAAAAAATTCCTAACTGTCGGGATGATTAACACCTGAAATAAGTTGCCTAAAAAGGCTGTGAAATCTCTATCATTTGCAAGTGTTTAAAAGCAGGTCAGATAAGCATCTGTCATGAATAGTTTAAGAGGGTACTTGGTCCTGCCATGATTGCAGGGGACTGGACTCGATGACCTCTCAAGGTCCCTTCCAGTTTCTATGATTCTCTGGTTCTTTTTATCTTTATGAATCATTTTATTCAAATAACTCAGCTGAAGAGGTCTTTTTTATCCATATCATCGCCCTGTAAATCTACACAAGATTTATAAAGCCTTTTCAGCAGTCCAGCTGGCAATACAGAATTTAGGTTTTTTAAATTTTTTTAAATTTGGAAATAGTCCTTCTGAGTTAATATTAATGCTTATGAATAGTTGTATGCAGTGTAGTTGTAGCCATGTCAGTTCCAGGATATTAGAAAGAAAAGATGGATGAGATAGTATCTCTTATTGGACCAACTTTGGTTGGTCAGAGAAAGAAGCTTTTGAAAGCTATTCTCTGTCACCAACAGAATTTGGTCCAATAAAAGATATTACCTCAGCCACCTTGTCTCTCAAGAATAGTTGCTAATACTCTAGTAAAGAATCACATGTGTAGTAAAGAGTGTAGAGGTCAGAAAAATCTTCCAGATACACTTGTATAATGCATTGAAAGTACTTTTACTTCTCTACAATAATGTTCAAGGTGTCTAGGACCAAAAAAGAGAGAGACAAAGTACTCCAATAGCAGTTAGCACCAGCTGCAACCAAGTACATAAGAGAGAAATTGGAGCCTTTCCAGTCTTCACTGGAACCTAAACAAGCTTCCTTTGACAGCAAGCCCAGCAGCATACCCCCTCCAATCCCTACCACCATGTGGGAAATCATGATAAATATTTGCTCAAACACCCAAATCCAAAAGAATGGAGAGTAGTCCTGCTCTATCATGCTGTACTGTCATTAACCTCCAACTTCTCCCCAGAGAGGTACCTATATCATATGGCAGACTCTCAAGCTTCAGATGCACCAGCTTTTGAAGATTATTCTAGTATCCAAGAACAGCTGTGAACATCTAACCCAAAAGTAGTTTCTCTCACTTCTGTATCACATGAACCAAGGAATAGCTTTTCCTGCTGCCATCTGCAAACTCTCACAGATGGGGACTTTATATTCTTCATATTCTCCCAGGTTAAGAGAATCAGAGATTTGGCAAGTCTTCATCCAAAGCCTGAATGGGCATTTTCCTGTGTTGGACTAGGAGCACCTACTGGAAACAAAGCCATCTTTTCTGTTGAACAGTCAGAGTGACTTCGGACCACAAGGAGGAATCACTTATACAAGGAGCAGCAGTGTCATCCAGTACACAAAGCACTGCTTTAAGGAAACAGGACTCATGGATTTTAATCCATCACTAACACTGATCAGTCAGGTAACATTTCTGCTTTATCTCTGTTTAACAGATGAGGAAATTAATGGTTATCTACCTCAATGGAGACCATGGTGACTGAGCAGTTAATGTGTGCATATTGATGTATGTACTAAATTTAATCAGAATGTACACAAAAGGCTTCAAGCAATTAGGGAGACATAGTGGTCCCCAGCCCTCTTGCTTATTTGCACTATTATCTTTTGCAAACATTTGAAATACTTGTAAGTATATAGCTAGACCCATAGACATCAAAGAATTAGAGCTGCATTACACTACTGCTGCTGGGCCATGATCTGCAGGTCACACAGTTTTTATGCAAAACCAATCCATTAGATTTAGAGTTTATTTTTTTTAAAAATGACTAGTCCTACCCCAAAAGGCTGGCCCTGTACATGCCAATGTGAACACAATGCACAGGAATCAGTGGGTCTTGGTGACAAATTATTTAGCAGGACCCATCAAAAAATGTTATGACCAGGTGTGGTTATAAAGAAACTGATGGCTGAAGGCCCTAAAAGCTACTGCTACACATGTGATTCTCCTCACTAGAGGCAGGTGCATGCTATCCAAGTGCCAATAAACAACTTTGGAATTCTATAGCGAAATTATTGCCAGTTACAAGATAGCAGCTGAGAGGCAAGAGTGGAAGTCTATAATAGCCAACTTGCCTTTGGAAAACTAAGAGTATACGACTGTGCTGACAGGCCCATAATCATCTTATTTTTACAGAGCTATGACTAAAATAAGGACTTTGCCCAGCAGGTTGGTCCCAGAATGTTTTGTCAAAAACAGGTTCACATACTAGGCCTGAAGTCTCTAAACTGAAGGAAGTTCTCATGAATACCCATGGCAAGAAAAGGCTTCTATCTGTATTCTTTGTCACAGAATTGTGGTAAATATTTTCTACTCTGTGGACTTATACAAAAACTTGGCCCACATAGCTACACCAGCAAAGTCCCCTACTCTAAATGTGGTATGTCAGCACAAATTCTTCTGCCAACATAGCCGCACCATCTCCACAAACATTAACTATGATGACATAAGCGCTAGTCTGTCAGCACAACAGCGAGGGTTTTGTCAGGACAGCTACGTCAGCTAGAGGATGTGATTTTTTTCTCTCACTCATAGTGGATGTAAATATGCTGGCAAAACTTTGTAGTGTAGAATAGGCCTATGTAAGCAGCCTCTTGTTATATCCTTTTAGAGCTAGGGTCTCAAAGTCATGGCCCATGGGCTGCATGCAGCCCCTAAAGTTATTTTCTGCAGCCCACAATGACACTGTCGTTATTGATATTTGCAATAGCATTGCATGTAAAGGTTTCAGTGGTGCAGCTCTCAGGCTAATGTACTAGTCCTCATGCTGCCCTCATGGTGATTTGAGTCTGAGACCCCTGTTTTAGAGGGACAAAGACTACATGAGAAAAGCTTAGAGAAACAAAGGAAAATCTACTGTAAATAGGTACCTTGTGGTATTCCACTATTTTTGACTTGGGGTTCAACCACTTGAATTGTGTCATCTTCAAGATAGAAATAGATTTTACAATGTCTTATTCTGTATAACTCTTGATTTTTTTCAGGCACCTCTTCTTCAAAATAGGCATCAAAAGACAATACCTATAAAAAAGAATAAATAAAGAAATAAAAAGCATATTAAATCATTTTTATATTATTTTGGATGTTATTTATATTATCATTACATCTGAGTAGAGAAGGAAGAGTCCTGTTTAGAAAAAAAATAAAATCAAACATAAAACTTTCAGCAGGCTACTGTCACAGTAAAGGCCCATATTCTCCATTTATCTGGTTTTGTTTTTCATCTAGTGTGCAAACCTCAGACAAGGCAGGGCAGGCCTCCTGAAACACAAATCTAGGAACCTCCCTTCCTTTAATTTACAATAGCAATCCTAGATAAAAACCTAGTAACCCAGTGGAGACCCTGACATCTTCCATATGAACTGCAAAGGCAAAGGAAGATACTATATTACCTTTATGTGCCCAACCGTGAAAAGTGGTGTCCATCTGACAAGGAGTCTTGTGGCACCTTAAAGATTAACAAACAAACCAAAAAAAAAAAAAAAAAGGAGGGGGAGGAGAAAGAGGAGGCATAAGCTTTCATAGATCTGATGACATGCATTCCAGCCCATGAAAGCTTATTCCCCCTCCCCCCAAAATGTGTTAGTCTCTAAGGTCCCACAGGACTCTGTTGTTTTTGCTGAAAACAGACTGATACAGCTACCCCTCTGAAATGTATCCTCCATATGGTTACATGCACTAGTGAGTTTTGCTCTTGGCTATTAATACTCATTTGTGCATGTAGCAAAACTACTAAACAATCTGGCACCATTTATTGTCTTTGTTCATGAGATGAAGCTAAGAGAAAACTAAAAAATACAGCAGAGACGGGCAAAAAAGCACTAAGAAAACTCACACCGTATTCCTTATCAGCTGTGCCTCAAACCAGTGCTAATTAGTCCAACTTTCATAAATATTATATTTTAAAGATTTACTTAATGAACGAATGTATTTTTAATCTGGATTCCATAGATAAAATTGTCTGATGGAAAAAAGATTCTAGCCGTTCATTCTTCATTCCATATACGTACTCATGAGCAGCTGACAGAAGTGGGCTGAAACTTCTAGATGGCAGTCAAAAGTATCTACATAATGTAATACACAGTTGCTAATACTATGCCTTTCTTTAACTTTACATCAGAAACTCTCAAAGTACTTTTACAAATTTTAATTAAGTTGATTTCTTCTGGACAGGTATAAATCTCCATTTGTACACATGGAGAAATTGATACAGAGAAGGGTCAATGCTTTGTGTAATGCCACAAAGGAAGTTCTGTGGCAGATCTCCTGATTCGCAGTCATGTTCCTTAACTGGCTGTCCGTCCTGCTCTGTTAAAGAAGGATGTGAGTGCAAGGGTGGAGAATCTCTTTTTACAGAAAGGGATTAAAATGTATCCTGAAGGAACTAACATTAATGTCTCAGGCAGCTTTCAGCACTTGAACAGTACATGACACTGTCCTTCTAACTTCAACCCTACTCCCTGCCCCCAAAAAATCTTTAGCATGTTAGTAACCTTGATTAGCAGTTAACACTTGAACTTCAGTACTATAACATGAGCAGCTGAAAACACAACATATCTCTAAGTTATCACTTAAGGTTATTTAAATAGTACAATATAGTTTATGATCAACTGAGCTGACACAGTTAAAAACAAGACCAAAATTTTCACAGCTGATGCCTAAGTGGGGAACGTACACGATTTCCTAAACATCAACTTAACTGCCTGAATTTAGGCACCTAGATATGAAAATATTGGCTAAAATTTTTAGTGGTCAGTGAAGTTAAAATAATCTTAACTTTGCCAAACACCCTCAACAATCAACTACATCTATATTACTTAGGTCTGAACAAAACTGCATGTATTGTGATTCAGTGGACAAGGAGACATGTTCCATTCCTGGCTCTGCTGCTGACTGGCTGCGTGTCTGTAGGCAACTTTTAAACTTTGTGCTTCAGGTTTCCCATGTGGAGACACTAACACCCACTCCCACTCCCCATTGTAAAGAGCTTTGATACAATTGCTCTACAAACGTCATTTGATTATGATTTATTTTTAATTCTTTAAAAGCTTAAATCTTACATTTGGCAGCAAGGATAATTATGGGAGGTGATGGGATAGCTTGACTTACATACAGATAGCATCACTAAGCAGGCATGTAAAAAATGATTAAGAATTTTTCCAAGGAGGAAAGACCAGAGAATGGTTTAGGCTACTACTACTCCCCCATGCTCTCTTTCCTCTCCCTGGGGGAAGTGTCATCCCCAGCTTCATTCTTTACATTCCCTACTGCAGGGGTTCCCAACCTTTTCTCTGCTGTGGCACACCATACCTTCAACTTTTTCAAGGCACACCACTATTAAAAAATATAAATATTCAAATTAACTTAAATTACTTATGAATATTCATGAACCATGGCACTGTGTTTCAGAAATGCTGCTACATGAGGTAGTAGGGATTGCAGAGCAGGGGTGGCAAAACAGGGGAGGTCAGGAATCGTGTGCCGTGGCAGGAGTGAGTGTGGGGAGCAGAGCAGGAAAGGGGTGGCAAAAGAGGACAAGGGCAGCCATGTGGCAAATAAGGGTACCAAGAGAGGAGAGAGGAAGGGAGAACACAAGTGACTTGGGGGGGGCAGGGGGAACCTGAGGAATGGGAAGGTAGGTCAGGGGAGCATAGCGCAGCACCCACCTCCCCCTTCTCTGTAGTGGCTCCCTGCCCCCCAGGGCAAATCCTCACCCCACTGCTGCTCCCTCCCACCCCAGTGGGTCCCATTTTCCCTTCACCCAGCCCCCTGTTGCCTGTGATGGACCCTCCCACCACGGCAGGGGACAAAACTAGGCCTCCAGCCCCCAGCTACACCCCCCACCACCTAAATAGGCACCCCACACAGCCACTCTACCCTCCCGCAACATCCCCCTACCTAAATAGCTACCCCACAACCCCAACTACACACCCTCTGCTACACACCCACTCCCACCCACCTCTGCTACACACACACCTCCCCCACACATCCCTCGGCAGCCCTCCCCCCCCCCCCAAGCCCTTACTTGGGCTGCTTGCAGGCTGCCTGACACAAGCTGCTCTGCCCTGCAGGAGGGAGATTCACACACTCCCAGCCTCCCATAGCTCTCTGCTGGCTGGGCTTAAGGTGGAGCCACGTTTAAGTTGGGGCCACCTGAACGATGCGTTTGGGCTGCTCCTGCTACTTTTAGGGGGAGCCCTGGAACTCCCCGTTCCGGTGCCGCCTTCTATTTTTAGGGGGCCAGAATGCTGCCTGCCTAAAAATAGGGAACCCCAGAACTGTGTTCCAGTGCCTTCCCCCTTACTTTAACCCCTGAATTTTCCCAGCCCTGCACAGCCCATGTGGCTGGGCTGAGCAGGGAGGGAACTTTAACTCCAGCTCTCAGGGATGCTCACAGCACACTTTGGGTGTTGCCACGGCACACCAGTGTGCCCCAGCACACTGGTTGGCAACCACTGCCCTACTGCCCTCCAGAACCTCTCTCTTTCCAAGACTTCAGGCCTCTTGCTTTAGTTTTCCATACCTCCACCCAAGCTTCCATAGACAACCAGTGCTTATCCTCCCACTTTAAATATAGCTGGAACCAAGCTTACTGTGCAGGGCACCTGGACCATGAGGCTTGCTAGTGGTTAGTATGTCCTCCCACTCCATTCAGTTCTTTACAGAGTAGTGTTCTGGGTGCCAGAATCTCTGTTACCTAAGTTATCTTGTACAGTTAGTAAAAAAAAAAAACTTCTATCAGGGAACTCTTTGAAGTCATGGTTCCATCATTTTCTGTTTTCCCCTGTAACACATACGATGTTTCATTAACCAAGGCTAAGGAGGGAAATGCTGGTAACTGCAAAGGAAAGTACTATACTGCCTTTACTTGCACAACCTACAGCAGTGGTGTCTATAAAGAAACATCTGCCCTCGAGAGGAGAGGGAACTCCTGTTAAGAACAAAGTTGCTTCTGAAAGGAGACTTGGTGCTTCAGTCACATTAGCGTGGAGAACAGAAGAGAAACTTCATCACCATCCTTTCTAGATAGCACATTTCCACAGAGCACCCTTCCTCTCAGAACTTAGGAGTGCCCAAAGGAGACATTCCACCACCATACTTCAGGAACATCAATGTGCCACAAAGGAGCAGGATGTAGCAGCAGTATTGCAGTGAGAATTTAAAGCTAAGCCAATATTATTCTTATATGTACTCCAAAAATATTAGGTATTTTGTTATATTATGAAAGTAGGGTCAATTTTTACTTGTTTCTTATTGCTTCTTATGTATGCCTTTCAAACCTGGCAAAATAAACTCTTGCCATAGAGTAAGCATGTAAAGATTTTAGTTTCTCAATTAAACAGATGTGAGTAGGCGAAGTACAGCATCTATAATGAGAAGACTATTGGCAAACCTAACATGGGGACAGTCATGGGCCCATAACAATGCAATGCCTTATGTGCTGACACCCCTAAACATTAATACCCTGTTCCTCACACAGAAGTTCTTGCAGTTGGTCCCTTGTGCCCAAATGGAATCTCATCGACCTCTTGGGAATCTGTTTAGATATAGGAGCCCACATACAAGGGCCCCTGTTTACAGGGGGTTAATTAGGCTGGAATGCACCGGAACATTGTTCCGTGTCGCACCATTTTTAGGGCCCCTAAAAATAGAAAATCAAGCTAGCACATTCCAGCAGGGCAGGCACTGCTACAAGAAGCGGGAAGGCATACCTGCCCTGCTGTGAAGTGGCAGCCAGCCCCACCTGCGCATGCGCAGGCTGCGCTCAAGGTAGGAACCTCAGACCACAGCCTGGAGATGGAGTAGGGGGCGATTCTCCCCTGCCCTGGCTCTCAGGAGTCCGCACACTGCTGGAGATGAGCGAGTGAGGCACAAGGTCTGGCCTCCCCTCCAGCGGCTCAGCGTGGGGGTGTAGGATGAGAAGAAGGTGTGGAGGGGGTTGGGTGAATGTAGGGGGGGTAGAGTGAAGACGGGGGAGCTGGAAGTTGGGGGGCTAGGAGGGCTGAAGTGGGGATATGGGGGCAGGGAGCTTAAGAGAATGGGGATGAGGGCTGAGCAGGACATGGGGAAAGAGGGGTCTGATGGGGGGGACACGTGTTGGGTGGCGAAGTAGCTGGGGTGCATGAAGAGGGCCTGAAAATTTAGGAGGGTTCCTGGGTCCATCAAACTATACTTTAACCCCTACCTGTTTAAGATCCGGTCTTAAATAATGATTCACTATCTTTCTGAATACCCATAAGTCCATGCCTTGCTTTACTTTGTTAGAATAGTTTGATTAATTAAGCTTACTGTTCCACAAACCTTATTCCTCACTCCCTTGCTTATGAATATGATAATGCATTGTAAGATAGAAATATACGTAATTGCTAAGTCATTCATTTCAATAATGCAAAGTCATTCAGACAGGATGGGGCAGAGGGAAGAGAAAAAGCAATTGCCTTCAATTGAAAGATGACAGTTATTTTTTAATAAAAAAAATCACATAAGCACTCTAAGAATAAACACAATTTACAGTGACCCATCAAATAATATTTCTTTTATTGGATATTAAAGGTTTTAAAATATTTTGGTAGTCAGTCCATCACAGTGATACACACAATAGCCATAAAAGTAAATTACACATTTGCAGCTGCAGTGTGAAATTGATACTCAGTGACACTTTTGCTAGTCTACGCATTAACTGGCTTGCATTTTCAGTTTTCTTAATGTATTGTGCTTAACCACAGCATTTTGCAAATAAAAACTCAGAGATATACAACAATAACAGATACATGGAGATTACAGGAAACACACAGCTGATAATACTTGTCATGAACCACAGGTCTAGAATCCAGGCCTGCAACATTTATGAGAGCAGCCATGCTCTAACCCTCCACTTGAAAGACTGCTGACCACAGCTTAATTGTGACCCATGAAGCCCAGCCACAATGTGAGCTATCCTGGCCTAGCCTGACTCTAGCTCCTGCTATATGGTTCTGACCTCTGGTTTGTCTTCTCTGACTTATGGTATCCTGACCTAGCTAGCCTTTGATTCCTGGCTCATGACTGTGCAGTCTGGCTCCAACTATTAAGTCTAGGTGCCTGTGACCTGCCTGTGAAAGTACCAAAGGAAATGGCAGGTTCATAAACATCTACAAGAGGTATTTTAAATTAGCAAGGAAGCAAATGCTGTAGGTAACAGTCCAAATCTTTTGAAGCCTCTCCAAATACCTCAGTGTTGAGGAATTTTATATTCCTGATGGCAATGTAACAGCTGATTCCTGTTTACTGTTGGGTCTGAATATCTGTCCAGATAGAAGTTTTAAATCAAAAACAAGAGGAACAAACAAGAACAGAGACTAAAACAACTCTGTGCAGCACCTGGAAACAGCATTTAGTTTGGCCTACCTGATAGTGTAGTCAGATAGACAAATTATGAGTTACATTTCAAGCACAAAATGTCTCATTTGTGAACTCTTAGGGTATGTCTACACAGAGACTTTAATTCGACCTCATGTTCATTAGGTTGAATTAAAAAAATGGCACGTCTACACAGGTTTCTGCCGATTTGACCTAAGGCTTCCCATAGGTCAAATCAAGGAGACGACGCCTCTAAGTTACAAAACCTGATGTAACTTCGAAGCGACCTTTGATTTGAACTAGCAAGTTCAAATCAATGGCGTCTAACTGGGTTAATTTGAACGAAGGTGTTCCCTTCCCATGGTGCCCACTACACAATGGCCCCCTCAATGGCATACGCACACTCAGCCTTTGCCAAGGACACGTGCCAGCTGCCAGGAAAAAAATGGCAGAGGGCAGCACTGCCAGCCAGGCTCAGCGGAGGGCTCCAGTCTGGGCCCACCAGGAGTTCCTCTGTCTCCTGATCATTTGGGGGACAGAGGACATCCTATCACAGTTGCAGAGCTGCCACCGCAACCAGGACATATATGCCTACATTGCTGCAGGACTCACTGCCACAAGGCACCCCCGGATGACTGAGCAAGTCCGGGTAAAACTCTAGACTCTGCATCAGGATTACACATGGGTCAAAGAGGCGAGGCGATTGAGAGGCTCTGCATGGGGTGGCACTTGCCCCTACTTTAGAGAGCTGGACAGATTCCTGTCTGGCGAGCCCAGTGCCCTGCCATCCACAGCCATCAAGTCTGCAGAGCCCCGCCACAATTCCCGCACCCTGGAGGGAGGGTCTACAGAGGAGGATGCCATGGTGGATATCGAGTGTGGAGAGGCTGCAGAGACATCATCACAGCCCGCCACAGCTGCCAGCCCTGAGCACCTCAGCACCCTCGATGAGGGACAAGCCACCACTGGGGAGCAGAAGGAGGAGGAGGACCCCCCCAAGGAGAATCCAGAGGAGGGAACATCTCGGCAGACGTTGGCAGCACCCGTGGGTGAGTGCTCCTTTCCTACTTCCTTGCTTGGCCTGTGCTGGTCCGAGGAACTGGCAGGACATGGAGTAAGGGTCTTCAGCCAGGCAGAGCTAAAGAGGCCTTGGGGGGAGCACAAATCCATGGGGTACAGGGACTGGGCTTTGTGTGCCAGCAGGGGAAGTAGACCCCTGGCCATTATAGGCATCTAGAATTAGGAGTGTTGGGAGAAAGCAATGCTGGTAGCATCAAGGGCATACAGCGTGCAGCCCACACCCCAGGCACAAGGCCTGGGGGCGGAGGGGCAGGCCAAGCACTGGCAGTGCCTCCCAGTTGCATGTTGCAGTGGCCACCATAGACAGCATAGGCCAGAGGGCATGGCCGTGCGTGCCTGGCGGGGGGGGGGCATTCCACACAGCAGGGACGAGGGGCAGAGGGACAAGCGGCACACAGGTGCTCTGTGCTGTTAGACTGCATGCAGCACGAGCTATGCACGCAGGATACTAATGATGTTCCTCACCTGTCTCCAGCAGCTTATCATGACAGTTGTCATCGTGCTGCAGGGAGGCCGCCCCACAATGCCTGGTGGAGGAGAACAGCACGCTGGACCCATAACAAGCTCCTGGAGCAGATCTTCCAGCTGGGCCAGGGGGCTGAGGAAGGTGTGGAGGCCTCACGGGGCCAGGTAGTGGCATGCCAGAACTCTGCTCTCCATCTCCTCAAGCAGTCCATCACCGTCAAGAACTGGGGGGGCTGCAGTCCAAGAGCACCACACTCTGGCCCTGGAATGGGCAGACACAGCCCTGAGCAACATGCCCAGTGCTCTGACTGGCATTGGCACAGCCCTGCAGGGCATGTCAGCCAGCATGGCCAGGCTGGCTGACCGTCTGGCCCCCCCCAGGTGCAGCAGGACAGGTGCCCCTGGACACGGGCATCCCTCGCCCATGGCGCCCCTAGACATGGGGTGGGCATGGGGAAAGCCAAGCTTAGCTTCCCCCCACAATATGGGGACCGCCCCCCCATCTGACCCCGCCATCTCCCCGTTCCCCATGCTGTCCCCCCAAACGCCCCCAGTTCTGCCCTGAAGTACCCTGTTCTGCCCTGAAGCTCCCCCATGTATCTGTAAATAAACACTCTGCACCAAAAGTTCCACTGTGTCATGTGTTTTCATTTAGGTGCGGTGGGTGGGGGGTCTGTGTGGGGCGCGTGTGTACTGGGTGGGGGTGGTGAGGGAATGTGGTAGTGCGGGCTCTCTTCAGTGTGCCTCCTCAAGGCAGAAGTCTACTAGGGCCTCCCGGATCCCTACAGCCCTGATTTGGGCCCACTCCGTGTCCTGGCCAGCCTGTGGCTGTTCAAAGTGACCGGAGAGGTGCTCGGTCTCAGTCTTGCAGGTGACAGGGGCCCTCTCCCCCCACAGTTCACATAAATTGTGAAGGGTCACATATGCACTAATGACCTCCAGGATGGTGTCCTCAGTTAGGTGTAGGCATGTCAGCAGGCACCTCCACCTCACTTTTAGCCACCCGAGAGTCCACTCCACAACCTGCCAGCACCTATTCAACTTTCTATTGAAGATCTCCAGGTGTTCGTCTAAGTGATGTCCTCCAAATGGCCTTATTAGCCACAGCAGGAGTGGATAGGTTGCATCCCCAACAAGCAAGAAGGCACCTGCACATCCTCTATGGTCATCTTCTGGAGGGGAAAAAGGTGCCCAACTGCATGCCCCTGAAGAGTGCCAAGTTTCGGAGCACCCGTGAGTCATGTGCCCGCCCTGGTCAGCCAACATAAATGTTAGTAAAAATGCCCCAGTGGTCTACCAGGGCCTGAAGTAGGATGGAGTGGTACCCCGTCCTATTGCAGTCCTCCACTGTGCTATGTGCCGCCAGGGCTCTGATTGGTATATGAGTGGCATCCAGGATGCCCACACAGTAGGAATCCAAGTGCAGAGACCCCATTTAAGGTGTCCTCCAGGTTGCCCAGTGCAACAAGGTAAGCCAGCAGGACCAGGTTTATAGCCCTGCAGACTTGCTTCAGCACAACTCCCACAGTGGCACCCACGGCCCCAAACTGGTGTGCCACAGAATGATAAGACTCAGGGGTCACCATCTTCCACACTGCAATAGTCACTCACCTGTCCACTGGGAGTGCATGTCAGATGTGCGTGTCCCTGTGCTGCAGGACTGGGGCAAGCTCTCTGACTAGCTCCATGAAGGCCCACCTCATCATGCGCAGGTTGTGTTGCCACTGCTCCTCATACTGTGTCCTCAGGACAACCCTTTCCCACCAGTCACCACTAGTTTCCAGTACCCACATGCGATGGGGTACAGAGCGTGGCAGGGTGGCAGCAGCTGCTTGCACAGCCAGCAGGCTGGCAGTGCTGCTGGCCGGGGAAAGTATATTCCACCCCAACAGCACTGTGCATGAGGCTGCGTGGCTGCTGTGCACCTGGGTGGCAAGCAGGGATGGCTGAGCACAGTCCATGCCTTGCTCAGCTCCTTGCCTGCCACGGTGTGCAGAGGAGGTGAAGAAACTTCCGCTTTTATGGCACTGGCTGCAGGAATGGCCCATCCTGGTGGCCATTTTGCCACACTTCCCATGGTGCCCCCTTCCTGGGTCGAATTAGCAATTTCTGTATGTGGACATGCTAATTCGACCCTGATTTTGCAGCACAGACATGTTAATTTGATTCCAGTTAATTCAAATTAAATTTTATTAGCTCGACCTAATTTGTTTGACCTATGTTAATTCAAATTAACTGGCTATAGCCTTAGCTATTTAAGAGTTTACTTCCTACTGCATATTCAAAATTGTAAAAACATATTTCTTTTTACTATTAATTGGTTAAATGAGGTATTACACATTCCCTTCTAGTTTTAACTGTATTATTAGATCTTGAAGAAAACTACAAAACAAGAAGGATAAAAGGGAAATACATTTTTAAACAAAACTCTAAAAGTAAAAAATTAAATACTTTCTCTAGTTTGTTGAACCACAAACCTAAAGATGGTGTAGTATTAACCCTGCATGTGAGCCACAGTGCAATATGTGGTTTATAGCCTTATTTCATAACCTGGCTCTCAATCATGCATGCATGAACAGACCTAGCGAAACCATTTGGACAACTCACACGTACAAAGTTAAGCATGTGCACAAGTGTTTGAGGCTTTTAGTACTTTCATAAACTAAGAAGCCAATAAATGCTTATACACATTAGCACATTTACTTGAGAGCAGTGCTATTGACTTCAAAGGAACAATTAATATGAGCAAAGTTGCCTTTGTATGAGTGTAGGATCAGGCCCTATGTGTATTTATAATTGATGATGGATACTCAGAAAGATGAATGTGTGTTTGAACTGTGGTTACTTGTATGACTTAATTTAAAGCAGAAATTGAGAGAAATTCCTTCAAATACTAAACTGCCACAAGAACTGTATCACACTATATTTCTGTGCAGTTTGTTTTAAGAAGCAAAATGCTGTAAAATGACCTTTGTCACTAGAAGCTAAAATATCTTTAAACATCAAATACAATGATAGTTTAATTTCTGTAACAGTGTCAAATATTACAGTTATCTGGCAACTTGCCAATTTGTACAACGTCACAACTCTATTATAAAATAAAATCAACAATAGTTTAAATCTCAAATCCTAAAAAAGGATCAATCCAACCAGACCCTTAAACCCAGCTGGAGTTCCAGGGAAATCAGTGGGGCTTGGCACAGGTGTAAAGGTCTAGAGAGGAGGATTGCTTTGTATCGTCAGAGTTCAGAATCCCAATCCTGTGCCACAGGGTCCCTCATCCTACACACAGCTCACTGCATGACGAGGATAAGTTATCAGTTACATCTTGTAACTTTTCATACATGTAAACCACTGATTTGTTTATTATTTATTTATTTTAGGTTACAAGATAATTTTTTGGCCCCCACAGAGTTCATTAAAAAGAAATATAAAATTCTCCATTCTTATACTTGACATCCCACAGAAATCACACTATACCCCTTTATTGCAAGTTAGGAGCTTCCTGGTACCCTATTTACAAACCTGTAGTGAGTATTTTATTGAAGTAGCTACACTTAATACTATGAAAAAATAAATGTTATCCATTGCTGCAGAGAAAATATTTTCTTTTTGTTTAGAAAGGTTTTTGTTTAATTAGGTCCTGTTGTTTTTGCCACAAATTATCCGTTTATAAAAACACTTTCATAACAGAGACAGACTTCTACATACCTGTTTATCAAAAGCTACCCATGAAGGAGCGTCACTTCCTACACCTCTAGGAAACACACTGTATTTAGGTTTAAGCTTCTGTCCATGGAGAGGTTCTCCTCCTATTCCAGGTTTATCTTCTCCCACCAGCATAGCAATCTTATTGCAGTAACCCCAATGCTGAGACTTATGGAACTTTTCTTTCCCTAGCTGTACAGAGATTGAGAAAGAGAATAAGCCTTTACTAAATAGATGCATTTAAATCAACAATTTAAAAAACTTCTTTCAAATTAATTTTAACATAAATGGAGATTCGAAAATATAATAATCAGAATGCTGCCAGTCAGGTGAACTAAGCCAGGTGGCCAATTTTCAATGCCCAGGTTGCAGGACGCACATCCATGTAACTATGTAACTTTTCTGTTCACTTTTGCAATATAATTATATGGTTTGATGCCAAATGTTCCATGCAAGATTCCTTTATGAATGCTCATAACATATTCTACATAATTACCATGGTACCATGTTTCATGAAGTATCATGTAAGTGCGCAGATGTGAAGCATATTTCCAGGTATTTTACATGACTCAAAACTATCTCTCAGCATGGAGGCTGGAGAAGGCCATGACAAAGACAATGCAAATTGAACTCCCTGGTTCAGCCAGAACAAAAGAAGTCACCCAGCAGCAAGGGAGAAGGAGAGGCAAAAGGGATATGGGAGATGAGGGTCAGTAACACTGCAGAAGAGCAGGATAAATAATATTGCATTGAACTGGATGTAGAATGTTGTCATGGGGATTTGACAAGGACACATTTGGAACTTTTAAAGGCTTTTTCCCAGATAAACTCTATCTTGAAACATTCTCCAACTTCAAGCAAGCTCTGAGCCCTGACCACCATTAAGCAGAGACTGGCTGTAAAAACGTCTGTCAGCTGAACATCTTGTGAGTAATCTTGGACTGTGAGGTTAGGGTAGGTAGTGTTGTTAGATTAGCATACATTTTATATCTTTTATTTGCTTGTGGTAACTCCTGACTTCTTTATTAAAAGATTGTACAGTGATTTGCTATATAATCACTTAAAATCATATTCTAATCAATAAACTAGTATTTGTTTTTAAAGCTGTGTGGCCTTTGGAAGGTGTAAATGAGTGAGACTGGGCACATCCATTTCATTATCAAAATGGGAGGATGAATCTCTATGAGTCTACAGTGATTATGGAAGGGTTCCAATCCCTGTAGGATGGAAATTCCCAGTATGGTATCTAGGAGCTGGGGGTTCTCACTTGAGGACTGCCCCCTAAGTGGTCAGAGGGCACACACCCACTGCCTGGGACCGATTACATATGGGAGGCTGGTGTGGACTGACTCAGGAGTTAGAGGTCACTAAGTGAGGTGAATCAGGGTTCAGCAGTGGAGATCAGCGGGTCACAGCAGCACACCAGACCAAATCCTGGGAGAGGAATATCACAGCCCATCTTACAGATAAGGATGTTTGTGTTATATTTGCATCCTTGATACGTTTGATAACATGCATTCATGCCCACACATACTTTTACGGTGTAAAATAGGACATACTAGAGAAGGTATTTCAGAAGAGTGGTACTGAGCTCATCTGTGGAACCACCTGTTTCCCTCCAACTTTTGGACAAAAATTACTTCACTGGTCCTCCCTCATCTTTTTGTGTTCAGTTGTACCTGTACCTATAGAAGAGTGAATAGAGCTCTCCTTGCCATTCCATCCCTGCCTCCGGCAATAGGAATTTACAACCATGTGTTTAAGAAGTGTTGCTTTTTTAAGAGCATGAAGCATGTGTCAAGGATGCATAATAAAAGCAACTAAAGAAGTACTACTTTACAGCACGGTGCTCCTTCTGAAGCATCTGACACCAGCTGCCTTCAGAGATGGGACACTAGACCAGGGATGTCTGGTATTTATTGAAGCAAATCACATTACAGGAATGATGACGCATTAGTTCTTGAGGCACTGACTGGAGAAGAATGCTGTCAACATGCCTGGTTTATTTGTTTTTTTCTTTTTTTGTAAGTGACTGGATTTCAGAAGGTTTTGAATTTTGTATTGGGACCACATGAGAAGCTCCAGTTCCCTCATGGTGAAATTCAGCTTTGCAGGAAGCAAGCAAAGTCGCACCCCTTTGCGTGCTGTCCTCAAAGGTGACACAAAGGAAGGAGGACTCCAGCAGCTCAGTGCAGCTCTGCTCCCTCCTCCCTCTTGTGAGGAACACAAACAGGACAGTGTTTGCCCCTACAGCACTTGTCCTGAGAACGAGCAGAGGGATGGGACAAGTGAATCCCTGGAGCTGTCCCCACAGACTGAAGAGAAGGAAGAAACCTCACTACTACTCCCCAGCAGGCCTAAAATAAAGGAATGAAGAGAAACATCAGAGGTGGGACACGAAAGAGAAGGGGCCTGAATGGTGGAGGGTGAGGTGGCTGAGAGACAGAAGTGATCTGCTTCATAGCTGAGCAAGAGGAAATGTGCTTTCATGCTTTGTAGATGCTATTACCGCAACTGGATTTCTCTGCAAAAGATGAGGCACTGGTTTGTAGTCATAACAGATGTTGAGTTTGGTTTTGTTTTTTCCAGCATCATATATGAAAGCAACAATCTGCACAAACATCCAGAACATGGGCTGCTGCCACTGCTCTGTGCCTATTGCTCGCATGTGAAGATAGTGATGGTTAAGGCAGCTATGGCAGGAATGGTCCAAAACATTCTGTTGGTCTGAATATGGTCTCTCTGGACCTTTGATTTGTGAAACAATGCTAATTCAAAATTAATCTTGACAGCCAACATCTGAAGCAGTTCATAGAACTGCTTCTTAACACCACCTGAATCACTACTACACTACAGCACGCATAGCAATGGACAACCACCACAGCACTGTGATACAAAACAAAAGCTCTGCTGTTTCACTCTGCTTTGTATTAACTGCCTTGATTTTTTAAAATAATGCATATAATTAGATCTCTCTGGATTATACAGATGCGTGTAAAAACAATGAGAGTTCTGTGGAACCTCAAAGACTAACAGATTTCTTTATGCAAAAGCTTTCATGGGCTCCAAGTCATTTGAAGCTTCCACTTCATGCATCTGACTAAGTGGGTTGGAGCCCATGAAAGCTTATGCCTGAAGAAATCTGTTAGTCTTTAAGTTGCAATAGGACTCTCATTGTTTTTGCTGTACGTAGATTAACATGGCTATCCCTCTGGAACTTGTCATAGATTTGAGTGTGTGTCTACACACACCCAAACATACACATAATTCAGTGAGTTCTAACTGTATGCATCTCTCTCTCTCTCTCTCTCTCACACACACACACACACTCTCTCTCTCTCTCTCTCTCTTTTCTTATCTAGGCCTCTGCTATGCACAGCCAAATACTGTATCAAATTTGTAATCAAGTAGAATCTTCATGGTTCTCAAAATCCCATTCAGAACTTCACAGCAGCAATAGAGATAACTTTCAGTATTTCTTTCTAAAAACACAGATCTCTACCAATTAAGCCAAAAGGAGCTGCTATTAGAAGGTAGATCTTATAACATACAATTGAGCGGTTCTGCTTCCATCCAGTGAATAGCAATTGTGCATGTCTCTGTTGGTATTTCTCATGCCCCCATCACCAGAGTATCTAAGGAATCACACACACACACCAGGCAGTTCATTACAAAATTAAACACAGTAGGCCCACAACTGTAACAGCTGAGATAAAATGGGTCTGAACAACAATTTTAGAATGAGATTCCCATCCCCTCACCACTGCCTCTCCCAGACTTCTCCAAGAAAAGGTCACTGAGAAGAGCACAACAACCAGCATCCAAGGAAACAACAGCCAGAGTCCAAACTATCTGAAGAATGAATATAAAATAGGTAACTGAGGCCATATGACTGAGTGGAATGTTCTCATAAGGATTTAATTCTCCCATTAGCCTCTGAACCTTAATTTCTTTGTGGCACACGCACTTGAGAGTATTTACCTATTGATACTCAAAAGTATTTGATAACATTTGTGTTATTCAGCAAATGTATGACTTAAAAATTCACCATCACGAATGAACAGATTTGAAAAAAAATGGTGGATGCCTAAACTCTATTTTCTTTGATTTTATAAACCTTATTAACAACCTTGTCCTTTTACATATTTACAAACAGCCATGCTTACTTACTGAATTACATAAATAATGCTGTTTTCAGTTATGAATGATGTATTAACATTCTTTCTTGTATTTACCCCTGAAGTGTCATGGTTTTGATTTGGTGGTTTGCTTGTTTGTTTGTTTTTAAACAGTGTATTTTTCTCTCTTATATTACATAAATAAGGAGAGTTAAAACTGTCATAAAAACTACTGCTTGATTACTTCCTTCCTTCTTTCTTGCTAAGCACATTCATTTCTAACTTAAGCCTTCAAAGAGAAGGAATTTTACATATGTAACAATATTTCAATATTTTTCATTTGCATGTTTCAGTAAACACATAATGAGAAGGTGGCAAACTCCAGAATTTAAGTTAAATCAGCTTGTGACAAGTTCTGTGGAGCCAATCCTGCTGCCAAATAACTCAATGGGAATCCTGCCACTGCCTTCAACCGTGGCAGAAGAAAACACCCACAACTTGCCTAAGCAAGCCATAAGTGCAGGAGCTGAAGCAGAAGACCTCTTGAGGTCCCTTTCAGTCCTATGATTCTATATTTTGTAGATTTTCTGGTGCCCTAGACGTCATCTGCCCCTCCAAAAGCCTACACAGATTTGCTACAAATGCTTTAAAGTGCATGCTTTGTATCTTTTTTTGTTCACCCTACAGAAAGCAAGTCTTTAACATTGTTCCTAGTCAATGCTACTTTCCAGTGTGCATGAACATAAGAAGCTCTAACAAATGAGTTTGCACAAGACAATTAGTATTCCCATCACTGTCCCAAGATGGCAATATGCTTACTTTACATCTGTGTGGATGCACAGATAAGTACAAGTGAAATATTGACCATGTACTATATGCCACTTACATGTGGGCAAAGACTAATGTTTTAATTACATAGTATAGAATTCCCCACTGCAAACAAAGCCTGAGAACAAGTGTATTGGAAGCAAAGCCTCACATACACAAGAGAAAAATACCTACTGCTAACAAGGGATGTCAACAACAGGGACAGCTGAAACAATACAGAATATGCAAAACAAACGAGGAGTCCTGTGGCAATTTTAAAGACTAAGAAATTTCTTTACCACATAAGCATTCATGGGCACAATCCAACGTCATCAGATGAATGAAACAGAAAATGTAGCACATTCACTGTAAATATATACACAAAAAGAAGGATGGATCCAAGATGAGTTTAAACGGTTCCAGAGGGATGGTCAGCTACCCTGTCTCTGCAAAGTAAACAAGCTGTTTTGATTCAAACAGTGTTGAAGAGCAAAAGCAAGAGCTGTAAGCAACAGCTGAGAATGGTAGCAGGACTCCTTGTTTGTTTTGCTGAAGCAGACTAACAAGGCTACCCCTTTAGAACTTGCCACAGTACAGAACATGGTTTAGCTGCAAGTATAGAAAAAGATAAGTTGTGTTTGTTCACATTTACACTTGGTGCTAGACCATAGTCATAACAACAGTTTATCAAATACAACTATGACAAAACCTGATGTTAGTTATACACTTTCTTTTAAAAATCTTCTGAAAATTGGACCTACCCTCCCATTTTTCCCTGGAATAAGCACAGTCATTTCAAGTGTATGGATTCTATGAACATCATAAACACAAGACAAAGATAGTCTTGAAGCAATCACATCTTGAGTTCAATCTAGAGCAATATTTGTATATATTGAGAGCGTACAGGAAATGAAAATGGTTCATATGCTTTAGAGCAGGGATCTCAAACTCAAATCACCACAAGGGCCACATGAGGACTAGTAGAGGGCTGCATGAGGATCAGTATGGTAGCCCGAGGGCCAGACCACTGAAACCTTTCCATGCAATGATATTGCAAATATTGGTGGTGATCGTGTAATCGAGGGCCAAAGGAAATAGTTTTAGGGGCCACATGCGGCCCATGGGCTGCATGTTTGAGACCTCTGCTTTAGAGGCAGGGGTGCCACTGCCCCCCAAAATTATTTGGGGCTCAGGCCCTAGGGCTATCTAGCCCACCAACCCCAGGCAGCACCAGATTAACTGGCCCAGGAGCCCTGGGTTGCCTCCCACCTTGAGTCCCCCCCTTCCTGGGGCCCCATCCCCCACCACAAGGGTCAGGTGGGGGGGGCCCTGGGGTCAGAGGGCACTCCCACCCCAACCCCTCTCTGGTCAGTCTGCTGAAGAGGTGGCTGACACACAGCACGGCAGCCCCCAATGCAGCTCCCCAGGGCCTCAGGCCCTGGAAAGCTGTGCCAGGCTGGAACAGAGGCCACACCAGCCAGCTCTGCCCCCAGGCAGAATGAGTAGGCACCTGGCCAGCCCCACCCTGCCTGACTCCTGGGGGCAGACTAGCTGGTCCAGGGGCGGGGTGGGAATGCAAAGCCCAGCCTCTGGCTCCAGGGCCCTGTCCTCCTCCCCACAGTGCTGGCAGGACATGAACACTCTCAGCTCTCCTGCCCTGCCGACACTGAATAGGATGGGGGGCACCAGACCTTCATAAGGGTTTTAGGGGCTGGAGCCCATGGTCCCCTTTAGGCCAGGGCCCAGGGCTTAAACTCCTAAAGCTCATGCAATAATCCAGCCCTGGCCCCAGGTCGCTGGCTATTATCAGAGTTGGGGCCGGGGCCAGGGCCAGGGCCAGGGCCAGGGCCAGGGCCAGATCCAGCTACTGGCAGCCCCAGGTCTCCAGACAGGGCTGGATCTGGTGGCCCCAGGTCTCTAGCTGGGGCCAGATCCAACTCCTGGTCCCAGCCCGGGGCCAGATGCACCCCCCCCAACCCTCATCCAGGGCTGCGGCAGTCGCCTACCCCTACCTGAGAGAAGAAGGGATTCAAACCTCCCTCCTCTTCTCCCGCCCTCTACCACGTGCCTCAGTACCTGATATAGAGAAGGTGTGGTGGGAGCTCAGGGTAGTTCCAGGCTCTCTCTGAGCCTGCAGTGCCACAGCTGGGAACATTTGGGGGACAGACTCTGGGACTCAGGGCTAGTTTCCTCTGTTCAGCACCAGCAAAGCCCATGTTTAGAGCAGTGGTTTTCAAACATAGGTTTGGGACCCAGTACTGGGTCACAGACCCTTAGGTACTGGGTTGTGGCACTCCCTGCCGTTGCTGCCAAAAGACTGGAATGCATTGCTCAGGATGTAATTATTGGCTCAGGGCAAAAATGATTTTTTTCAACTGCGTCCTGAGAAAAAAAGTTTGAAAACCACTGCTTTAGAGACGTATGTCATGAAGGAATATCAGTGGGGAACCTGTAGGACACGTTGCAGGGGAGCAACGACACCACTTGTAACTACAACTTTGTAACTCTGAAACCTTTTTTATGAAAGGAGACAAGGATCACTACTCTTATTTTCTCACACATGGGAAGACAAAGGCACCAAGCACCTGAATGGTAGATCAGGCAGTATATTGGAGAGATACCTGGAGACGCTTATAGAGGAGAAACAAAGGGTTGCATAGGACAGTGGTTTCCAACCTTTTCTGTGCTGTGGCATGCCTTGCTACCTCTGATGATTTTGAGGCACACCATTGTATACTCTTCAAATGAACTCATGAATATTCATGAGCCAATCCAAAACTCTTCAAGTAGTTTTTCAAAAAAACAACAAAAAAAAATCCACTGCACACCTGCTCAGGCCTGCCAGCACATCCCTCTGCGTGGCACACCGGTTGGGAAACATGGACTTAGGGAATAGCCGGGGCAGCTGGGAGGCTTCGAGAAAGATGCCTGGAGACAATGTCAGGGTGGAGCATTGGGTATATCAGTGTCTCCCAAACAGCGTGCCATGCCACCGAGAGGTGCCCTCAGGCCAGAGCAGGCGCACCACAGAATTTTTGGAAAAACCTCTCAGAGGTCTGGATTAGCTCCTGAATATTCACGAGTTTATTTGGAGACTATTCGGTGGCGTGCCTCAGAATAATTAAAGCCAGCAAGGTGTGCCCCGGGCACAGGTGTCAGGAGAGGGGCAGTGCGGTGCAGAAGGGCTGAGCCAGAGGACGAGTAGTGCAGGCAGGGCTGGGGGGCAGATGCGGGCGCCTGTAGGGGTGCTAGGTGTGAGGGGGTGGGGGGGAGGCAGAGAGCACAGGGGAAGGCGCTGAAAGAGGGGTGCTGGGGGTGGGTGGGGGGCTTGTCAGAGAGGGCAGGGATTTCTCTAACCCCCCCCGGAATTTCCCAACCCCCCCAGGTGTCAGCTAGTAACAGTGTTAGACCAATTTAATGAGCACCCCAAACACTCCCCTTACACGCCCCCTGAATTTCCCAACCCCCCCAGGTGTCAGCTAGTACCAGTGTTAGCCCAACGGAGTGAGCACCCCAACGCCCCCCCCACCTCCCCTAATTTCAAGTCCTGAGAAGAACACTGGGGGCGGGGGATGCCCGGAGCTCCGGCCGGGGGCCCGGGCCGTCACTCACGCTGCGGTTGAAGGCGTTGCCGGGCAGGAGCGGAAGCGCCATGCCGGGGCCGGGGCTGGTGTTGCTGCCCGGACCCGCCACGCGCGGCCAGCACAGGCGGAGAAGGAGGAAGGCGAACGCGCTGTTTGGGATCCCGTTGCCTAGCGACCTGCGTCTGACGTCACAGGAGGAGGCGTCCCGAGGACGTCGGAGCGAGCGCGGCTGGGGAGGTGTTGCTCTCTGCTGCCCCCTGCAGGCTCCGCCCGCCGCGTTGCGGGAACCGCAGCCTCGCTCTGGGGCGGCCTGTGGCACGTGGGCCCCTGGGGCTTGTGTTCAAGCCTCAGCTCCTGGAGTCAGGGGACGGGGGCGGTGTAACCCATGCGCCTAAAACAGGCTGTCGGATGTTGCTGGGCAGATTTTGCTGGACAGACACCAGAACTTTCTGCCAACAGGGTGGGGTAGCACACTGAGCATGCCCCACAGGTTTCTATTGTTGCTGGAGTCACACGCCTGAGAGGAGCAGCTAGGGAGCGCTGTAGAGTCTGGCTGCTCAGTGCTTGAGAGCAGAGGGGGCCCTAGGAAAAAGGCCCCCACTGCTGCCCTCACTGGCACCCCAGTTCCACCCTGACTGCCCCCCCACAGTCTCAGCTCCTATGAGGGGGAGCCCTGGAGCCGGCTTGCTGGGTGTGGGGCCCCGGAGCATCCCACTCTGAAAAGTTCAGGCCACTTCACCTGCCTGCTTCGCTTACCCCAAAAGCCACCTCTGCTTGAGAGGAGCTGAGCCAGGAGTGAACTGCAGGATGTGTTCTCCCTGCTTTGGGCTGTTGTACAGGGGTTTTCTGTCGTGGGACTGAGAGCTGGTTGACCAGTGGACAGGCTGCCTGGTGCTGGTTGAAGAGAAGAAAGAAAGGACTATATGGATTCCAGTTGAAGAGTCCTGCAGCCAGAGAAGATGAAGCTTGCTTCTGTTTTGCATTCAAGCCTCAAGGACTTAAAAGACTGCAATTGAGATAATAGTGACTCCACCTGAACTTTGGGACTCTTGGGTTTCTTACTGTTTTCTTTAAATTCATTTTGGTTTCCTAGGATAAGGTTTGTTAAGTTAGTTAATAAAGTTTCATTGTGTTTATTGTAAGTAGTATTTTGTTGTGGGATGGGAATTCTGAGCAGTCTTTTCTGTGAGTCCCTTTAGAACTGAATCCTGGCTCTCTAGGGGTTTATTTGTTAGGCATTGGAGAGGGGCAAGTGAATTAATTCTACCCACCCTAGAAGGTTACAGTGGCATTTCAGCCCTGCTTCTCTGCAGGGAGCTCAGTGCCCATGTAACCTTCAAGGGGGCTAGAATTCATTCAGTAGCTCCTCTCCAGTGCCTAACAGATAAACCCCTGGAGAAAGCAGTCAGAGAGCCAGGATCCAGTCTGTGCAGGACTCACAGCAAAGATTGCTCAGAGTTACCCTCCACACTAAAATACTACTTAGAAATAAACCTAACAGTGAAGTTAACTAACATGAAAACCTTATAAAAAAAACCCTGAATTTAAACAGATCAGTCCCCATGGAAAGAAACCCGAGAGTCCCAAAGTTCAGCTGGAATCACCATTATCTCAGTTGTGGTCTCTGTTCGAGTCCTTGAGGCTTGAATGGAAAGAAGTCGCAATCCTCGTCTTCTCTAGCTACAGGAATCTTCAGGAGAATTCCATGTGGTTCTTCCCTTCTCCTTTGCAACCAGCACCATGCAGTCTGCTCACTGGTCAACCAGCTCTCAGTCTCATCACAAAAAACTCCTCTGCAAAACACTCCACAGCAGGAAGAAAATGTCTTGCAGTCCACTTTTGGCTCAGCTTCTCTCACTCAAGCACTGAGCACATGGACTCTGGCAATTCTCTGTAGTTGCTTTTCTCAGGCTCACTCCTCAAGGCTGCTGCTCTCAGGGATCTTACCACAGCACAGTAAGAAAAACTTGTGGAGCATGCTTAAAATGCTGCTGCTCTCTATTTTCCATAAATTTTTGGTGGCTGTACAGCCAGATCTGCCCAGCAACAGTAACCCACCCTGAACAGGTCTCTAAGAGAGAGCCTGTTTTAGGCATATCGGTTACACCCAGCCCTGGTGACTGTGGACATGCCCCCTCCCAGGTGCCAAAAAAACCCAAAAACAAAATCCAGGCACAGCCTGTAACAGGTTGGTCTCATCCTTTTTTGTTCAATGTTGCAAGTTGCACAGTTTTCATTCTTGAATCACAATGTTTTAAGAATGTTTATAAGAAAGCGAACTGCTTTGGCACAGGACCAGCACCCCCCAACGTGGTGTTTTGCTCCTTCTTCTGGGGTGTTTTTCAGGCCTTTTGAGGATGGGAGCAGCACAAAATTTGCCTAGAGACAGAACTGTGTATAGGGCAGAAGAAAGCCAACAAGCTGTGCAGTCTTCATGGATCTTCAAGAGGAGATGAAGGAGAGAGAGTGCACTGAGGAGCACACTCAAGCTCACCTTTGAGCTGATAACTCATTTGGATAGTTCAGCCCAGTTCAGGGCTGTACCTCCTCCAGTCAGGTGAAGAAAACTCACCCACCAAGATCCCCTATTTATTAGCCATCCCCTACCCCAGCCGATCCACCTACCTTCCATGACTGTTCTCTTTTGGCTTCCAAATTGGTTACCTGATCTATCCTCACCAGTCTGGTCATAGCCAACACCCGTGCTATGGAGAAGATTCAATGGTGATATACAGTTGTCATCACTAATCCATGGTTTATGTTTTCATATGGGATCTAAGTTTAATGCCTACTGCTGTTGTTAACCCTTAGCAACTCCTTTCCTTATTTTTAGTTTTTCCTCAGCAAGTATTCTAATAAACAGTCTGTCTCTGATAAATAGATGCAGGGAAGAAGGCCAACGCCAAGAATTAGAGTTAGTTTTGAGTTTCTTTTATAACAAGATCATGAAATTTAGTTCAGTGGCTTTCACTTTCTGTTTCCTATGCATGGGCCTAGGCCCCAGCCCCAACCCTGCTGTTTGCATTTCTAAAATTACATGGCCAGATGTAAACCCTTTTAAGAAATTGAACAGTTTTCATTGAAATTAAAAAAGAAAAAAAATCATGGGCTATGTCCACATACACATGCTTATTTCAGTTTTAGTTAAATCAAAATAAGTTAATTTGAAATAAAATTCTTAATTTGATTTAACTTAAATCAAATTAAGGAAAAAACACCAAATCAAAATAGCAAGTCTGGACACAGGACTTGCTATTTCGATTCAGGAGAGGGGCACCCCGGGAGGTTTTATTATATCAAAATGATTTTCCTTATTTGGAAATAAGGGAGCTCCTTATTTTGAAATAAGGAAACGTCATCTGGACATAAGCAGTTTTAAATCAAAATAACGAGTGTTATTTCGATTTAAAAGCTGTGTGTGGACATGCACAGGGAGATCTTATGGAAATTGCACTAAACCGTTTAATTGTGCTGACCTATAGGGTGGTGAAATGATATCACTGCATTAGTAAAATACCTCTAATGCCATAGTTCTCAACTCCAAAAAACTGAGGAAGTACTATGGGGTTTATCCTAAATTAGCTGGAGACAACTATATAAAAGGTGCAATTATGTCCTTAATTTGCTTATCACAAAAAGGATATTAAGGTGTGAGGATACAAAAGTGAGAATGGCTTTTTCCATCAGCATGCCATTATTAAAGTCCTCTCAGATCCAAGACAAATAAACAGAAATACAAACTTTCTTCCTCATATTTTATTTTTGCAGTAGTGTTCTTAACTTGATCATCTCAAATCATCATATTATAAAAATATTTTGATGGTCTTTGTATAATTTCAGTTTCCTCTCTGTAGCTAGAGGAATGTGTGCTTTCATCTGTCACAAGCAAGAAGAGATGGTTTCATGTTATTATCTGCATCCTGTTAAAAATCTTAAGTAAATTCCAAGCGAGGTTTTGAAAGCCATACTTAGCACAATTAACACTCTGCAAAAACATGTTATTCACTATGGGCCATATGTTTCTCTTCCTGTGTAAAAATGCACAGAAGGGGAACACAGCCCCCAAAGTTGCAGGACTTTCAAAATCTTGCCACCACACTGACTTTTGCACAGAGCAGGATGGAGATGCATGCAGCTAGGATTTTTTCCATTCACTGGGAGACCTACAGACATATCCAGGGAAAAGACCTTTCAGATCTCAGGCCATATATGGGTTTCCTTGTTGCTTTTGTGGGTTTGTCTTCACTAGAAAATTAGGGTCATATTATAAAAGGCCTTTGAAGTGGTATGTTAACTGACATGATACCAAACAAACCTTGCCACCACTGTAGGCAGGACTGTTCTGTTTAATATTGTTTAGTTCTATGACCTTCCGATACATTTAACTACAGCCAGTTGACATGATGCTATAACAACTTGTACCAATGTACACTGGTTGTAAAATTGCATTTAACATCCCAGTCATATTTAACTTGAATCCACAAGGCTGGGTTTGATATGATGTAAGTTTCCAGCATGCACAAGCCCTGTTGTATTCTTGCCTTTCAGGCAGCAATGACTCACAGAGGTACATCCCAAAAGGCACTCACTTCTTCCTTCTTTCCTGCATTTAACCAGGAAAATGGAGAGCCATAATTCATCATTGGTGTAACATCAGAGGTAGTATAAGTGTAAGTCATACCATAGATAGGACTCAGACTTTTTGCTACCATGTCATCTAACATAACACAGAGCAAGGTTAGACAATATGGTTATAAAAAAAAGCCTGTGCCCTTACTGCACTGCAGCTCCTCCTGTTGTTACCAATGAATCCAAGTTTTTCTAATATTGCAAAGCTTACTTGTGTGAATACCATGGAAGGGACTCCTCAGTTCTCCAGAGGAGCAATAGCTCAGGACAGGTACTGTACCAGATCCCATACTTCTCTTGTTAGTGACCTCGACTTGACAACATCCACAGTTAATAGCAAGTCCCATGACTCCTCTACAATTTGCCCAAACTTTTCTTAGCTGTATGGAGATTAGCTCCTGCACAGCAGCCTTGGACAGACCAGAGGCAGCTGTATAGGGGAATACATACAGAAGTGTTTTCCCTCTGCATCATCCTTCAACCTACACAATTCGGACTTTTTTCTCATCCGAGATGTTGTAACAGTGAAAGGAACACAGGACTTTGTTTCTCTAGACAGTTCCACTGTAAGGACAAAAGACACCGTTGCAAAATTTTTTCATCACTCTTCAGTCATATTTTGCTTTGAGTAGTAAGGAATAAATATATCCTCTTTTGCTTTCAGGAGTAAGGAGCAACTACATCTTATCTAGAAGAATTGTTTTTGCAACCTGATCAAGTTTTCTTTGAGGTTGATTTATCACAGCTCTCTTTTGTTCCTCAGTTTTTATATTCATTTGGGCATACAGCCAAAAATAAAACCTCACAAGTTCATTAGTACTGCTACTGAAGAAGTGTTACAAAAGCATTTTTTTGAATAAAGTCTTCATATTAAATGAAGTTTTTAATGACAAAGAATAGAAGTATTAAATTAATTGTACATCCTGACAGAGTTATGATGGCAAATGTACATTAGAGACCACATTAGTTGCACAGTACAAGGAGGAATATGACAGAAGGGAAGCTGAAGGGGTAAAAAATTACAATATGTTATTACCATGGTGAAGAGAGAAAATTATTTTATTCTATATTGGGATTGTGTTTTAAGAAAATTTAAAAATCAGTAACAGTATTCAAACTGTGATTGCCTGATTTGCTTTGAACAAAACTACTTACCACTGGACATTTTGTAACAAAGGGCCTGATTTTCCACTTATTTATATTGGTTTTACAATGAAGTATTTCCATGCCCTTCAACGAACCTAAACTTGATTCACACCAGTGTATGAGTAGAGAAAGAGCCAAAGAATGTATTTAACCTATATCTCCTTGGCTGCAAAATTTTCAAGTAGTTGGAGTGTCCACAATATAACTGCCAGAAAAGGGGGTGCACGGCCCATAGTCTCTTCTTCCAGCCATGCTGCATATGCCAGCAGCAGAGAGCAGAACGGTTAAGAACTGTTAGCCAGCTCTGAACTACTGGAAGATCCCCTTGCACTGAAGTGACTTTTCTGTGGCTAGTTACTCTGCTAAGATGCCTTAACACAGTGGAGAATCTGAGCTCTTATGAGAAATCCTTGATTGTAAGAGTTCACTGTGATGGTGCACACTACTCATTGCCAGACTGCCACCTTGGCTATGTCCACACGTACATCATTATTTCAAAATAACCCATTTCGAAATGAGTTATTTCAAAATAAAGTCCTTTGTAATGGGTCCCTCCTCCCCTAGGTCGGGGGGGAGCGGTCCGTCAGGGTCTCTAGCGCACTTGGGAGAGCCCACCAAGTCTTTAGTCCCTTGCCAACTGTAATGGGGTCCCTTTGCCTCTGGGAGAGGGAGGGACGGCCCATCAGGGTCTCTAGCCCCGCTCGGGCGAGACCACCAAGTCTTTAGCCTCTTGGTCAGGCTCCAACAAGCCAAAGGCAATGTCTCTGGGATTCTAGGGGTCACCTGTGTTACAGCAAAGGTCACCAGTCGGGAGAGGGCTGGCACTAGGTAAAGGGATCAGTGGAGGGGTGGGATCATCCCACTCCACTGTGTCCCAACTCAGGTCCCCAATGGGGGCCAGGGCTGTGGGGCTCAGGTCAGTGGGATCCAGACCGCAACACACTGACCTCAGGGCGCTGGAGGCTTCAGTGCCGGGGTCAGCGGGGTCCTCACCGCAACACGATGCCCCTGGGAGGAGACTCCCCCGGAGGGTTGAGCTTTGCTCCCTCCTCAGTCACCCTGGGCCCCCCACTCCAGCCATACCTCATAGTCAGTCTCCTCAGGGTAGTCTCCCAGAGGTACATTGTAGAAGCCTTCCACTTCGTCCAGTGGTGGCAGGTCTGGGAACATGGACGGCTCCTCGGCAAGCGGTAGCTCTTCCAAGTCACAGGAAGGGTGTGGGGGCACAGGGTCCTCGTCAGCCAGGGGTAGCTCCTCCAAGTCACAGAAGGCGGGCAGTGGTTTGGGGTCCTCAGCAGACAGGGGTAGCTCCTCAAGATTGCACGAGGGAGCTTGGGGTTCAAGCTCCCCATCCAGCATCAGCTCCGGCCTCCTTGTCGATCCCCCTCCAGGTGTTCTCTCCTGCCAGCGTGGGATGACCCAGGGCTCAGGTAGGGAGCCCCAGTCGCTGCCCCTGGGTGGCCCTGGCCAGGCCGACGGGGCCGGGGCCGGGGCCGGGGCCGGGGCCGGGGGCCAGCTCTTCCCCCAAGCCATGCAGGGTCAGGAGCAGACAGAGCTGCATCCTTCCCCTCTGCCACCCTGGCCTCAGCTGAGCTGCCTGCCTCTCCTTTTATACTTCCTGTCCCGCCCCTCCACTTCCGGGCTGACTGACAGTCCCTGCCTGGCTCCGCCCTCCAGCCATCTTGCAGGGTTTTCTGCACTCTCTCTAAGGGGGCCCACATCTCCTCGCTACATCCTTATTTTGAAATAAGTTAATTCGAATTAACAGTTTGTTAATTTGAATGAAGGGAAAGCTTGCTTTCAAAATAGCCGTTGTTTCAAAATGGTTATTTTGAAACAAGGCCGTTCGGACATGTTGTTTCAAAACGGTTGTTTCGAAACAATGGTGTTGTTTCAAAACAACATGTCCGAACACCATTGTTTTGAAACAACCATTTTGAAACAACAGCTATTTCGATTAGATGCGAGATCTAATGGTTTTGAAATAATGGTGCATCGTGTGGACATCCCGCTTCTTATTTTGAAACATCCTCTGTTGTTTTGAAATAAGAAGCCTGTGTGGACATACCCCTCCTGTTGGTCATCTTGGGGATTAGCTCCACCAGTCAGCGCAACCTTTCCTCATGGTACTTCACCTGTCGTCATTTCTGCTCTTCAGGCAACATCATAATCTACACTCCTCCCCTTCCAGGGACTAGTGCTGCTGCCTAGTTGTCCTGCAACTTCCCCAATAGCAAGTTTGGGTGGGGGAAGACCTGGCGCAGCCAAGGCTACCCACGACTCCAAGTCCCATCCAAAGACCCTGTGGATAGCAGCCACATGCTGCATCTCCCCTCATCCCCCCAGTACATTTCCCTGGGCCACTTTCCATGATCTCATCACCTTCCTCACTCTAGCCTCTAGGCCAGAGGTCTCAAATTCAAATCACCACGCGAGCCGCATGAAGACTAGCAGAGGGCTGCATGAGGGCTAGTACAGTAGCTTGAGGGCCGCACCACTGCAACCTTTTCATACAACAATATTGCAAATATTGGTGATGATAGGGTCATTGCGGGCCACAGGAAATAGCTTTAGGGGCCACATGCAGCCCATGGGCCACATGTTTGAGACCCCTGCTCTAGGCATCAACCTGCCAATCCCCAGCAGCCAGCAATGTTCCCTCTAAGGGGAGAGAGCAGCTGAGCAACTCCTGTTGCTCGCTGCGCTCTCCCCCCCCCGGGGCCCACTGCGCAGCCCCTCCCCCCCTCCCGCTTGCCCCCCCCCCAGGCATCGCCTCCCCACGCCGCTCCCGGCATTGCGCCCCGGCCCCGGCATCGCCCCTCCAACCCGCTCCCGGGATCGCCCCCCGGCCCCGGCATTGCCCCCCCACTGCTCGCGGCATCGCCCCCCCACCCCGCTCCTGCTAGCCCCTCCCCGCTCCCCGCAGGACGCCCCCCTGCTCCCGCTCCCACTCCCACTCCCACTCCCCCCCCCAGCCCCCACAGACTTACCTTGGGGCTGGACTGCCCTAACTCCTGGGCCAGAGAAGCTCTACGGAGCATGCCCAGAATTTCTGGGCATGCTCCGTTAGAGCTTCTCTGGGCGGGAGTTTTCAAAACTCCCTGCTCCACAGGAGGTCTAGGCGGGGACTCTGGCTGCCGGCAGTGCGCTGCCGGCAGCTTTCCCGGCGCTGGCGGCTGCGGCACGCTGTGCTGCAGCGTGCCAGCGCAGCTTAGAGGGAACACTGGCAGCCAGCCAGGTGCTTGCTCTAGCTCCTCTAGTCTCTGATAGCAGAGCTGCTGCTGCTGCCAGCAGAGGTGGACTTTGGCAATTGAGGACCCCAGGGGAAGGCCCATTGTGAGGTCCCCTTAAAGGCCCCCATAAGTCCCCACCTCCTCCGGACTCCTTATTTGTTTTGCTGAACCAGACTAACATGACTATCACTCTGGAACTCATAAATTATTCTTGGCTATGATATTTTTAAAGATCTTTCCATCATGAAGCTTGTAAGTTGATCATCTTTTACCTAACATAAATGAGCTAATGCTGAACTACAAAATTACAATGAACATTTAAAAAATTTTTTAAAGTATGTGCATTAATTAACAAATAAAAAGTGGTAAAATGAATAAAGGCTCAAAAATAACTAAAATACCACGTTTAAAATTTTGGCAGTCAACTCTCACAATTTTTTCATACAGGCTTGGGTTTACATGCACAAGAAGTTTAATACAAATAATTATAATAAATAAAAATAAGTGAAAAGGAGGTTTCTAGTCTGTAGCTATAAATGAAGAACACCAAATTTCAATGAAATTCTCTGAAGTACTCATTTATAAAACTTTGGCCCCCTCAAAGCCAAAGGAAAAACTGTCACAAAGGCAAAAGAAGAACAGGTAAAAAAGAAAAGGAAAAGGCAAAAATTCACAAGTGAGAGTAAAAAATGGGAGAATAAATGGCCACACTGAGGAACTAAAAGATGAGGCCATTGGAAAAGTTCCTGCTATTTGTGCTTTCTATTGGTGTCAAAAGAGCTTGCTCCTGCTTTTTATCATGTCAGTGTGAAGTTGATGGGCAGATGATGGTGAAATTTGCAATTCAGACAAAGCACAGATCCTAATGATAGTTTGCCTTGAACCAAGAGTGAAAAGTGCTGAGAATTCCAGTCCTACTGGCTCTGCTAGATGGGAACAATTTCTATATTTTTCTATATTTTAATTTCTGTCCACTAAATTGAGGATGGGGCCTCTTATTGCTAGGGGCCCTAAGTGTCCACCTGCTTTGTCTACCCCTAAAGCTGCCCTGCCCACTGCTGATGGGCACCCAGTCCTCCCTCCTTCAGCTCTAGGGAGTAACTAACCATGCTTTGCCTGGCAGCACAAACGACGCTGCCAAGTCTGCCCACATATCTGCACAATAGATACTATCATAGGTCCTAATCAAGCCTGCTACTCCATCAAAGGCTCATTTACCTGCTCATTTACTAATGTGATCTATGCCATCATGTGCCAGAAATGCCCCAACACCTTATACATTGGACAAACAGGACAATCCCTGCGCAAAAGAATAAATGAACATAGAACTAATATCAGAAATCACAAAACAAATAAACCAGTTGCTGAGCATTTCCATCTTTCTAATCACTCGATAAATGATTTGTTAATGACCGTCGTCAGAGATGTGGCTGGTACATCAAGACTTCAAAGAGAAACAGCTGAACTCAAATTAATATGCAAATTAAATTCTGTGAAAGAAGGATTGAATCAAGACTATGGGTTCTTTTCCCATTACAAAAGGTCATTTGACTTCAGGCTTCCCAGGGTTTGAACCTAACAACTGCTCTGATTTGTTGTTACTGTATGACCTGATCCTATGTTTTACACCCCCTTGCATTTATTTTCATTCCATTTTGTAAGTTCACCCATCTTCAAAGCATCTGACGAAGTGGGATTTTCTCCCACGAAAGCTCATGCAAAAAATAAATCTGTTAGTCTTTAAGTGCCACAGGACTCCTTGTTTTTTTCACTCTTCTTATATAGGCTTCCCTGGTTTTGACCAGCTGTTCCTCTCAGCACCTCTCTAATTGGCTGTCTCTTGCACAGTCTCCCTGGGGTTCTGTTAATCCTGTAGAGACCAGTGTGAGGCCAATGTCGCATCATATCAGTTCATGATAATGAGCTTGAATAAAAAAGAGACTGTGGTTCAAAGTTCAGCAGGTTCAGTGGCACTTTTCAAGGCCTATGAAGATTTTTAAGTTATCAGTTTGTTACACGTATCCTGTAAATATAGGAAGAGGTGATCAAAAGAAGTCAGCATGACTACCAACGAAATCAATGGGTACTCCATCACTGACTTCAAAAGAAGCAGACTCAGGCCTGCATTGAGCACTCCTGAAAATCATTCCCATACTGGGGAACACCAGTAAAAGCAGCAAAAACTTTCCAACTGATGGGAACTTTTAAAATGCAACCACTCTACAGTGTGATCTGGACTACATGGTAGCTGTGCAACTCCTACTTACCCCCACATTATGGGCCAACTTGAGATGCATCTGAAAGTAAAGCACATGCAGCAGTACACATGTGAAAGTAAAGCATCCGATTAAATTTAGAGCTGGTAAACTTAGAGGAGATTTGCAGTAAAGCTGCAGATACACTTTCACTAAAACTCATGTTCACTAAAATTTCTGAGGAAGACTAGGAAAACTCTAACCCCAAGTGATGCGATATACCCAAGTAACTAAGAAAAGTATGAATACATTCCTCAGCAGCAATCACCATTTTTCAACATTTATGGAGGCCTCCCTTTATGTTCTTCATACACAAAACATGTATTTCTCAGTCTCGGTGACATTTATTTTAGATTCAGAAACTGCACAGAAAGAACTAATATAAAGTCACCATGGAGAGCCCTGTGACTCCATCTGTGACATTCTGCAGCTGAACTGAAATGTAAAATGGTATCTGTCCCCCAGCCAACCCTGCAGCAGCCAGGGAGGTGTCTCTATTTTTAAAGGTGCAGTATCTAAAAAACCAGAATGGCAACATCAGAATTTAAAGGAAAATGAAAGAGGAGAAGGAACTTTCATTACACCAGCCAAGGAGGAGGGAGATATGTACTTATAAACACTGCCTTTTTGCTTTAGTCAATGAGCAACATTTCTCTTCAGTCCTAATACAAAACTACACACAGTTCAAGTATCTTAATTTCTACTTTGTGTGTATGCTGTGCCCAGGTAACAAAATTACAGATTTGGCCCAGAGGAAGTGCCCAGAAGAATTTGTTCTTGTTTCCACAATTGGTTGGTTGTTGGCAGCCTGAATACTCTACTGTAAACACTATCAAATATAATAATTAAAATACAGTGAGTTGTTTAAAAGCCCAATTGCTGTCTTTGCTCATCAAGTGTTGTTAACCTGCTGCCTACTGCCTTTGAAAATTCCCCAGGCATTTCTCCCAAGTTTTCCCTTGAAGGCTGCCTTGAAGCTTTGACATCAATTGTGGCTGCATGAAGGAATTACCAGTTCCCTTCTCTCCTCCAAATTCTGTATTTCCGAGCTTAATCTTTTAGTCTGATGGATAAAAACAAAAACTGTTTAAAAAGTTCCCAAGCCCATGTTTAAGCTTCCTTTTTCCAGTCAGTCTTGAGAATCTAATATTGATCAAGGCTTTTCTAAGGAGGTACTTATACTCCACCCTCATGCTACTGGTACACTGTGTCCTAGATTCAGCATCTATTTCAGTTAAGAAAATGGGGAGGAAATGCCATTTATTTTTAAATAAAAAGCTTTCAAGCTACTCTTGCAGGCTGTTTTGAGGATCTGGTATTGATCAAAGCTGCTTTGAGGAATCATCTGTTTTGCCTGGAATAGGATAGCATATTGTCCATACAGAACAATAGTGCAGTATAAGGTATTAAAACAGCTGGTACATTTTGTTGTTAGAAGAAGTGCTGGGAGAACCTCAAAAGGTTCAAAAGCTCTGAACTCCCCAGAGAGCTGAATAAAATCAGATATTTCATAACCCAATCTCTTTTCACTCTGCCTTTCATTTTCTTGTCCTTTTGTTTCCTTATTTTTGTCATTCTTCCTGTCTCTTTTTGTTCCTTTTTCCACTTTGTATGGTACCTCTCTCACTTTCTTTAAGTTCCCTTCTTCCCCCTCCATGTCCTCCCTTTCCTGTCTACTTCTTTCTCTTCTTGATTCATCTTGGTTTTATGGCTTCTTTTTCATTTGTTCCCCTGACTGTTCATATTTTTCTCATCAACTTTGTGCTTTGCTTGTATCTGTGATAATTCTCCTTATACTTTTTGCCAAGCCACCCCATTCCTGTTTCTGAAGCAGGCCTTCCACAAGCAGCCATGCTTGAGGTTTAGTGACTGACAAGAGGTTCTGGGCCTACTCCTCCTATAGTTTAACTTCACTGAAGTCAGTAGATTTACACTAGTGGAAAACAAATGTAAATGAGAAGAGAAATGGCCCTCCTGTTTCCAAAGCTGTTGACTGAGACTGCTGAAGAACAAGTGCCATGCAGGAAATAGGAGAGGTTGTACAGGTTAGAGTTATTGAGCTGGGAGCTTCAATGGAAATTCATCCTTGTCAAGTGTGAAGAGAATTTGTAGTTATTCAGCTGTATTTCTACTCTTCAGTTCTTTGAACTGATTTGTTCAGCTCCAGTCTAAATATTGTCCTGTGAGGGTCTTTTGTATTTATAGGATGCCAATCTAGTATAGGCAAAAAGGTTAATCTGGAAGTAAATAGAATCTACTAGAAATGGTTTCATGCCCTCAGAGAATGATTCACCAGTGCACTATTGTTCTGCTGATGTAATGCCACTGATTTGTATTTCACTGGTGGGAAGTATTGTCTTGTGAATTACTACCCTGGAGTAGTTGTGTGTAGGGGCTGGGGTGAGGAAGATTTAATATATTTCTTTTCTAACATGAAGTTCAGTTCAACTTCTTATTAAATGCAGGTTTTTTTATGTCACTTTCAGGCTCTCAGTTACTATAATTCCAAACCTAAAAATGGGGCAAGCTCAAAATCACATCAATGAAAAGAATAAAAGAGGGTTCAAATAATACACATTTTCCTGGCACCATAGGAAAATACCAGGCTGCCTGCTGTGCACTCCACAACACAGTAAGCCAGAATGTTTTTTTTTTAATTTTAAATGCTGTAGCAAGAATATATAAAAAACAAAAAACAAAAACAAACAAAAAAATGGGTAGAATCCTTAAACGAATTGCAATTAACTGGAACAACTACTACTGTGAAAGTTAAGAACTTAACAACCGTGACAGTGTCCCTTTAAATTACACTTGTTCAGTACAATGGAACTAAAGTGTTCTGTGGTTATGCATATCTTTCTAACAAATGACTGCACAAATATTTGGCTCATAACTATGAACTAAATGGTATGACATTTGCCTGGGAAAATTAATTACTTTAACATGTGTTGAATAAAATATGGGATAATCACATACTGTATTTGAATGCTGTAGAATGTTTCTCAGTTACCAAGTTATTACCAAAAGAAATTTATGAGAAATAAACAAGAAATACACATAGATGCTGTAAATGTCATGTTATGCTCAAGGGCCTTTTGCGGCTGAATAATTTTTATGTGGATGAGGAAACCAGGATCATGCAGATCCCCAAGCCCAAGCCATAAGTCAAGTTACAACAAGTTAATTTTTACATTGACATGTAATTTTGTTGTTACATAAGGTATCTCAGACATCTCTGTTTCAAGTTCTGGTGCTTGATAAAGAAGTCTGAATATAAGGAATAAGACAAATTAAATTGGATTAATCTGAGGAAGGCTAGATATACTTGATACCAAATTTAAAACGGGATGTGAGGGAAGGGAGCAAAAAAAAATAAGTAGCTATTATAGGTAATGGGATAGTCAAAATGCTAACTTACTACTATTTATTGGCTTTCGGGGGGTTGGGGGATTAGGTAGTGGACGGCAATCTTCTTCATAGATTATCCAAACAAATGGGCCCTACCCTGTATGTCTGTCACATCTCTCAAGTGAAGAAGGTTCAGCCATTTCCACAACACTGCCCTCCCGTCATATTAAACTTCTGGAGCGTTGCCCATGTCTGAGGCTACATGCATGGGGAGGAGTTGCAAGAAGGTAGATTGGAGGGATCACCTATATCAGCCCCCTTGTATTCAACAGGAGCTCCACTAAAGAGATGATGAAATCAGTGAAGACTCTTCAGGGATGGACTTGGTCCCTTTTTAGGTATGAAATAGCAGTGGTTTAAGTTTTCTTCCTGTTATATTTGTCTGTCTCATACCCCACAGAGCAATCATATACAGAAGCACCTGCATTTTGTTATACAGATCATTTTTTCCTGATAGGAAAAAAAAATCGCATAACAAAAGTAATGCTGATAAAAAACAATTTGACATCCCTCCACATTATGGTGTCTTCAGCACTTTGGAAATTGCAGTTCAGTGCACCATACTGCAATTTGTGCACCACACCTGCAGTTATTGTGAGATCAAATTTATGAACTTTTGAATTTTATGAATTCTTCAGTTCCATTTATTTTTAAAATAAGAGTAGGAACTGCATACTAGATCAGCCAATTGGTTCATCTAGTCCAATATTTTGTCTCCAGAAGTGTCCACTACCAGACACTTCAAAAAGAATTGCCAGAAAACCAGAATGGGGCAATCTTCGAGTAAATTGCTTATAGGTAAAACTGATTTAGAGATTAGTTGATAATACAAAACATGAGGGCTCCGATCTCTTCCAAACTTTGGGATTTTTAAAATGTAATATTTACACATGTAAATCTGTATGTTCTCATTATCTGTATAAACATTTAATTCTTTTTAAAATCCTGCTGAACTCTTTGTCTCACTGATATTTTGTGGCAACGAGCTCCACAGGCTAATTGTGTGTTGTGTAGAAAAGCATTTCCGACAGTTGAAATTTGCTGCCTTTCAGTTTAATTTAATGTCTCTTTGTTCTTGCATTATGAGAAAAATAAACGTACGTGATGATCTACTTTCTGTAGACCAGTAATTATTTTGTATACTCCCGCATATTCATCTCCTGTCTTAATTAAGCAGTTCTATTTTGTTCCATTTCTGGATGTTTTTACATACCTAAGGTTATTTTCACTACCCACCTCTTTATCTCATACAATAGCTCTTCTTCAAGGTAGGGTGACCAGAACTGAACATGCTGTTACGTGCATATTATTAAATTATTAAGTGGATGAGACAATATTTTTTGTGGACTAACTTCTGGGCCTGGCATGCACCTGAAAAAGAGCTCTCTGTAAGCTTTAAAGCTTGTCTCTCTCACCAACAGAAGTCTGTCAAAAGAAAGATACTACTTCACCCACCTTGTCTCATTAATATCCTAGAATCAACACAGCTACATTAACACTGCACAGATGAAATCATAATGGCATTCTAGTATTTTCAGTGTTATTTTCCATCACATGCCTTATACCTCCTAATATCTTGTTTGCTATTTTGACCACTGGTTTTCACTGAGCTGTCTACAATGATATTCAGGTTATTTTCCTGAGTTGTTATAGTTAGTTTTGAGACTAGCAATGTTTACAATAGTTCATATTATTCCCTACAGTGTGCATTACTTTGCATTTATTAACGTTGACGTATTTCTGTCATTGTGTTTTCTACTCCCCTAAGCTAGTTAGAACTTTCTGGAATTCCTCTGGATTTGGGTAACCTAAATAATTTTGTGTCATTTGCAAATTTTGCCACCTCACTGCTCCCTCATTTTTCTGAATAATTAGTAAATATTTTAAACAACATCAGTCCTAGTATGATACTCTTGGCATTGTAATTTTCATATTAGATACCAAAAAATAACATTAAAAGATTGTTAAGATTGCAAAGTCAAACCTGCAGAAGTTAGGAGATCCCAGAATTAAGGCTGCCTGTGCCCTCTTGTGTGTATACCTTATGAATAGTCTTTAATTACATGTCATATACTATTTTCCCACAGGACTCCTGTTTCATTCAGTGCACTGAATAAATGGTGCTCACTGACTAGATAAGAATTCAATATTTCTGATCCATGAAATGTCCCATTGCCCTAGGTACTATTTAACTAGCTGGTCAAAATAAACTACACTGGGAGACCTAGAAGAAGGTTTTGCCTTAGCATTATATTTGTTTTGGTTTTATGTCTATTTAGTCTTATGGGTAGATGACAATAATTTTAGTGGATTGGGTTATTTTCTGTGGGCTTCACAGAGGAAACGATTTGTCGACTTCAAGTAGTTTGTATGGATTTTAAAGGTGAGGCACATCAACGGTTTAATCCATATGCCTCCCATGATTCAATTTTAGAAAAATGGAAGGATTTATATTTTTCCCTTTTTTATTCTGGTTGTAAATTAGTGTGATGATCAAACTTAAAGCACTATACAGGAAAAAAAAATACAGTGACTTTTGTGATTAGTCTTTCATTTAACAATGACAGCTTACTAGACTGAGGCAGAGTAACTATGCAATATTTGTTGGATGTTTCTCTGGCATGGCATCTGCATCTATTATATTCATATTAAATTAAATTATTTGTGATGGATAACATCACTAAAGTGCTGAATTGAAATAACTGTAAAATTTGCAATGAGGTATCAACAAAAATTGCCATAAATGAGGGGCTCAAGCCAAAGTTCCAGGTCAAAATACCATCTAAAATTTGTGGAACTTCACATACAGACCCTGACTTTACTTATGATCCATCTTTACAATGGGCATATTAAAACACCAGATCTAAATACTACCAATCTTTGGGGAATTTTGGATCCAGAATCATAGTATGTAGAATACATACAAAACCATGCTTCCAAGTATCTTAAGAACTCATGGTAAGGAGGTTGTCAAACTGTGGAGGAGGAGCCTTATTGGTTAATGCTGATTCTGTCTAATTGCAAATGTTAGATCATGTTTTTCAGAAACTGGTTTGATATTAGCTCTCCAGTGAACCTCAATTTAGCAACTAGAAGCCAGCAAACCTCCCTTCAGTGTCATAATCTGAGAAGACAGGTTTATGCATCTACCCAGTCAAGTCTGTTGCTCATGCTTATACTGTGATTAACCACTGCAATGGTTGTTGACATTTGTGAATTCTATTCACCTGGGGATTATCTTCTTTTGATAACAATGAGAAGCTATTTAAATGAATGCCTATTAACAACTGATAAAGCCATATGGCGCCTGCAAATAAATGCATGCTCAAATTCTCTTGGGAATACAGCCCTAGAGTGCCTGAGGTGTACTCCAGGCTAGCCCTTCCTCTCTATACATGATAAAAGCATGTACTTTGTACCAATCTGCTTTCTGAGGAAGAGATAATTTTAGTTTTGTATCTATGCAAGTGGGATGAAAAAAAAGGCCATCAAGATAAGTCCTTTACCCTGACACTTCTTTAAATAAATAGTGAAGCTGCCATCGTTAAGTGATTTTTGCTCTGGGTATGCCTGCTTGTAGTAATACATTAGGAAATGTAGACATCTATGGTGCCTGGTAGCTATAACAACTCAGCTATTACAATCAACCATTGTATTTGTCTGTCTTACATAATTTTCAACAACGTAATGCCTACAGGTAGGTACAAATTAGAATATCAGCCATGTGTAGTAAAATATTGTGTCACTATTACATCATCCATTTATGAACATTTTGTTTAGAAAGTTTCCTATTCAGAGGAAAACAATGAGGTGTGTGCACTCACAGTTTTCCAGAAATTAATGTTATGTGTCCACACAAACAGAAACATGACACAGAAGCCATTCATAGTTATTACGAAGTAAATTGTTAATGTTTCTAGTTAAAGGGATTTTTGAAATAAATCTACAATACAGAAATTTGGTTTCATACACTTAGGAATGTCACCTCTAGATAACTGATCTTGGAGTTATCGTACGTAGTGCTCTGAAAACATTCATTCGATGTGCAGAAGAAGGTGAAAAAAGTTAACAGAATGTTCGAAATCATTAGGAACACCCACATCTTGAATACTGCATGCAGATCTGGTTGTCCCATCCCAAAAAAGATATACTGGAATTGGAAACGCTGCAGAAAAGGGAAAACAAAATTATTAGGGGTATGGAAAAGCTTCCATATGAGAAGAGGTTAATAAAACTGGGACTTTTCATCTTTGAAAAGAGACAAATAAGGGGAGATATGAGAGAGATCTATAAAATCATAACTGGTATGGAGAAAATAAATAAGGAAGTGTTACTTACTCATTTTCATAACACGAGATCTAGGGATCCGCAAATGAAATTAATAGATAGCTGGTTTAAAATTAACAAAAGAAAGTATTTCTTCACACGGTGCACAGTCAATCTGTGGAACTCCTTGCTAGATGATATTTTAAAGGCTAGATTATAAAAGGGTTTTTAAAAGAACTAGATAAATTCATGAAGGTTAAATCCATCAATGGCAATTAGTCAGGATTAGCCAGGATTGGCAGGAATACAAAACCATGTTCTGAAGTGTCCTTGGCTAGAAGCTGTGCATGGGTGATGGGCGCTGCATCGCTCAATGATTGCCTGTTCTGTTCATTTCCTCTGAGACACTTGGCATTGGTCATGGTAGGAAGACAGGATGCTGGGCTAGATGTACCATTGGTCTGACCCAGTATGGCTGTTCTTATGTTCTTAGCTCCATTAAAGTCATGGGAGTGTTATCCACAATGGCATCTAGAACCTGAAGAGAAGGGGCAATAGTAGCGTTGCTACAGATTTACCATTATACATTGTTTTATGTAAGGGCAAAGAGAGTCTGTCGAGGTTGGAAGGCCCCAAATTTGACTTGTAGTGCCAGTTTTTCCCCTGCTTTCAAAGCCAGTATCATATTACCCAGTTTACAAAGCCTATGTTATTCTTTCAAAATGTGTTTCCCCAAGCCAATAAATGACTATGCTTTTTTTCCTAAAATAAAATAAACAATATTATTACTAGTCCAACCTTGCTGAGCAATCTTGCAACAAGAAACCTCTGTTACATGCTGTAGAATGCCTAAAGATAGCCCACGGAGAATTCCTCTTCCACCTCCTGCATCAGCTATCTCTCTCTCAGTAGAGAATCAAGGCCCTCTAGCTCAAATTTACACAGGGACATTAAAGACACAAATGAGATTATGATTAAATATAGGAGGTGTTTTAGATGTACTGTCTCACTGAAATAAAAGAATGTTTTGGAAATGAAATCAGATGGGACACAGTGCTTCCTTGCCTGGGAGTAATTCAGAGAGCACAGGCAATGCCGTGAGCTGACGTGTGCAGCATTCCCTCCTAATTCTTCTATTGCAGGGAATCAGGAAAGTTTGAAATAGCAGTTGGTTCAGCCCACAGAGTCTACCGACCTCAAGGATGCCACCAGAAGCTTGCACTGTCTCCTGCTACTGGAAGCTTCTTGGCTATTGGGCTTCCAGAGAACTCTGCTTCCAATCATTCATTTTCTGGAATTCCCTCTCACAATAAGTTTCCCAATATGGAATTGGAATCTGCCTATATTAATGCTGACTCAGAAAATGAGAGCTTCTGCTGGTTTGCCATAGCCACGTGGGATGGAGAAACAATGTCACTGTACAGCAGAGTCACAGTCACAATGCCTTCTTACAGGTTTCCTGACCCGTAGCAGGGGTACCCAAATCCCCTGAAGGAAGGCAGGAGTTCCTGTGTAATCTGGGGAACTTGAAGAACATGCTGCCCCCTTCCATGTTGCTGGATAGAGATCAAGAGGATCCAGTTTCCTTCTGATTCTCTGGCTTCCTTCTTCCTCCGGGTTCCTTCTGTAAGTGGATGGGAGCCTTTGACCTCTAAGATGTATTCGTGGTACTCTTGAACTGGACTTCTTATCCACCAGCTTTGTATTAACTGTATCTCCTGTATTAAGGTTTGGGTCAGAGCTGACCCTCTTGTGGTATGAAAATGATTAGTAGGTCTATTAAGTGTTAAAATTTCCTAGAAATACTCAGCTTTATATGAAGATGTGAAGAAAATCTCTCTGGATGTGAAGAAAATCTCTCTGGAAATCTGTGCCAAAACACTGAGCCATCAAATTAATGCAATGAAACGTCGTAACATTCATTGAAAAGAGAATGTTGCAAATTCTAAGCACTTGCAATTTTTGTAGATCTGAGAAAGAAGGGGGAAATGTGCAACAGAGAAATTTGCCATCAAAGTATTACTGACAGCTTTTTTTGTTATGTTAATTTTTAAACCAAACCTATTCACTTGTCAATTGAAAATTAAATCAGTGAGAGAGGCTCAATTAACGCATTACACTATTCCCTGTGAGTACAAACATGACTCACAGCAATTCATATAGAAGACCAGCTCTTGCTTAGTTTAGCTACATGACCTGCTTAGTTTTTAAAGGGACCCTGTCAACTGAAATGACAACAGTTTAAACATTTCAATTTAAAGTAGTTTCAGGTACCAACCTACCTGAAGCTCCTCTGCTAATGTTTTTAATGCTACAGTCATATTTTCCTGTTTATTTTTAAAGTTATTTCTCTATTGTTGCATTGTGAAAATTTCTCTCTGCTGGAAAATGAGAATGTGGTAGAGCATGACCTTGAGAGGTTGAGTTAACTAACACAATGTTAAAGAGAACTTTGAAGTCTTAACATAGGGATAAGTCATGTTTAACATTTTATCGAGTGGTTATGAAAAAATGGAGTAATACTACTGAGCATGGTTTCCCGAAAGCCACTTCTCAACACAATTTGCCATTACCTGGTCAGTCGTGGTCAGGGTTGTGTCACTTGTGTTCAAAGGCAAGAGACTACATGGTAGGACAGAGCTAAGCAAAGTGGATTGAGAGGTTTCCCTGGTTCCAGGTGCTCAGGGTACAATACAGTGTTAGGTTTGTTTGTGCTGAAGATAGAAAAAAAGCCATGTGAAGGACTGGGGAGTGGGATGATGCTGAGAATAAGCAAAGTAATAGGGCTTCTTGGGTGCAGAACTCATTGGAATAGCAGATTTGGGGATTTCTGAACAAGACGACTGCCTTCTGTAGTTTAGTTCTGTTATGTTTGGGGAAATAGGAGTCTATATACATTTTTGCTATAAATAAACAGGATTATGCCAGGAATATACCTGGCTAATATTACAGATTTCATACCCTAATAGAAACTACCTTGCAAGGCCCCAGATTTTGACTGACCACTCAGGTTAAAAGGGCAATGATAGATGAATTCTATTAGTGTGTTTAACCTAAGAATTTTAAATTTTAAAGTTAAAATTATGTGAGTACTTTGGAAGATGAAAGGGAGATATTATAGTATAGCATTGGCCTTTTTGAAAAGCAATGTTAATTAAAATACTTACTGGGCTTGGGACAAGTTTGTAGTTTTTTGATAAGCAATAATGGGGATTTTTATTTGTTTTAAAATAAATAAAATAACATTGAAGTCAATGAAAATGTATGCCTTAATGGATTTGTATCAGTAAAGATCTCCTGAGAGCACTTGCTCAGTCTTTTTTAATCTCATGGTGATTCTTCCAAATTGTTCCCTTTTGTTTTAGTTGGCCACAAGATTGTTTTGATTACTTTCATAAAAGGAAAGGATAGAAAAGACATATTTGATTATCATCTCCATCCCTCTGTGTATGAAGTATTTAATCTCCTGATAGGAGACATGTCAGACATTAAATTGATACTTCATTTATTAGTGCCATGTATAATCTGTAAATCCTTTTAATGAGATAAAGGTCTGCAGTGTGGTTCCAAGAAAAATATTGAGAGCATTTAATTGACTTTTGCCTCCGATTCCTTACTGAACTCACAGCGGCCTATGTGATTTGTTGTTGAGTCAAAGAAGGCTACATCAGGGAATCCTGGATATTAAGGCAATAGATTTTCCATCTCCAATAAGGTTAATTAGAGATTAAGAGAAGCAATATGGATGATCAAGGAGATCAAAACACAGTGAGATACAATGTTGAGCAGACACTCCATTCATCAGCATTACCTCACCCACATGGAACCAGTGTTGTCACTTTTGCCATACCTTTTTGGACTCTTCTTATTCTTATAGATCAGCTGATTATTTCTGTGCCTGACAGTATCTCTTCTTTTCTCTTCAAAAAACGCATCTGGAGAAATCTTTGGTGTGTTTTTCTGTTTTGAAAAAATGTTTATCACAGAAATTGAAGTGTATCTTATTTGCTAAAGCCCAGAATTAAGTTTGTACTATTTCTATTAATTTGTGAGAGATGTTTGTCACCTTTAGAAGGGAAGCAAAAAAAAAAAAAAAAATGCAGACTTTTAGTTCTATCACTCTAGTGTTTGGGGAGGGTGCGGGGGAGGCTGAATACAGGAGATCAATTCAAACAATTGCTGTTGCCTTTAAAATTACCAGTTTGGCAAAACAATATGACATAAAGGTGACTGCATATCTCTGGAGTCTGAACAAAAACAAAAAACAAAAACAAAAAAAAACCCACAACAGATTTTTCTTTTACTTTTTGCTCATTTCATGGCATCAAGTTGGCCAATATTCACAAGATGGATGAAGGTCTATTTTTACAGATTCAAGGTAATGATAGATTCTGAGCAAGAAATGAAGTAGTTAGATTGGATGCAACATACCCAACTCCCTGCACTGCAACCCCACCTGCTATTACCTGCCTATTATACAGTGGAGTAGATCCGGAAGGTCCTGAAAAACACTCCAGGTGAAGAGCTAGAAGAACAGAGACTGCACATCAGGGCCTTTGGTGAATCCCTTTGTAGAAATATGAGCAAGTTTTACTTAGAAACCCCCCACTTCTGATGTTTACATACCACATGACATTTTTTAGCTCTATATAATATCAACAAAGCACACATTAAATTAAGAACTGGTTAACTTATGGATCTCAAGAAGTAGTTATCAATGGCTAATCATCACTGAAAGGGGGCCCTGCTAGGGGTTCTGCAGGGATCAGTATTACGGTCAATACTATTCCAACATTGTTATCAATGATCTGGAAGTAATTATATTATCACTGCTGATAAAACTTGCAGATGACCAAAAGACTGATAATGAGTGATAAATAATGATGAGGACAGTGCAATCACACAGAAAAATCTGGATCACTTAGTAAACTGGGCCAGAGGCAGTAAGAAGGCTGAGGTTTGGGACTGTGTGTGCCAAAGAGTCTGGGCACAAAGGGAGTCTTAGGCACTGCTGGGATTCTGGCAGTGGTGGGCAGGTACTTGCTGTGACTTCAGAAAGGCATGGCAGGCAGAGGAAAATGCCATGGTATCTGCAGGAGAATGGTGTCCCTGGTTCCTTATCCCAGGGCTTGAGGGCAGCCCAGCTCCCTAACGTGGCTGCTTTTTTTAATGCAAATGACAGTGGGTTCTGCCCTGAAGGGGAAACAGCCATCGCCCATCCCCCAAATGATTAGGCTACAACCAGCCGTTTCTTCCATGCCCAGGCCAACGACAGCCCCCACCAGTAGACACCCCGTTTCCTTGGCACTTGAGGACCTGGGCTAAGGAGGAGTGGGCCCTAGACTGCTTCCTCTCACATCCTTCTCAGCTAGAGAGGAAACATTGTGATGAAGCTAGCACTGACAGTCCCATTGGTGATGCCACCTCTGAGCTGGGCGATTTAAACAAATGGCATTAGTATACAGCCAAATGCAAATATAAGGCAGGCTTAGAAGCTGTGCTTAGCTTCTGAAGGGGGGCAACGAATCCACATGGGTTCTGTATTAGCATGAACATAAACAGCACAATTAGGTATTAGCATACTGGGTGCAGAGCATAGGGGGTAATGGTATTTGGGATTAATCTGATCATAAATCTGTCAATATCTGTAATTCTACTGAAAGGAAATATGAAATACTGTCTTTAGTGATATGCTATTCTCTGCTTATTTCAAATCTATTTGGGTTAGTTAAGGGGTAAAAGCTACCCTTACTTAAAAAGATACCTGTAAGGGAGGCCACTGGCTATTTCAGCCTGGAAAAGTTTTAAGAGAGGGGTGGGGTTGGCATGTCTTCTTCTGGAGTGATGCCTGAGGCAATTTGCTTCACTCATCTAGTCCTTCTATCAAATGATAGATCTGGCTGAGCTTCTTTGAGGCATTCTTTGCCATGTTAAAGGAAGTAGCTGCTTAAGGTTTAAGAGCTGGAATCACGAGGGAGAGAAGCAAACACTCTCTCTCTGAGCTTGAGTCACTGAAGAGGAGCCAGCGGATGGTGAGAGCAGCCAGCAGCAAGCTGGGTGGTATGAGCGACTGGTGGGTGGAGCCATCAGTGAGAGCAGCCAGTGGCGAGCTGGGAGGAGTAAGTGACCAGTGGGTGGAGCTGGACAGTGGGAGGAGCCAGCAGATGGTAAGAGAGGCCAGCAGCGAGCTGGGCGGTGTGAGTGACTGGTGGGTGTAGCTGGTGGACAGTGGGCGGAGCCAAGGGATGGTGCTATTGGATGGAGTAAGCAACAGTAGTTGGCAATGGCAGACAGCTGGCGTGAGAGACACTCCCTATGTACCCTAGGGTTGGCTAGAAGCCTAGCTAGCACTAATTCCCCAGATCAGTGCCAGTTTTGCCATTAAGTTTTGTATGTTCTGTTATGCGGTGTGGGTTGTTGGGAACTTTGCTTTGTACTGATTTGCTAGATCAGCGCTGATTTCTGTAATTTGGCCTTTTACACTCTGTTTTACTACTATTTAAAGTTTTGTTTACTATACTCAGACTCATGCTTGCGAGTGCGGAAGCCTTACCCCTTTGGGGTGCCCAGGGAACAGTGCAGGATTTCCCAGAAATCTGGGTGGGGGCTCGAGCCAGTTGGTGGTGTTACATTATTGGGAAACCCTTAGGTATAGAACCCGGCCCTTGTTCTGCCAGCTTGCCCTGGCAGAAGGGTTACACAAAGTTATACGTACCTATGAATAAGAAATGCAGACCAAACCTACAGAAGGGGGCCTGTAACCTGGAAAGCAGTGACTCTGAAAAGGATTTAGGCATCATGGTAGACAAACGATTGAAAGCGAGCTCCTAGGGGATGCTGTGGTAAAAAGGGTTAATGCAATCCTTGGCTGTATGAACAAAGAAGGAGTGAGTAAGAAGGTGATACCTCTGTATATAGCACTGGTGTTCATTTTTTAAAAGATGGTGAAAAGTGCCACACAAATTATGCAAAGGCTGAAGAAGATGCCTTACGGTGAAGGACTTAAAAGGCTCCATATGATTAGGATATCAGAAATAAGACTGAGAGATGATTTGGTTACAGTCAATAAGAACCATTGTTTGGAGAAGAGATACAGTAACAAAGTGTTTTTTAATCAAATGGCTGGAAGCTTACAGTAACAAAGTGTTTTTTAATCAAATGGCTGGAAGCTGAAGTCTGACAAACTCAAATTGAAAATAAGGCACAGGTTTTTAGCAGTGAAAGTGATTAACCATTGGAGAAAATTGCCAAAGGAGGAGTGGTGGAGTATCTCTGTCTTGATGTCTTCAGATCAAAACTGGATGCCTTTCTGGAACCATGCTTTAGCCTAACTAGATTATTTAATTAAATGAAGACAACTTAGCTGGAAAAATGATGGGAACAAGGACTTGTGAGTCGCAAGGAGTGAAGCAGTTCCAAGACCGTCATGTGGGTAGAAAAAAGGAACTGAAGGGGGAGGCAGGGTCAGTGCCATCTATATATTGTGACCTGAGCACAGGACTCAAGGGTGTGTTGGCTGCTGACCCTACAGGGACAGACTAAGGGCAAAATTTTTTCTGGAAGACTGAGCGTTGCAGCACGTATACACCTAAATCAGAATGTATGTGAGCAGTGCTCAAAGAAGGACACCTACAGGTAAGTAACCCTCCATTGTGCTTTAATTAAACACAGGTTATTGGGCTTAATTCAGGGGTGTCTGAAATTTAATGGCCTGTGAAATCAAAGAAGTGAGCTACATGATCCAATGGTCCCCTCTGGCCTTACACACTATGAATGTATGTAATTCTTCAGCAATGTGACATAGCCAGTTTGGGGTGCAAGAGAGTATAGCAGGCATTGGTATGTCCTTTGAAGGTCATCTTAGCAACGTGGAACTGAGACCACTTCCTATTACCAACATACTTCAGAACTAATGTACCCTTACAAATGCACTGTCTTCATTCCCACCAAGCAACAATTGTTCATTTGATTTGCTGCCCCCCCCCAGGCAATGAATCAGGATGTATAATTGTTTATATGAGCAGTTAATATGACATCAGTTCATGGCCCTGGCAGCACGTTGACCTCATTGCTTAACACTGATTGCGGATGTGAGCAAGATCACAGAATTGCAAGTCCTGACCCATCCCGTTGTACAGGAATGATACGGTAGGCGTGCTTAAGGTTCCAACCATTCCCAGTACGGAGGGTAATGTACATCAGTGGAAGGATGATGTTGTGATAGTATAAGGAAGTGAGTGGGGATGCATGGACATGTTAGTATTAATTATGGTACTAGGAAGACAGGCAACATGTATGAATAGAGCATTCTTCCAGGAGAGACATATGAAGTATGGAACATGGTCTTAGCTTGGATGTGCACATAGTTCACTGGGCCGGTACCATCTGCCTCACATTTTCTGAACTGCATCTAGATGGTGCTAACATTGCACAGCTGTGTTGCACCAGCTGTTGCTGCTGAACACTGAAGTTCTACCAATGAACATTTAGCATTGTTTCACCCACATAGCTGCCTCCAGTGTAACCAAGACATCAGTGAAAAGGTGCTTACACACAATAAAAGAGTGGGCTCTGTGGATCATGCAGAGCATGCTCAAGTGCCCAGCGTTCCCTAACTTGATTGTCTTTATTCATTATTATTAAGGTAATGCTTATGAACCTTGGTCATGGACCAGGCCCCTATTGTGCTCTGTGCTGTAGAACCATCATACTGAGCACTGTATTTGATATGTGTTTTACATTGCCACATCTTCTTGCATGAAGCTACTCCTGCTATTCACACCAGGATTGACTCTTCAGCTATGACATATGGAGGACACTGGCTAGAAGAGCTACACACCGAAAGGGTATAATGAGTGGGGTACCACAGAGATACGTTCTGGGTCCAGTTCTTTTCAATACTTTCATCAGTGATTTAGATGATGGTATAGAGAGTACACTTACAAACTTTGTGGATGAGACCAAGCTGGGAGGGGTTCCAAGTGCTTTGGAGGATAGGATCACAACTGAAAATGATTTGGACAAACTTATGAAACTGAGGTAAATAGAATAAAATTCAGTAAAAACAAGTGTAAAGTAGTTCACTTAGGAAAGAACAATCCATTGCACATAAACAAAATAGCCAGTGACTGACTATGAAGGAATATTGTGGAAAGGCATCTGGGCGTTATAGTGGACCACAATCTAAATATGAGTCAACAGTGTAATGCTGTTGCAAAAAAAAAAAAAAAAAAAAAATACAGACACTATTCTGGGATGTATTAAAAGGGGTAAGACACAAGAAGTAATTCTTCCATTGTACTCCACCCTGATTAGGCCTCAGTTGGAATACTGTGTCCAGTTCTAGGTGCCACATTTCAAGAAAGATGTGGACAAATTGGAGAAAGTCCAGAGAAGAGCAACATGAATAATTAGAGGTTTGGAACACATGACTTATGAGGGAAGACTGAAAGAGTTGTGTTTGTTTAGTCCAGAAAAGAGGAGACAGAGGGGACATGATAAGAGTTTTCAAGTATCTAAGAGGTGGTCACCAGGAGGAGGGAGAAAAATTGTTGTCTTTAACTGCCAATGATAGGACAAGAAACAATGGACTTAAATTACAGCAAGAGGGTTTAGGTTGGACATTAAGAAAAGATTCCTAACTGTCAGGTTGATTAACCACTAGAATAAGTTACCTAGACAGGTTGTGGAACCTCCATCATTAGATGTGTTTAAGAGTAGGTTAGACAAGCACCTGTCAGAGATGGTTTAAGAGGGTACTTGGTCCTGCCATGAGTGCTGGGGACTGGACTTGATGACTTCTCATGGTCCCTTCGAGCTTCTATGATTCTATACCCTTTAGCCCCTCCCTTTGTTTTCTTACTTCCTAGTAACCTCAGCAATTCTATCTAGATTTTCTTTGCAAAGGTACCAAAGGTATGGAGAATGCTGTCCATGGTTTCTGGCTTTCTTCCTACTCAATATCATTTCAGAAATTCTTTTCCAGCTAATACTACTTATGTCTTTTGTATAACACTTTGAGATGTACCCAGTGAAAGTGCTATATTTGTATTTATTACTATTTTTAAAAAATGCTGATGGGTAGGCACACTAGAAATGCATACACTATGCCAGAGCAGAATATTTTCTGAAGAAGTCCTTGGTATGTATTGCAGAAAGACAAATTGAAACCCAATCCCTATGTTAAGAAATATGGCACAACCAGTGGCATCTTGCAACTCTGATTCCATGTAGAACACTTGACTAAGGAGTGGAGCCATATCCATGAAGCCAGCCAGGTCTTCTTCCTCTTCTTTAGCTGGCACCATGAGCAGGGAAGCTGAGTAACAAAATAAAGAAACTGCTAATGCTGTTTATTTCTAAATAGGTAAAAATTCTTATTTAGCTCACAAGAGAAATCATCTCAGATTCACTTGAATGAGGATTATCCACCTCATTAAATGATACCACCATCGACTTTTGGAGGATGCTGGGTGTTCTCTGCACAGCAGAGGCACAGATTAGGAGCTGGGTCATTCAACCACAGTTTAGAACTAGTGTCCATCAGCAGAAATGGGTGGGAGCTCTGGGACAGCTCCTATTTAAACTCTGATTAACCCTTTGGCTCCCTCAGGAGAATCCGCTTTACTTACAAATTTTTTCAAGCCACACAAGCAAACACAAATCTTTTTTATTTAGATCAAAGAAAAAACCAAAAAAACCAAACCAAAACAAACAAAAAAAACCCCTGAGATGCTGTTGCAGAGGTACAGCTGATAAACAGACTGTGCAGAGATGTGTCATGGAAATAGCTTATAGATTTTTATTCAAGTAATTTAGGCACCTGAGGACACATTGGGTTGGGATGAAGAGATGATGAGTTAAGAGAAACAAATGAAAAACGCATACTCTAGAATAACAAGTTAGAGCAAATGGAGGATATTCATGAGCCCCAGATTAAGCACTTTTGCTTTGGCCATGTCTACACACAAAAGTTATACTCCTTTAATTGTACCTGTATAGCTAAAGTATTACAAGTTTCCTAGTTTGGATGCAATTATATGATGTACAGTTGTTTATACCAGCTTATCTTATTTCCATTTGTAAAGAGGAATAAATTATACTGGTATAAAGAACTTCTATACTGATGTAACTGCATCTACACTTGAATTTATACCAATCTAATTATTTCATTAGAAAAAAAAATCAAGCCCATATCTGAAATGGCTATGTGATAAAACAAACAAAGAAACAAAACAACCCCACCACCTCCCCAAAAATCCCACAACATCCATGTATGTAGACTAGGCCTAGAGAACTGAATGGAGTTATATCATCAAGAACATTGCATATTTTTGTCCAAAAACTGTAATTAAAATGCTAATGATAAACAACAGTTCAATACTAAACTGAAACTGATTATTTGTGGCAGAATGCACTTATAATTTTAGAGAAGACTAAAAAAGAGTTACTTCAAACTTTTCTATAAAATGTGTAAACAGAGAATCATTTGAAATCAGCTAAATTGTAGGCATTATTGGAAGAGTAGTAATAAAGGGTAAAGTCATTGAGATCTGTTCTTGCATCAGTAAGAAGGGATTTGCATAGATAGTTCCAATGTATGTGAATGGGAATTTTGTGTGTATGTTCTTTATGCAGTAATAGACCATACTCTTTTCTCATCAGTTATATTTCCAGTGACACTTACATCTGAATAATATATTCTGTTTATGGATCCATGCTATCACTTACTAAATTATACAGTCATGACTCACCAACATTTCCAGTTTCTTCAGCAGGACCAAAGGCAAGCTTACAGATCTATACATTCCTGTATTTGTATCCTTCCTGCTTATTTTTGAGTAAAAATTACATGAACTATTCACCAGCACTTAGTAACATTGTTTTTAGTAACCTATCAAAAATGTTCCATAATAGCTTTCCAATTTCTTCTGCTTTCTTTAGAATTCTAGGATGTGATTTATCATTCTGGGACCAGTGTTTCATCAACTTTTAATAGTGCTTATTGCCTTATTATCCACTCCACTGCAACAGCAAAACCTTTTGATATTTCACTTCCTTCCCCCAGCCCCCTAGGAAAATATATCCCATTCCCTGGGTTATTACCTTCTGTTGCTTCTGTGATTACTGGGGCAAAAAATTCCTTTAGGCAATCCATGTTATCAACCTCATCCATCACTAACTTTCCATTCCTGACTCCTGATGGCCCCTATCAACTTTGTATATTTGTTGCGAAGTTCCAAAGAGGTAGCCGTGCTAGTCTAGCTCAGCAAAACAAGCAAGGAGTCCTGTGGCACTTAAAGACTAACAAATTTATTTTGTTAGTCTTTAAGTGCCACAGGATTCCTTGCTTGTTTTGTATATTTGGTTACTTAATGACATTTTTGCTTTTTTTATTTATAATTTTGATTTTTGTTGTCATACCATTATATATATATATTATTCACTGGTATGTATCTATATTGGTATTATTACTTTTACCCTTCTAATTTATTTGTTTACTTTCCATAGACTTACTTTCCTCATAGCAGATTTTGTGATGTACATTCCTCTTCAGTTTACTATTTTTAAATTTAGTTTAGGAATCGAGGGCCATAACCATGGTGGGGCAAGCAGGACAGATGTGCAGAGCACAAAGCTGCAGGAGCAGGAAGGAAAAAAAGGTGTGGGGCACTAAAATGTCTACTTATGGTAATCAATTAAAAAACAAACGAATTGTGGCTATAAATCAATTGGCTCTGTTGTGCCATATATATGCACATATCTTACCCGCAAATAAAAATCTTAGGTCAACTTTTTTTTAAAGTAAGTTTGTAGATACAGATTACCTTTCTTTGCTCAGTATTTAACAGGAACTGCTAACCTTTATGGAGACAGAAAAAGTTATCTAGTTTTACTCTTCCTTCAGTAGCTTTCCACCTTCTACAGAAATGGTATTTGACAAATGCTATAGCATTAAGTCTAAGCAAACCACATCTAATATTCCTACATGCCATCTGGCAAAGGAACTTATGTTTCTAGTGACAAAAATACACCAATATCACAGAAGGGTTTGGTAGCTCGCTTACACTCTTCAATTCTTATACTATAAAATCCAGTTTTAAAATGAACGCCTAAAACAACACATAATGTCATGCTATGTCTTCAGTACCTTTTTATTCTGGTCAGTAGGAGACTCATGAATATGAGGACACTGAATATAAGATCCTTTGTTCTATACACTCAGAAATATAGGCATTTAAGGCCTGATTTTGAATTGCTGAAGTTAATGAGAAGACTTTGTCTGAAAATACAAGAGTGCTGGTAAGCTACCAAAAACACATTCATAAAATAAACATAACTACGTCAGCCTCTATAGAATGCTTCATGTGGGGAGAAGGTCTTGAGCGCTTTCTTTGCAGGAACACACAAGAATGAAAGGTAGAATAAAGGGAACAATATGGACTTTTTCATACTCTTACAGGCTGGCAACTCCAAAATGCAGTTCAGCCTTAATCTATTACTGCAACATTATCAGCCTTAGTAATACCATAATCAGTGTTACTGAAGTGATATCAGCCTTTCCAACTACTGAAAGATGAGTTAATTCATTCCAAGAATCATTCAAGGTAGTGAATGCGGGGGGGGGGGGGAGCCCAACAACACAACAGTACCTGCAACTTGGTAACATATACTAGTAATACTGACTTCCATTGAAAAATGTTAAATATTTAACAGCTTGATAAACACAGAAGGCATACTAGTCAATTATAAAGTCAGCTACACCTTACTTTGGAAGAGTGTAGCTCACTCATTACTCCAATTATCATATTTTCTCTATGCTCCTCAATACCTGGTACCATTTTTGTTGGTACCATTTTTGTTGGTTTTGTGATCAAATCAAATCAAATCAAATCAAATCATAGGGCTGGAAGGGACCTCATGAGATCATCGAGTCCAACCCCCTGGGAATCGAACCCAGGACCATATTTGCAGGGCTCCATGTGAAAAAGTTCTAGAGCCCACTTGCAGGCCACGGACCATAGTTTGTGCAACAAAAAGCTTTGCTGTTGAAAGAGAAAAAATGTATAGTCTGCAAGTTATCACTTTCAACTTAAAAGTTCCACTGTTTCTAGCCTTCATTTATGTTATCCATTTACACTCCAATCCTGTAGACTTTTTAGAACGAGCTTAACTTTACTCACATAAGCCCTCAAACTGAAGTCAGGGAGCTTAAAATTAAGCATGTGTGTAAGTGTCTACAAGATCAGGGCCTTAGAGCATTCTGTGGGGAAGGGAACCTTTAGGGCTATAAGCAAATAATCACATTTGAGGCTATATAAATTGCAACAGCCTTAATTTAAAATGTTCTAATTCCTGGAGAAATTTGTTATCCTTGAAAATCACAAACAACTATGGGAACACAAGTTGGAATACATTTTTAGTATTTTAAGATTCATTCTTATTTTTATTTCAAAGGGAAACTGAAAAAATGTCTGGTAATAGTTGAGCTGCATAAGCTTTATCAACTGTAGATTTTCCTTGCAGTTAAAAATTTGTTTAGAGGAAGTGTAGCTTTTTCAATCTTATTTGGACTGACTCACTGCAGAGGATTTGATCTCAAATAAAACCGTCTTTACTTTTTTGGCTATGTTCAGAATGTATTGTTCCTTAACTATCTGAGAAAATTGGGTAAGCATCCCATCCCAATTTATTTATAGTTTGAGAAAGCATGAGGTTTTGTTAACAGTCATTACAGGACACGTTGGTTCTGTCTTCTCTTGGTCCTGTGAACCAATATTGACATATGTATATAACCTCTGGTTGAAATGGAAGTTCTCAAAGCATCTATTGTAAATGGGATCCATGGTCCAACACTTATTCATTGATATCTTGATCCTATTTTCTATTAAGGATTTGAAAAATGTACAGTGCATGTATGCAGAAATGCTTGCACATGTATTAAAGAACATTCTACCCATCTCCAGGGAGGAGAAAGGCACACTGGTATAACTCTATCGTCACAACATTTGGGTCACAATCAGACAGCTGCAGATACTTCCACTGAAATATACATGAGAACCACAAATAACAGAACAGCACTTAACTGTGAAAACACTCTTCTGTTTAGTCTACCCCTCATATTTTTAGATGTGAATAAAAGTCTCTAGGATCTCAGCACTGGAAATTACAGACTTTATGAAACATGTTGAAGTACTACTGTTCAAGACCATTATTTTCTTTTTCTGTGTTTTATTTTGATAGTTTCTCCATTTCTAAAGACTTCTGCATTCTTATTCCTTTATTCTTATGACAAATATGCTTGAAAACTGCTGCACTGCTGAATATCTACTGTATGTTTAATTTCAGTGCCATTTTGCATGAAAATGGCCTCCAAAGACAATAAGCTATATTTTGCTTCTTTAAAATTCAATAGCAAAATTCCCATTGACTTCAATGGGAAGAGAAGTAGGCTCATTATGAACAACAAACAATTGCTTGATGTTGGTTTAACTATCTAGAAATAGCTGTTAAACTGCTGAATACCAAGTAATAAATATACAAATTGAATAGACAACTTGTTAAAGAGCACTTTCAAAACCCATATGCAGGAAACTTAATTTTGTTTATGTTACATTACACAGAGATATAGGAATTGTCATACTGCATCAGAGCTACAGTCTATTTGGTCAGTATCCAGTCTTCAACAGTGGCCAACACCAGATGTTACAAGGAAATATGCACAAAACCTATCTGGCAGCAGATGTGGCGAAATCTGCTCCTCATTAAGGTGTCATCCTAATTCTAATAGACAAATCTTAATAGATTTTTTGTCTTAAAGCATGAAGTTTTAACTATTATTCCAAATCTGTGTTAGAAAGAATTATAACTCAAGAATTTTTATTCATATAAATGTCCAGTCCCTCCTTGAGTATCACTGAATTCTTGGCTTCAGGGATTTCCTCTTGCAGTGAATTACATAGTCCCAAATATACACTTCCTAAAAATATATTTCCTTTTTTTTTATTGTGATTTTTTTACCTTTCAGTTTCTTTGATTGCTATAGATAATAAATTTGTTAATTTGATAAATTTTGTCTTTAAAAGGGCCACAAGATTCCTTGTTTGTTTTGCTGAACTAGATTAACACATCTACCCCTTTGGAATTTGATTGTTGTGTTATTGGTACAAAAACCAGAAACTCTTGATTCTGCGAGCTACCTTCCATAGACAACACATTTTATATATTTTTATCATGTCCCATTATTGCTGCCTTTCTAAGGTGAACAATCCTAAATCTGTTCAATTTCTCTTTATATGAGTTTTCCTATCCCTTAATCACCATCACCATCACTGTCACCTTTCTCTGAAGCCCCTCTAATTCTGCAATATCCTTTTGGAGATGGGTGACATTAATGTATGTTGTATTCTGAATAACTGCGTGCCAGTGCATTCTCCCTCCTGTTCCTTCAATGTTCTAACATCATGTTTTTTTCTGATCACAACTGCACTTTGAGAGGTCTTCATTGAGCTGTCTAGTTATGCCCTTTCCTTAGTTGCACTGTTAATATGAAATCCTGTGTAATGTATGAGTAGTTAAATGTTTTCCCTTCAGTGTGCACTACTTTATATTTATCAAGACTGAATTTCATCTGACCTCATGTTGCCTCTTCACCTAACCTGTTTGTCTTTTGAAATTCCTTTTTTTTCTCTGGACTTGATTAACTTTGCGGCATTTGAGAATTTTGCTAACTCACTGATTCCTCCCCTTTTCAAATCATTACTATCTTAAACAATGACGGCCCTAGTAAAAATCTTTGAGGAAGCCCAGTGTTCACCTTTATGCATGGAAAAAAAAAATTATGCTTACTCAGTTTCCTATATGAGCCTGCTTTTGACCCATAACAATATGTTGCCTCTCATCCCCTTTGCTAATTAGTTTCTGCAGTAGCTTCTTGCAAGAAATCTTGTCAAAGTCAATTTGGAAGCCCAAATAACTTGTATTATGTCAATCCCCTCTCCTTTTAACATTGCTTTACTGGCATGTTCAAATAATTTTAATAAAAATGATTCAGATATTGAAACTTTATTAGTTAGAAACTATCATATCACAGTCTGCCAGTTCTATTTTTAATTATCATTTCAACCACCCTATCAGATACAAAATGTAAAGCTGGCTTTACAAATATGTAATTTCATAGATCACTCTGGCAGCCTCTTAAAAATATACATACATTTGCTACCCTCAAAATCTTTCTGCAATATAGTGCTTTAAAACACCCCTCCACCTCCTCATCCCGTTTGTGAATCATTTCATTCTTAAGCTCTTTCAGAACTCTTGTGTTCATGTCATCTGGGCCTTGTGATTTACTGCTTTTTCAAATTATCAGTTTGTTCCAATAGTTTGTCTTCTGACACCTCAGACACTGATAGCACCTTATGTTTGTTTACCAGAAAAGGGGTGGTCCAGGACAGGAATCTTCATGAGAGAAGATGTTAAGTAGACTGAAATAAATGTCATTTAGGATCTCCCCAACACCCTTATCTTCCTTAATTGTTCCCTTTAAGCTCTAGTGATAGTAGGTGTGACGGTCCTCTCTGCAATCTGGATGAATGTATAGCTGTTTCATCCCAATTTCCAGGAGCCCATCCTGGGGTTATGCAATAGAATGGCCCCAGAAGCACTCTCAGCCCCAGAGACAACCATAGGAACTGCCATCTTACAGAGTTCAGTGCTGCCCACTGGACTCTGCAAACACGCATGCCTCAATTTATTAAAGAAATTGATACATATCAGCTCTGCCACTTTAAATGAAATCTCTACACACGCAAACTATATGCACTGCTTTAGATAAAACAAACAGCTTTATTAAGTACAGAAAGATCTGAAATAATTATGACAGAGTAATATAAATCAGATTTGATTGAGATGAAATAAAAGCAAGTGACACCTAAATTAAGCTTAATGCATTCAGTGACCTCAGTTTTAGACCATGCTCACCACAGGCTGGTTGGTCTGCCTCCAGCAAGGCTCTCCCCTGTGATCAATGCTTCAGTTCCTTGATATCGGCTGTAGCTAAATTGCAAGAAAAAGATCATGAGAGCAAAAAAATCTTTTAACGTGTTCCTCCCCCCGCTTTGAGGCCTCACTTCCCATCTCCCTCAGGGCCAGGAGACTAACAGTACTCCATGATGTTCTCCACATAAAAAGATGCTCATTTACTATCAGATGCTTACATTAATCCACTGATTCTAGAAGAGCTGGGCCATTTTATGGATGCCTTAGAGAGGAGTGAATTATCTCTGCTTTTAGAGCTTGCCTAGATCTGCTTCAAACCATGAGACATACATATTTGGGAATATTACATAGCAGAGCTTCACAACCATGTGTATGACATTGAAACAGACATGATATCATAACAATAATAGAAAAAAAGCAACGAGTCTTGTGGTAAAGACTAATAGATTTACATATTGCATGAGTTTTCGTGATAGAATATCCCACTTTGAAGAGCTGTTCAAAGCATCTGACCAAGTGGGATATTCTCCCACGAAAGCTCATGTGATAAATAAATCTGTTAATCTTTAAGTGCCACAAGACTCCTTGCTTTTTTTGCTTCACTAGACTAAGACAGTTGCCCCTTTGGAACCTAACAATGTTCAGTATGTCACAAGTGTTCCACGAACATCATACAGGGTATACTTTGCATTAAACAATAGTTACACAATACAGATGAATATGAATGCTGCACTATCACACTATAAGAGCATACAGGGGATGCAGTGCATCACACTAGGAACCCACAAAAGCACTATTTCACTGTAACATCAGAAAGCGAATGTATTGTCCTCTCCCTTTGCCATTTGCTTTTCAAAATCTATTTTATCCTCTTTTATATTACTACTATGCCTCTAGTGACTGGTTTCTGCTAAATGTCCACATTTTGAAGTATCTCTTGCTCAGAAAGCCTTTCTAAGCTTGACATTTAGTCATCCTTTACTTCTTACATTCTTTGTCCTCTTGTGTACATGCATAATTCACATATGCTGTCTCATGTGGGGGTTCCCCACTGATTACTCTAAAAATATTGTTGGCCATTTAATATATTGGGGGGGGGGAGAGAATCAGGTCTGATTGCCACTGTAGCTGAACTTGGATGAGAGAGACAAATTCGAGGAAATGCTTGGTGGAGTGGGAGGAAGAGAAGAGTAATTAAGAGAATTGGTAAATATGACATCTCTTTTGAATGAAGGGATCTAACTATTTGTCACACGTCCACAAGTCTGGGGCCCAGGGCATATCTTGAAGGGACAAAGAGGTAAAAGAACATAGGAATATGTTTTTTCAATCTCTGCTTGGGCAGAGAACTGCAAATTTACTGCCAAGAGGTAGACCTCCCTTCCTTTAGAACTTGCTTGCTTCCGTGGTCTGACACAGCCCCAAGAGTCCCGAGTTGCACAGCATGCCATAAGGCTCATTTGCTTTCCCAGACTTTTGAGAAAAGGGTGAGTGGTAATTTGTTCTCAGTAAGCCAATGGAGGAAAAACCCTCTTACCTGTTTTGTTACCATTATTAAGTTCTTGAAGATTTACATATTGGTTGAGTACATTTCTACAAATCAAACTAAGTGACTCATCTACTACTAAAAACCTGTAAGTTCTATTATAAGTTTTGTTTAGTTCCAGGAGTTAACATGAAAGTGAAGTGAAAAAACTATTGTCCGCTGAAGCTGACCATGGCAAGAGTTTTTGTATTACTCCAGTTACACTGTACTGACATGCTTTTGAAGTTCAACTTAACATTTTCAATGTTTATCAGAAACCTCAGCACTTGAGCCCTCCAACAGAGTGGATTATGTGAGCTGTTCTCCCTGGATTATAAAATAAAAAATGTAGTTTTAAGGGTCAAAACTTTAAAAAGTACATATTTACATAATAAATACATGTGTTTCAATTATAACTAATCTTAAGTTTATGTATGACATGATAAAATAATGTACATACTGTTTGTATGATAGATATTTGAATACAAATCAGTGTGTCATATCCGTGATTGTTAAAGGATGTGGATAGTTTATAGAATAAAGCACAAAAAGAAAAATGAAGGTTTCATTTTTATCTTTAATATGTTCATGATTCTTTGTTACTTAATACTTCTGTAGAAAGTTATTACAGATTATTGCAATGATTTCTAAGGAATACCGTCAGACCTGAGACTGAAGCTACATATTGTATACATTATTTAGTCATTGGCACTATTTACTACAGCATGAAGGACAATACCTTTAAAATAAAGATAAAGCAACATTTAATTGAAAACATTCAGACAGAAAATGGAGCTTTCCTTCTTATATTACTGTAACACAGCAATATCCAAAAAATACATTTTAAAAATGCTGTATTTTGAATAGTCACAGAATAAAGAGTCATGATGAAAATTAACTAATTTTGTCCAGAAATGCCATGATGAGCACACTGCAGTTTTTCAGTTTTGTCAAGCATCAGAAAGGCAAAAGCCTAAAATGAAAAGCTTCCAATTTGTCTGGCTAGTCCATTCTCCTTGCTCTGGAGTGATCAGTGACCCACACTGCTTTGCTCTAAGACAGTGCATCGCTTATGCTGTACTTTGCTCTGGTTCATGCCATCAGGAAGACAAAGTTCAGGTCCTTAAGATGCAAGTCCTAACAAAAAGCCTCCAACAAATCCACTGGATACTACTATATTCTGTTTGATAAATTCTGTTGACTGAAAAAGATGATAGTTTTTAGTGATCTGTGTAAAACCATTACATCTACTAGGAATGGTTAGTATTTTATCAAGATTAACCAGAGAAGACAGATTTTTTTACTGTTTCTAATAAACTTAATTTTTCAAAACATTTGAGTTTAGCAGACACAGCACATGGTGGAGTCAGGTATAGCGTAGGCAGATTCTGCAAACTAACAATGTGCCTCATTCTTGACTTGCAGCAATGCTCCTATGCCAATACTGGCCTTTTCCTGTGCAGAAACTACTGCAATGTGCACTTCTATTGTAAAAATGTGAAAGTCATGGTAAGGCCAGTGAACTCATTTCAAGTAAAGGGAATTAAATTCAAAGTCACTCCACATTTTTGTAATCTTTACTCCTGTAAATCATATACCGTAGGACAGCTTTGTACTGAATTAACAGATGTTTGGCTATAAACAGCAACACAGTATAATCTATGCCTTATGCCAGGTATGCAAAATAAATGTGATTTATTCTTTACTATGATGTAACAGGAATTTTGTAAACTGATGACATTATGGAATTTCAGACAATGACGTAGTCCACAATTTTGAAAGCAAAGCCATTTGGACAGGATTTCGTTGCTCCCTGGCCCATCCCTCACCTTGTTAAAGACGACTGATTACGCTATGTTTGATTTGGAGAGCTGTATACCAAGTTTCAAAGTAGAAATAAAATTTTAAAGACAGTTTGGTAGCCCAGGTATAATTCCATATAGGTTATGTTGGAGATACCAAGATCTTTAACTACAGAAGCACCTGCTTGGATATTTCTGATACTCTGCATCATGACTGAAGTCAGACTTCAAGATAAATAGTCAGAAAACCAGCCAATACATCTCCTGTCAAAAAATTCATTTCTTCTAATATTCTGTTGGTAAAGGGAAGCCCTCAAACTAGAAACTAAATAGGCCTCCACTATACTAGAAAAGTGTTGATAGTTTCTCCTGAGTATACTAACATTAAGAATACTACAGATATTTTGGAAAGGAACATTCTCTAATCTGGTCAAGGAATGAGGTGGACAATAAAGAATAATTCCCATAACTTGTAAATAAACAAACTCACTCTTCATTTTAAGTCAATCTGAAAACAGAGTTAGTTTTAGTATAGTACTTCAACAACAATTAGATTCTCTGTACTTGTTTGGTTAAGGGTATAGCAGGAGACAGTAAAACCTTTTAGATGATGTTTGCACCACCAGCAGTCAGTTACCCAGATGTGACAAGAAATGCAAAGATTACAAACACTTGGGATTCAATACCAGCTCCAAAGCTGTTTTTACTTTATTCAAAAAGGGGAAAGATTAATCTAACTTTATTTTACTCAAAGTGATAAGCACCAGTGTTCAGGGATATTAACTGACCTTACAATAGGATACAAATTCCCAAAACTGAAACGTAACAATTGTACCTCTCTGTTTTATGGGGACAAGTTCTGAAGCTTGATCTGCATAAGGCAAGTAACTGATGGTCCAGCTGCACATAACTGTTCCCAGCCAGGGTGCAGAACCCCTTGGGGAGAGGGAGGTGTACCAAGATTATAGTATTAATAATACTGAAGTAATTTAGCCCTCCCCGCTCCCCAGCAGGCACAGCCACCCACCAAGCTCCATTCCAACTGGCACCAACGAAAGGACCCCCTTACGCCACCCAACCTGCGTGTGCAACCAAATAGGAGCAGCCTAGTGCAGATGGGGAGCTGGAGCAGCCCTAGCCAGGGCCCACCTCCATTACTGTCAAACCATCAGACACAGGAAGAGGTCAAGCCACAAAAGAGTGTGCAGTGGTGGCTGTGCCCAGGAAGGCTGAGATTCTTACTCAGGTAAAAGTAATTTATTGTTATTTATGTAATTTAGTGTTATCATGTGTGTCTATGGGGCTTGTATATGCTTTTGACTGGAGAGGAGTGGGGGGGGTGTTAATTAATGGGGCTTTCACTCAAAAAGGTTGGAAACTACTGGTCTAGCATACGAAAAAAATCTCACCTGGAAGTGAACATTAGTGTAACAAATGGGCACTGAAATGTCCTGCAATATTTCCAACATTTATTAAAACACACAAATCTCATCAACAGAAAATACTTCAAGTCTTCTCTAAAAAGCAGGGTTATGTTCCTACAGTTTTGTACATGTTTCCTAGAATTTTAGAGACCAGACGTAACTGTGCCCAAATGCAGAAAGGCAGAAGCCCTAACCAAGGCAATCTTAACTGAAAGGAAACAGCACACAGATTAGATCAATTTAATTTTCAAAGCTATTTTACCTCTTCAATGAGGGTGTTGATTTCAGGTGCTGCCCTGTTTGCACGTTTTTTTAACTGTTTTTTTGCTTTGTTCACATCTTTTTCAACTCTCTTCCAGTCAACTTGCACATATCCACTATGACTAGCAATCTATGGAAATTACAAAATAAGAACAATTACACTAACCAATATAACATCCAAAGATCAAATCACAAGATGTTTGTGTCCACCCAATTTTAAAAAAAGTTTCATTTTTGCTTTTTCTAGATAAAAAGTACTTTAACTGCAGATGATAAATACAGAGACTGTGCTTCAACTTTCCAGAGATGATTTTTGTGGCAAATCAAATTTATACTTTGAAAAAGAACCAACAAGGTTTGACAGATTATTTTTCTCACTCCTTTTTCACTTTTTATTTTAAACTATGCTTGAGATTAATTTATACAGGTCAATTTATATTCTCAATATTTATTACTGCTTTATTTGCAACAAAACAGAAACTGAAAGCACTTTTCAAAGGACTGAAAAATAGCTTTGTTTCATTTCATTTGTTTCGTCCAGCATCAACCCTGAAATTCTAATTTGGGACAGAACACTGAGTGAATTTGTCCACTAAACCTCACACAGATATATTGAGACCTATTTTCTTGTCTTTAGCATTGTAAACTGTCTAGCTTAAGAAATTGATACTAAAAGGACTCTAGCCCTCTCTGTGTCACTAAGTCCCCAATAAATGTTGTGCTTGTACACACATATGCGCGCGCACACACACACACACACACACATTCTTCAATTACATACATATGCTCTTCACTTTATCTAAGTGGTTTGTGCTCCGCGCGCCCCCCCCCCCCAAACATGAACCACTTTACCATAATGCCTATAAGACATTAAGCAAGTAACTGTGGGCAAATAAAGAATCAGTTGTGAACAGTTCACACTAAATTAAAAAAAAATCTTCACCCAGCCACTCCTCCCCCCACCTTTTTAAACTACAGTATGAATGCTTTATCCCCCTCCCCCATCTTTTCCCATTAGGCCCTGATTCTGTAAACTTACACAGCTGTGTAACTTGACACACACAAAATAGTCCTATTAACTTCAGTGAGACTATTCACAAGTAAACAATGCATGTCTAAGTGGTAGTAGGATGAGAGCCATAGAGTATAGATTTTTTAGGACAGAGAACGCGTTTTCCTATAAGAAGGGGGAAGGCCTAACACACTGTGGACAAAGAATTAATACAAATAATTCCTCTCAAGTGGAAAACACCACAAATAGTCAAGAAAGGAAAAATAAGACTGCACAAATCTCTACTAGTCTTGTAAATGATGGGTACATCAGTCTGTATATCACTTTGAAAAACCCAGATATTATCCATATATTTTATAGGTAAGTTTTGTTTTCATATGAGCTCAAAGTTTGAGATTCATCTTGTGAGAAAGTCGCAAAATGGAATTTTGTTCACATTCCTATGCATGAAGCCATGAAAAACTTCTCCATAATGACCTGAAATAAACATTAAACTGTGATTTGCAGTCACTGGGTTCCTCTGAAGTCATAAGAAACAGGTCCTTCAAAAGACTACACTTAGCTTGATTACCCCACTGCCATTGCTGACATGAGCCATGCACACCTTTGTTATTGAATCCAATAAAGATAACACAGGAGTAACGTAGAAACAGTGTCATAAAGAATCAACTTCAACTGCAAGTTTCATCCATATTAAACCAACCAATCTGAGGAAGTGCTTGGTACAATTACAGTAAATAGCATTCAGTCAGTTTACAACAGAAAAGGCTTAGTTTACCATGCTCCAGAATTAGAAACCTGATACTTTGTGGTGGCTAAATGCCTCCCACCACACAGGTACACCTTGCTAAGTTTTTTTTGGAACATTAACTTTGTCATTCAGGAGTTAATGAACTAACAGAAATTGAGAAGTTAAAACTTCCTTTAGAGGAGATAAACTCTACAGATTAGATCCTAAGCTAGTATCAACTGGAATAGTGCCATTAAAAAAAATTTTTTTTTAAATGGAAATATTCTAGTTTCCACAAGCTAAGGATCTGACCCCAAATATTTCTACTAAAACTTGTCAGCACTAAGGCATTTGCTTAAAGGTACATTTCAATATAAAAATTCTATTTGCTTTGACATATCTGTTAAATGCCCCTCTCAAACTGCGCATAAAACTGACAAGGGGGCTATTCAGCCCAAGAATTTGAGAAATGTCTCAATCTTTTCTCCTTCCTCTACCCCCTTCACCACCACACCCCTGGTTCCCCATAGTACATTACCCTTTCCCAGCTTCATTAAGCTGCCCCAGCATGCATCAAGATGCGATATCACAGCTATCACAGAATCCCTGTGAAGCACATAGCCAGCTCAGAGTGCACCAGGTAAATCCCAGTATTATTTTTGCATCTTGTATGATTTTCAGAGGTTCCCCTAGTAACAGAATTACCTAAGTAAAGACCTGACTATATCAATGGTGTTTTAAATGGAATGATCCCAAATATGGTAAAGAGAGAATAAATGACATACTGTAAATAAAGCTTTTTATGATTAAATAACGGCTAACGCATCATAGACTAAGGTCTTTTGAGTGCAAACAGGAGCAAAAAGCAGTACAAATATTTTGTCACTATATTGGACAGATATGGCAAACAGGGAGCATGCTCCGTCCTCATCCTGCAGAGCCAGGAAGGTACAGAAGTCTCCTTTCCTTGAGATCTTTGCACCCACTAGACTCAGTTAACCTTGGTTACTCTCCCTCCATCCTTCCTTCCTGCATTCTCCCTACACCCCTCTACTAATGCATTAATAGGCTCACCTAGCCGGATCAGCCAATTAGCTGGCACATCCCTAATCAATCTTCTCCAAAAGGAGCTCACTGATCTCGAAGTGATCAGAGTGCTAATCAACCTCCTACCTTCCAGTTTCCAAAGGGATAGCCGTGTTAGTCTAGTCCAGTAAAAAAACAACAAGCAGTTGTGTGGCACTTTAAGACTAACAGATTTATTTTTTGTATGAGCTTTTGTGGGAGAAGACCCCACTTCCTCAGATGCTTCGAAGCATCTGAGGAAGTGGGGTCTTCTCCCACAAAAGCTCATACAAAAAATAAATCTGTTAGTCTTAAAGTGCCACACAACTGCTTGTTGTTTTTTTTCCTACCTTCCAGCCAAGTCACAAGAAATACAGTACCTCTCTTGAGCAAGAAAGTGCTTTAAACACCAAAGTCACTTTTTAGACCAGAACCACATTTCAAGGATTCAAAATATTTTCCCATAGGTCTCCCTGTTATAAGAACTAGTTACTTTAAAGGGTATACAAGAAAAGATGTTAAGTTCATTATGAGAAGTTAATTATTTTTACTATTTACTTTTATTGTTCTTGTGCCTGTCTATAAATACAGTAGTGGAATCGAATTGGTCTTGTATCAGACATATTAGGTCAATTTAACCTCTCTGTATCAAAAAACAATGAAATTAATCAAATTAAATTATTCTGGATATTAAACTTCCATGAGACTTGATAGACGATCTTGACTTTTAAAACCATGCTGAATTCTTAAGTTATTTTCCCTTTTCGCCCTCCTCTCTCCACACTCCTCTAAGAGTGCTTTTAACACAGGCAACTGTAAATGAGACAGGCAACTGTAAATGAACTAGCTAGTTTTGAGCATTTAACTCATTATCCACTATCTGTGAAAAACTAACCATGCAATATATTTTTAGTTTCCAACTTGATTCCTTGAAATCGGTTTCAATAGATACTTAGAAAAACCTACACCTGATCCTGTGACTTACACGTCCCTGCATTTATTTTCCTCCCATTCTCAAAGCATCTGACAAAGTCTGATTTTCTCCCAGAAAAGCTCATGTGACAAATTTATTAGTCTTTAAAAAAAGCGCCACGGGACTCCTTATTAGTTTTACAAGAAGTCTTTTGGTACTTTTAAAGACTAATTTATTTATGGCATGAGTGTTCCTTGTTTGTTTTGTTGAACTAGACTAACAGAGTGACCCCTCTGCCATAAGAAAACCTAGAGGTTTTTCTTGAATTTCAGAAACTACACAAACAGTGCTCTACTTACGTACACTTCCCAACAAATGAGCCACCTTCTTGCTCCAGTAGACTCCTCTGGTATCTGTAACTTTTGCAACATTTTGCATCGGCAAACCCTGCAACTTTAAGGAACCTTAAAGAAAAATAATTCCTAGATACTTGCAGAAAACCCTTCAACCTGTTCAATGAAGGTATTCAACACAAATTTCAGAATTAAACTGAATTTACACTGTGTGTTTACAGTTGATTTTTAAATTAAAAAAAATAGTACAGGAATGTAATTAGACTGCCATGTGATTTATGACTAACCTTTAAAATGCAAAGTACCTAGAATTAAGTGACTAAGACACATACTTTATTCACTTTTAGACCAACCTGATCTGAATCAATTAAAGATAGTGACAACTGAATCTAGATGTACAACTGAGGTACAATAGTGAGTCTCAAACAAACATTAGAGGAGGTAATCTGTCCACAGTTATTCTTATACTGAGAACTTCTAAGGCAATTACTTATGTAATAATAAATTAGACATCTGGTCTGTGACTTCTAGATGCGTCTAACTCACTGATAGCTTTAAAGTTAACAGACAAAGACTGCTGAAATCCCTTGACCTCAGCAACCAGAATTTAAAAATCAATGTGCTAAGTACTGCAACATTAAATTAAAAATAGCATTTAAATTTTTGCATTGGGGTTTACATTCTCAGTTCACTTAAAACTGTTTTTTATTTAAAAACAGACTATTTCTGTTCATTAACTTTTTAAAAAATGAATGTATATTTTTATTTGATTTTACCAGCACAACCACAGTAGTCTTCTACTAATTGTTAAGTTTAATAGAAAAAATAGATATGGAAGTCACTTTCTCCTTCCCAACCCAAATATAGCAAGTAAGTGATTTTTTGTCCCATATATTATAAAACATTTACTAAGTATTTTAAAAAATGAAATTTTACATACCTGAAGTAGAAGAAATCCTCCACCTACTGCAGTTGCTGCCAGTTTTCCAACTTTCTGGAACAAAAATCCTGCACACCTTAGAATCATCAAAAGAACATGCCAAAAAAGTTAAGATAGTCTTGACCATCATGCCACTTTCAGAATTCTCATTAAACCCTACTAAAAATTTAGATTGCTAAAATAAGAGTTTTATAAAGTACTTCAATTTCTAGGCTCCTCAATTTGGCACTTTTCATAAATTTGACATTAAACTACCATTATACTTTTTTCTAAAAGCTTTAAAGACTTATTGCACATTTATTTATTATGTGGTAACAAATCTAGAGAGATTAAAAATCATGCTGAAACCACTGATTTCCCAAAATTTATTAAACACTCCACATTATTCAAGCAATTTTAATATAATGATTTTCTTTTCACCACTTTTTTTTGTTTTACCCTTCACTCAGCTTGTTTCACTTTCAGACCTTCACGTATTTGCATTTTAAACATCAAAGCATCGTTTAAACCCAAAAATGTGCGTTCGTTGACTTCAAATATTGCTTTATAATATGAATGAGATAATATTAGAACTTAAGCTAACACTGTGCCTATGGTTGTAAACATTTTTTTTTTTTTTTAAACAGACCAGCTTAAGGTCTATATCTTTTTAGCCAGGGTGATAACACAACTTCACATTTACCAACTGTTTTCAATTTAAAAAGGCCTTAGCTTTTGAGCAAAGAAGCACCTTCATCTAAAAAAAAAAAAAAAATTATTTGGGGCCACCGACTTAAGTTCTATTCACCTCTCAACTCTTCTGATCTGTTTTATAGTTGTCTTATTCACAGTAATAAAATAATCTATCTGTATTACAAAAAAATAGGTTAAAGTTCTTTCACTTCTCCAAAGCTCTTTTACAACAACTAGCAACAGCTCTTTTTTATAAATAGGTGTATTTTACTGACACTAGGTTGGGCTTTTGACTGTTCTTCAGTGCCAGTTCTTATCTTGAATTTACATTTATCAATTAGGAAACCATGCTGGCTCAAACTGTTTATCAATTTGAATGATACAGGACAGTAAAGATTTTAAGAACAGTCAAATGTGTGGCACAATAACCAGAAACGATCCTCTCTCACCAGCCAGTCACTCCGCCCATTACAATCTGAGTAGCTACAGAATACTTTTCTACAATTGGTCCAGAATTTCGGCCAAATACACGATTCCACCAATGATGACGCCTTGCATATTCTGTTAAATCCAATACTTCATAAGAATCATCATCACTGTCATGCTCTTTAAAAAGAATAAAAAAAAGAAACATAGATGATTCGCCTTCTGGTGAATGTTCAAAGCAATTACATAAGCATTTGTTTTGAGTTCAATCAATCATGTTATAAATTTATGCTTTATGAGACTAAAGCTATTCACAAAACCATTACAAGTAGCTCAATACTAAAATCTCAGCCATCTTTTTTAAATGTTGAGATACATAAGAGTCAATGAATGAGGGTAAAAAGAGAAAATGAATGAGTGCACTGCCTGGCTTTGGGCCTTGTTCAAAGCTCAGTAAAACCAAGGGATTGAATTTACAAGGTACTAGGTAAATTAAGAAGATCCACACAAAAAAATATGGTGTTATCACATTACCATCAGTTGTGATCAATATTTAATAGTCTTGACTACTTAAAAAGGAGGACAAACGACTCAAATAACATCTTTAACAAGCAGGCACTGAACTTTCCTGTTATCGACTCAGAAGCCAAAAGTACCTGCAACAGCAAATTCTGCCTTTGATTATACAGGGGATAGAAACGTGACAGGGGAATTATTTATTTTACTCCTATACACAGTTTTTGTACAAATCTAACTATGACAATGGTTAGGGGTGTGATTGTCAAACAAACAAAAAACAAACCCACAATCAGAAGTTATACTGCTACAAGCCCTGCTCTGGATGCAGCTATAGTAGCATAAAACTGTTTTACTTCTGTGTAGTTTATTTTCTTCCCCTGCAGCCTCTTGACCAGGAACAGCTATACCAGAGATCTCAAATTCACTGCCCACATGCATAGGGTTACCAGATGCCAGGCAAAAGGAGAACGTCCTTATTTACCTGCACATCCTTCATCCAGAAGGCATTTTAAAAATAGATGATTTTGTCTGGCTTTTTACTGACAGGGGTTAAAGTATGCTGGAACGCCCAAACACCCTATTTTAAGGGGAAGCATTCCAGGGCCCGCTAAAACAGAAGAATATGATATTAATACTCCATTTTCTCCATGTGTCCTCCTTTTCGTACTGCCCTGTCCTCCTTTCCAGGCTTTGGTATCTGGTAACCCTACACGTGTCCCTTGAAGTTATCTCCTGTGATCTGCAATGATGCTATCGCTATTTGCGATACTGTTGTATGAAAAGGTTTCAGTGATGTGGCCCTCGACCAAACATACTAGTCTTTGTGCAGCCCTCATGATGATTTGAGTTTGAGACCCCCTAAGCTATATCAATAAAACCCACTTTTATATTGGCATGGCTCCACCCACCCCAGAGTGTGCTACCGGCATAGTTTAGGGGTGGTACAGCTTGTGTGTGTAGACAAGGTCAGCATGCAAAAAGCCTATGAAAATGCCTTCACTCTCCTCACCCCAGCTCTGTAAAGGACCTTGTATATTCAACCCCTTGGTTTTAAGGTCCACAGGGGCAGCCGTGTTAGTCTAATAAAGCAAAAAAAGCAAGGAGTTTTGTGGCCAGAGCTGTAACGTGCTGTTTCACCACCTGGCGCACGTTCCAATCACAACGCGCCCTTTGCCATTAGTGGCACTTGGGGCCAGCGCCATGAAACGTGCCTTTTCGCCCAGGGCAAAGCCCCATTGGCCCCGCTGTAGTTACAGCCCTGCTCGTGGCACTTAGAGACTAACAGATTCTCCCTCTTCAAAGCATCTGACGAAGTGGGATTTCTCCCACAAAAGCTCATGCGATAAATAAATCTGTTAAGTCTTTAAGTACCACAAGACTCCTTGCTTTTTTTGGTTTTAAAAGGTTTTGAACAAAGCCCTAAGCCAGGAAGGGTACTCCTTGCTTTCCTCCCTTTACCATCCTAGGGCTACTGAGGCATTTGTTTAAACAAACAAACCACACACGCACCAGTCCTGTGTCACTTAAAGATTAACAAATTTATTTTTCCCCTGAGCATTCGTGGGAGGAAATGAAGTGGGATTTTCTCTCACAAAAGCAGAGGCAAAATAGAAGTCTGGTCTTTAAGTGCCACAGGATTTTTTTTTTTTTTTTTTGGCTGGACTAGACTAACAGGGCTGCCCCTCTGGAATTTGTTTAACACCCGACGTCTCGCCAGCACGTTTTCTCGGCAGATGTGACCTTGCATAACACAGATCCCCGCCCTCCAAAGGGCCGGGCGGGAGAACCAGGGGCTGGCCCCGTCCCGCACGCGAGGGAGGCCCGGCGCGCGCAGCCCCCGCAGCTTCCCCGGCCGGGCGAAGGGCCACGACGCCGCCCGCCGAGCCAATCAGGCCCCGGGCAGCGCATCCTCCTCCCGCCCTGCAGCCGCCAGGGGCCGCCCCCGCCAAGCCCCTCCCCCGGCCGGCCGAGCCCCGCTAGGGCCCCGGCTGAGACGGGAAGGCAGCTCCCCCCTCGCCGGCGACGGCCGCAGGCCTCGCCGCGGCAGCTGCGCCCGAGGGGTTTCGCTCACTCACCCGAGGCGGAGCGAGGCCTCACAGCCGCCATCTTTGCGACTGTTTAACAGGCGGCCCTGGATTTGGAGCCGCCCAGCGGCCGCTCTGCGCCGTCCGCTCTATGCTCCCCAGCCGCGCCGTTGGACTCGACTGAGCAGGCGCAGAACGCTCGGCAAATTCCTCTCAGGCTCCGGCCTCCGCCACCGGCGGCAGGGGGGGGGAGAAGGGTGTGCGGCGGTGACGTCACTGCGACCGCTGCCCCGGGGGGTTGTGGGGATTGTAGTTTCCCTGGCCGGGCCTGTGCGCCACCGGCTGCCAAGGCTAGGCTTCCCAGATACCAAGCCATGGAAAGGAGGCCGGGGAAGTGTGAAAAGGAGGACATTGGAGGACGCATGGCGGAAATGTAATATTAATGTAATATTGTTCTGTTTTTAGGGGGCCCTGGGATGCTTCCCCCTAAAAATAGGGTGTTCTGGAGCATTCCAGTAGATTTTAAGCCCTGTAAGTAAGAAGCCAAACAAAATCATGTATTTTTAAAATGCCTGCCTGATGGTGGATGTAGAGTTTTACGGTAGATTATAATCCAATAAGGAGGACAGCATATTCAGAGCTGTATAAGAAGTCTTTATTGAAAGAGAACTGAGAGAGAGAGAGAGGAGACAGACAGGTTTTCCTAGCACCTAAACGACTCTCCCATTTATCACTGTGGCAACCCCAGTGACCCTAGGTAGTCCAAAACACCACAGTGGACATGAACATAAAAAGGAGGACATGTCCTCCTTTTGCCTGACATCTCGTAACCCTAACCCAGGCTAAGATTACCAGATAGCAAAGCATGGAAAGGAGGACATTGGAGGACGCGTGGAGCAAATGTAGTATTAATGTAATATTCTTCTGTTTTTAGGGCACTGGAATGCTTCCCCCTAAAGATAGGGTGTTCCAGCATACTTTAACCCTTGTAAGTAAAAAGCCAGAGAAAATCATGTATTTTTAAAATGCCTGCCAGATGGAGGACGTGAAGGTAAAAAGGAGGACGTCTCCTCCTTTGGCCTGACATCTGGTAACCCTAACCAGGGCTGGTGGTGTCTGCGTGGTGGGGAGCGCTTGGCTGTGAGGGCTCCATATGCAAGCCTCAGCCTAAGGGAGGCCAGCCTCCCTCACCCCCTGGACTCCAACAACTGGGTGTGGGGGGTCCCAGCCACAGATTTGCCCTTTTGCAATGCCAGGCTCAGCTCACCACCACCAGGGCAAACTGAGCCCCAAAAGTAGGGTTACCAGATGTCAGGCAAAAGGAAGACATGTCGTCCCCCTGACTCCCACCACCAGTGTCATGGGGGCAGACCAGAACAGGGCTGGTGCCTCTGGGGACACCCAGCCAGGAGCAGAATGGGGCCACTGTTGGCTCTGGGGATCCCTGGCTGGGGCAGGCTTGGGGACCTGCTGCCACCAGCTCTGGGGACCTGCTGCCACCAGCTCTGGGGACCCCCAGACAGAGCTGGGGCCAATGGCCCCAGGGACCCTGGAATGGGGATGTGGCTGCCACCACTGGGGGAGAGCGGCTGCTGGCACCGGGGACACCCCGCGGAGTGGGGCCAGAATGGAGCTGTGGCTGCAGTCACCACTGTGTGGAGGCCTGTACCACTTGAGTGTGGGCCATGAATTCACTGACGATTGTCTTTATGATACAGTGCAAAGGTTGTGCTGTTCCATGGTGTGACAACCAGTGGCTCAGTATGGTCCATGTAAGTAGAGGTGCAGACATATTCTTAGCAGCCCTAGAATCAAGACAGTTCTGATACTTGCTGTTTTGTTACATAAATAACCCTAGGAAAACAAAAATGAAACTTGTGTATTTTTGATGTGACTAGCTTTGGATGTCTCATGGGAGGTCCTGTGATCTGGGGGTTAAAGTTCAGACTGAGAGCAGGAGTCCTATCTGTAATCATGTCTCTGAGAATGATTCATTATGACTTTAGACTAATCACTTATTAGTTCTATTTCCTAAGTGTTAAATGGAAATAGTTACAACGCTAGACATGGACTTACTGTCTAATAATAATCTAATACTGGGATATAACAGTTTTATGAAACTGGATGGCTATGTCTACGCTGGCAAATTAGTCTGGACTAAGGAAGCTTAGTCCAGACTAATTTGAACCCTGTCTAAACTATCCTATAGCTAGTTCGAACTTCAAACTAAAATTTTGTTTAGTTTGAACTAGCCAAAGCTTAGTTTGAACTAGTTAGTCTCAACAGTAAGTGTAAACTACCGCTTAGTTTGAACTTCCCACCTTGGCTAGTTCGAACTAGCACAATGTACACATACTAGTTCAAACTAAATAAGTCTTAATTAGCAGTAAGTGTAGAGTTTTAGGGGAAATTATAGTCCAATAATGAGAGACGGCATATTCAGCGCTGTGTAAGGAGTCTTTATTCAAAGAGAACTGAGAGAGAGAGGACCCAAGAGGTTTCCCTAGCACCTAAATGACCTTCCCATTTATCACCATGACAACTCCGCTGGCCCTAGGTAGTCTAAAACACCACAGTTAGTTCGAACTAAGTGTGGTTTTTTAGTTCAAGCCAAAAAAAAGTGTGGCTAGTTTGAGCTGAAAAGTTAGTTTGAACTAAAAATTGCAGCTAGTTAGAACTAAAAAGTTAGTTCGAACTAAAAAAATCATGGTTAGTTCAAACTAACTTTGAACTACTTAGTTTGGACTAAGAAAGTGTAAACTAAGGTTTTAGGTGTAGACATAGCCTATGTGACCTGGCAATGAGGTGAAGGAAATGTAGACTGGGTTATATGACTCTCCTGTATGAATGTGTTGTTCTAACTTAATGGGGTGTATGGGGAAAAGAAGCAAGGAAACAATACAATAACTGTAGATAACAAACAGTGGGTAGGTGATTCCAGAATAATGGCCTTCTAGACCCCAGAGCAAACTGACCTAGCTTGTCTGCAGTGCTGGAGAGGAAGAGATCTAGAGAACTCAAAATAGTTAAAAAGCCCTTGTTTGGGTCAGTGCTCAGCAATGTTTCAGGGAGACAAGTTAACACAAAGAAATGCTCTGGAAGGAGCATAAAGAAGTGGCTCTTACCCCAGATCCAGGGATTGGTAGGCCTTAGGAACAGACCGGCCAGTATGCAGAATATATCATTTTAAGATCTGTTTTCTGTGAAATAGTACTTTACTTTACAAGGCTGTTTGGTCACTGGTTACCCATCACATAGCTCTCCGTGAGAATGAGTGCAGGTTCTGAACAAAAAGTCAAATCTGCTGAGATAATCATGGTTAGTATCAGAGGATGGCAGCCCAAGGTCTCATCTGAGAATGGGAGAACTGCATGCTTTTGCTCTGAGAAAAGTGGTGACTAGAGGATCCAGAAACAGAGATGAGTTGGAGAGAGGGGAACTTAGCCCCAGAACTGACACAGTTAAAATTCTCTAAGAACTGCAGGTGAAAGTGCTACATGAAGTCTAAAAAATATTATGGATCAGGAGGTAACAAATTAATATTTTTAATGGGCAACTTTAACACTGTTAATTGCCATACATTGTATGGACATTGCACTCTTGTGTACTTCCACTAACATTGCAAAATACACTGAGACAACTCTTTTAAACTATTTCTGCACTATACTGCAGAAGAGAGAGCTTTTTTGTCTTGATTTTGTGATTTAAGGCACACCCTTGGTATACCTGATATTATTTTAATGAAGTTCCTTTTTGATAATGTGAAAGTAGTTGGTATGACTTTAATCTGGCATCAGGAAAATAGTGGCAAAATAGAGATTGGGATAGCAAAGCAGTTCTGATATAACTTTTAAATATTGATTAAATAAAAAGGTTTAATCACTAGATCTAAATATTAAGAAGCATAGAAACTTTGATTTATTTGTTAGTTTACACTCTGACACTGGTTTCCCATGCTGCTAATCACACAAGACACTTCTCAAATACAGTTATTTTGATTTTTTTTTTTTTAAAAAAAAGCTTTTTATGTTTCATGAGTTCTTTAATGTAGTGAAGAAGACTTCAGTCCATACAGAAGGCATTTAGAGGTCCAGATATCCCATTGCTCGCATATGCAATTTGTGCTGACTTCAGTAAGAAAAGTCTCTGCACATAGTCAGAATGTCACTCTGAGAAGAAGGAAGGTAGCTTTTTGTAAGTTCATGAGAACCTATGAGCAGGAGTGAAAAAGTGTATGGGCCCTCTAACTCGTCACCTACTTCATAGTTTCTGGTGTGTGTTCAGTACTCAGAACTTAAATGCGGTAAAATTCCATTTGATAAAGGTTGGATTTATTTATGACAGCCTTGGAATTCTTTGGTTTTTTTCTATTCCAATGTAGAGATTTTTTTAGATTTTTTTGTCCTTCAGTAATCAAAAGTTGCAGAGTTTAACAAAATTAGGTAAATGCTATTTTCCAATTCTGTAGCGAATTGCTGGACAAAAGACTCATGATTATTTTTTAAACTGAAGTTCTTAAGGAATGCAGGGTTCCAGCATCTGTTAGGGCAGGGGTGTAAAACATGCATCCCACGGGCCGAATGTGGCCCATGGACCACTTCCATCTGCCCTGTGACTGCACTTGGCAGGACAATACTCTCTCCCTAAAAGAGAGACAGAATATGGTCTTGAAAAGCTAGCGCTGTGCAATGCTGCAAGACTGTCAGGTCTCGTGACATCATGGACTGCTGGGTATGCGATACTGTGCTCTGCAAGGCCACATTCTCCCCCTAACAGAGCGAGAGAGAGGGGTCACAGAGTGCAGTTTCACTTAGACAGCACTCTGTGATGCTATGAGGAGTGCTGAGTGTTTCAATTTATGGTATGTATGGTCCACCTGAAGTATATTTAAGTCAAACCCAGGGCCAGCGCAACCCGGTAAGCCAGGTAAGCATTGCAGGGCAGCGCCGATGTTTGAGGGGCACCAAAAGGGGACAGCGCCGTTGCGCTCCCCTGATAACATCAGTCATCTGCGCCGGTGTCGCTCTGCTGCAAGGGGGCACCACAAACCCGAGCGCCGTTCCTAGTCAAACGTGGCTTGCCATAGCAAATGAGTTTGACACCCCTGGCACAGGGAAAGGCTACATAACGGCTTTCCCAACCAGCTAGCTGTACGGTACTGATCTGTCTCCCCAGTCCAGGAATGGATACAGAACTCAGAGTTTGGATCAAGTCTTCTTCCTCATGGCTTTATTTATTGGTGGCACCAGCAATAACCCAAAAATAAACAGTTCAGCATAAATCCTGCAGATCCTTTTCCCTGGCCCAGGGGCTTTCTTATCAATCTTCCTGCTCTAGGCAGGTCTCCTTAGTCCTCATACAGTCCATCTTTAAACGAGTCTTCCTCTAATTCTGGGGCCTGCCACAGGAGTGCTCCCTCCTTCATCTGAAGTCTTTTATCCTTTAGGAGAATCAGGTATTCATCAGGCAATCACCCAACTCCTTGCAAACTGTCAAGCCCCAGCAGAACTCTGCCTCAGAATAGGGCTGGTTGGGCCTAGATCCTCTCGCCCTTTAAAGAACAAATCACTTTGTTACACCACAACTTGACACTGATGATATGGCTAACTATAATGCAGTATCTAATCTTCCATTTGGGGTTCAGAAAGTTGTGGCAAGAAATCTCATATGATGTAAATGCTTCCAGTCTCCTTGATCCTTGTCAGTCTGGGTATAAAATTGAGGAAGGCACCAAGGAGACTTTGGTTCCTTTGCTAAAAGTCCTGCTAGTTGTGGATAAAGGTCAGCTATCATGCTGATGTTATTAAGTCTGTCAGCTGCCTTCAATATCATGGATCATGAGAAGCTGACTTCGTTGCAAGATCAGGCAGTAGTAGATGTGTGTGCCTGCCCTCATTGGCTTCATTCCTATCTCAGAGAGATCCCAAATGATAATTTATGGCTAGTATTTGCTCTTCTGCCTCAAGGGTTCTCATGTGGGAATTCACAAGATTCTACCTAAGTCTCCTTTTTTGTTCAGCGTATGTGTGTATGGGGCTGTTAGGAGAGGTGGTAAGGAGACAAGGACTGTGGTTTTTTCAGTAACTCGGATGATGTCCAACTTTCTCTGTTTTATCTATCTCAAACAATGCCTTCAGATGTGTTACTCAATGTTTCCTGCAATAGTGGTGGTGTCATGTCAGTTCCAGGATACAAGAGAGATGAGATGGGTGAGGTAATATCTTTTTTTGGACCAACTTCTGTTAGTAAGTTAGGTAGAGACTGGAGCACAGATAAGGGCCATCTGACTCAAATTTGATCTGGGTAAGATGGAAAATTATGCTAGTGAGAGGAGGGAGGCAAACAGAATATGAAGTCTTTACCTTATTTGCCCCTTAATAGAAGGCATGTGCCTGCGTTTTGTTTTTCAACATTTGGGGATTCTGTTGCATCTCTGCTGCTCTTCGATCAATGGCTTTCAACCTGACCCATTAGTGATTCTTAGACTGACTATATCTAAAGGCCCTGTGAAAGGTTGTCATTACCATATATCAGTGGTTTTCAGCCTCTGGTCTGTGGGCCCATAGGGGTCTGTAGACTATGTCTAATATTTCTGAAGGGGGCTGCATCTCCTTTTGAAATTCGTTAGAAGGCCACAAATGAAAAAAAGGGTTAAAAACCACTGTTTAGATGATTGTGAAGCTTCTGTGTTCCAAGCGGCATTTTTCATGTCTCACCAAAGGGTTGCATCCATTTCCATCAGAGGCAGAAAGATTGCTATGATTCAGACCATTTTAACAGTGAGATTGGACCATGCAAAGTTCTCTACAAGCAGCTACACCTCAAATCAGTTGAGAGTCTGAAGCTAGTGCAAAAGGCACTTGATATCAGTTTTCTATCATCTGCACTGGCTGTCTGCCAATTTAAGGTGTTGGTATTGACCTAAATGGTTTGGGGCCTACTTCTCTGTTGACTTGGTCTACGTCCAAAGTGCTACAGCAGTACAGCCACAGCACACCACTGCTTTGAGGGGCCCTCAACTTTTGTCTTCATTTCTTGTCCAAAATAGCTCTAATTTGTTAATCTGCAGTGCATAATGTAAGAGCCCATCTCTCTTGTTAGGCTTTTGTAAAGAGAGGGGTGAGCTGAGAGTGAATATCTGCCCACTGAGGGCAGCGATAGGCATCTGAAGTGGAATTTTCTCTTTTCCAGTTATTGGAGAAGTGATTGTGTTTATTGCTGTATTTTTTTTCCTATATAGTAAATATGTTCTAGAAACTCTGGATAGGCATCATTTTAGTGTTTATATGTCCATGAAAATTATAAATAAAATATGCTACAGATTTAGAGGCATCTTGACCAGGTCATGAATGTTAGTGAAGAATCTGCTCACTCATAGTTACCTGGTAAATATAGGTTTGACTTAACTGATTATGGACGTGTCAGTAAGGATTGAATCGATCCTTTTTAAAAGCTGGAATAGATGTTCAGGGCTTGGTATGTTACTACGTGACAGTTACATGCACTTCTAGATGTGGGTTCCCTTCGAATTCTCCAACTTACTTGCTACACTGTATAGTCCAAACCTTTGTGAGGCTAGAAAGAAGTTAAATGGAAAGATTCCACTATCTGTTATTACCTTAAAAAACATTCATCTAGTCTTCTTACTGCGATCTTCATCAGAGAATTGTGAGGGCTAATTACACTGATTTTCTCTTTAACCTTTCTTCTAATTTGTTTGCTTGTTTATTTTTGGCTTTCTTAAAATATTATTTTTCTCCCTAGCTAATACATAGAAAGGTTTTATATTTTCTAACTGTCACATGAATTCCTGGTGCTAATTTGCTTCTTTCTTCTTTTTTCTGTCTCTAGTACTTGGCTTCATATTAATTTTTAACTATGCTTATTCTAATATCATTAAAAGCATAAATTCTCCCCAAATGAGTATGACCCATAAACCCCTCAATGCCAACTGGCAAGTGGGTTACAAAAACATTCTGATCTCGGTATCTACATTCTGGGTCATTAAAGAATGTTTTATGAGTCAATGTGTTTAAATCAATGACATGTCACACTGGTCATTAGTATCACTGTAAAGTGCATGTACAAGTACTATGTAAGGAGTTATGTATGTAAGAACATATTTTTAGTATAAAGTCTGTGTCAAGGCAGCACTGACAAACAAGTTTTTTCCATATTAATTCTTTTGTCCCTCTTGGTGTTCATGTACATTAAGCATGATAAGCCAACACAAATGTAAGCTCCATTTACACATGAACTAGACAGGGAGATCTGAAGCCAACAAGAATGGAGCACAGCAGAAGCAATCCCATGAAAATGAGATCTCGATCAGGTGTGGCTGAAAGTACTGGAAAGGACATTTGGGATGAGACAAACTTCTTTAGACAGAAGGTCCTACTAAATTAAATTTAGCCTCTAAAAATACTATGTTTTTGTTTTATATGTAGCCATGTTGTTTCAATTATCCTTTCTCACTGTCTCTTGAATCTTGAACATTTGGCAATAAATCTATTGTTAATTTCGCTATAAATGTATGTCAGTGCTGTGGTAGTGTACAAGGAGCTGATTCCAAGCTGAATCATTCCCGCTGGTGTGGACACTGTTCCCTTGGGGACCTCAGCAGACCAGGTATCCTTGTAAATAATCAATGGACAAAGGACTGGCCATTACAAGGACGCTCTTCAAAGGAACTTGAGCTACATCTATTCTTCACTTGCAAGGCATGGTAAAGGTTGTCTTACCCCAGAGAAGATTGTTTAGGTGACTAATAGGTTAGTGGTGTCAGGTAGCTGACACCCAGGTAAGCACCAGCAAATGTCCCTCTCACCGAAGGCAAATAGGTAACCGTTATGGGTGAAGAACCATCACACCAATACATACAGAATCAGAAAGAACAGAAGAACATTAAACTTTCTGTGTTAATTAACGGTATTTTAAGTTTCTTTATCCAATGGATCTTACAAATAGAAACTCTCACCATCCCCCTAGGATCAAATAAATATGTATAAGAGCTGAAATACTCTTGTAAGTGTGATGTAGAAGGATTCTGACTAGGTGTTGCAGAACCACAAGAGATAGCCACAGGAATTCTCCATAGTAACTCATAGATGCACATTCCATTGTGGCCTGGGTCCTCCTGTGGTCTGCAGTGTACTAAGAAAACAAATGATTGTACTTTCCCCTGAGACTCATGCAAGCTTAACATAGGCCTGACCCAGCAAGACTGCTGTGTTGGTTACCAATGACTATCTTCCCTTGGCAAGGTTTTAGTAGGCAGCAGTCTTCCTTTGTTAGAGTAATAGAGTTTAAGGCCAGAAAGGACCATGAGATTATACAGTCTCACCCTGACTATAAAGCAAGCCACTAAACACTACCCAGCCATCTCCAAACCAAGCCAACAGTGACTGGTATATAAATCTCACAGTGGAACTGAAGGGGATTAAGGAGCAATTCTGGACCCAGGTGACCCTACTCAGCCAAACCTGCAGAGTCTGATCCAAGTGGAGGTGGGGCTTAAGAGCCAGCTCAGATCAGGGCCTGACACAGTAGAGAGAAGGACCTGCCTGAAGAGCTCCTAAGGAAGGGAGCTGCAGAAACCTTTCCTTGGAGTGTAGGAGCCTGTTTGCTGAGTCCAGAGAGGAAAAGGGTCAACACATACCTTTTATCTCACTACTTTGAGATAGGCTGCAAGACTCTGATGAGAGAGTGAATGATAGGTAACGTCCCAAGGAAGCAGCCTTAAGGTATTCCTGGGTGCTGAGCATCTGGTATCTTTTACAGGCGCCTGGACTGGAGCCCAGTGAAATGGGAGAGCCTGGATTCCCTTACCAATCCCCTCCCTCTGTGACAAAGGGCACAAACCCCTCACCTTTTAGACTTCAACCCCCTCTTCAGGGAAAGGAGAGATAGTATAAATACCTTTTGAAACCGCTGGCAGGGATGAACATTTGTGAGGGGTCAATAGCTGGACACTGTATCTTCCTAGGAGCCCTGTGACAGTGGAGGAAGATAAAAAAATTAGAGGTAACCTGACTTGAAGGTTGAGTCAAAACCCAATAAAAGATAGCCTGCCAGGAGTTAAGCTGGCCTGAGGAATACAGTAGGGGTGTAGTGTACAGGGGCCTAGTCCCCAAACCCTAGGCAATGCCACTAGCAAACATCATCTGTCACACCAGAATTAGACTGAAGTATTAACAGCCAGCCTTCACTCCGAAAGTGAGAGCTGAGGGTCTACTCTCCAGCTACTCTCCCTTTGTAGCCCCCTGACCCTCCCAAATATGATATCTGCTGCAGGTGTCAATGGACATGCCTGACTGGGCTCCCTGTTAACCCTTTCTTGTGTGGGGTTTGTACAACCTTGTCACGTCCATACATCATTTCTTTAAAGATTAACTGTTTATGTGTTTTTGTTAACAAACAAAACTACTTTTACGGGCAGTAGGTTTCTGGCAGGACTCACCCTAGCCACTCAAACCCTGAGAAGCTGGCAAATAAGGGGAAAGACTTGTGCATTCCCTTCCACATTCCTACTGCTTTCCATCACCCTTGTAACACAATCCAAAGGCTAAAACAGGAAGACAATTATGATGCAATGATAACTTTCACTTCCATCTGCAATTGTTTCTATGTATCAATGTACCCTATCTTCATCAAATTTGCACTCTAATACCAAACTTTAACTGTGACTTCATTACACATTTATATTAACAGATTAGCATGCCTGACTGTCACATATTCCATGCATTTGGTAAATTATTTTGACTTAACATTACTGAGAGCATTGTTAAGGACTGGGTTGGAGTGCAAGTTTGATGAAGTTGGGCATATGTATAGCTTTGGGTTACCTGGGAGAATGAAGTGAAAGCTATCCCTGCACCATAGCTTGATAAAAGTTTGTGTGTTTGAGCTAAATTTTAATCTTCCTGAGATACCCTACACAAAGACATAGACACTGGACATTGTCCAAAGAGCTAAATGAACAGTGAAGGAACATTTCCAGAATGATCTAACTCAGCAAGTGGTTGTTGATGAGTATTCTTGTTGAAATGAGTTTGTGGTTAATAAAATTATTCTCTTCTATATGCAAAGTAGTTTTGGTTTCTCTTTTAATAATGTAGTTTGTGATCCTTTGTTGTTTCATCTACATATTTAGTTTGCAGCATTTCTTTAACTTAAAAATAAAACTCGCTTTATATTTTTCTCAGTAATCTGATGCTTGATTTTTTTGTTGTTTTGGCTAGATTGTGGTAGCACTTATCATGTTGTAAATAGATTCCAAACGTAAAGGAAGATATGTAAAAGCCCTAAAGAATATAAAAGTGAAGATGGGGCAAAAATTTATTTTGCCAGTTTTTAAAAAGGGGAAAGCCAATGCCCTTGTAATTATAAGCCTAACATTCATCCTGGGCAAAAATAATGGAGTGACTGATATGGGACTTGATTAATAAAGAATTAAAGGAGGATAATATAATTAATGCAGATTTTCAATGAATCCTGTTTTTTTAAAAAGATAAAGTTAGTTTATGGGATTACAAGTTTGATAAGTAACCATTGGAAGAATTTACCAAGGGTCGCAGTGGATTTTCCATCACTAACAATGTTCAAATCAAGATTTGATGTTTTGCTAAAAGATGTCCTCTAGGAATTAGTGTGAGGAGGTTCAGTGGTTTGTGGTATACATGACATGATGATCACAATGGTCTCTTCTGGCCCAAGAATCTATATAAATAAGAAGAAAAGAAAATTCTCTACAGTTATCATAGTGTCATTGCAGAAGAGTCATTGAGAAAACTCTTAGCCCTGAGGATGCGTGTACACAGTTATATTTGTAGCAGTATAATTTAATCTTTAAATCTATCTGTCTATATATTTATTTAATATTTATTTATTTAACTTTATCTGAACTCAGGTATCTTAGTCCTTTTGTATGTTTGGCCTTTAAGTATGTAGAAGCTGTCTGTGACCATGAAATTTTCAGGTGCTAGAGTGATGGGTGTAAGAACTTAGATTACTAAGGACCTTCTGTGTGGAGATCTCTCTCTCTCTTTCTCTCATATAAACAGAATGTAGGCAGTTACTTGTGTTGATTAGCAATGATCATAAATCTATCATACATCCTATTTATACAGCTAACAGATGTTCCCATTAAGTTTATGTAGCAATAGTGTACTTAAACTATTCAGAGAAAACAATAACAGTTTTGAATAACTTTTTAAACAACTAACAGTAATAGAGAAATAACTGGGCAGGGTAGATTTAAATCAATTCACAAGGGATATGTAGAAGATTCTCCAGAAATCCTTTATGAGAAGCAGAGAGCCAAAAACATATAGTTTTTTTACATAAAGAGGTTCAGACACTCATTTCTATTCCTGATGCACTGGACCTGAGATAAATTAAAGACATCATAATAATCAGAAACGTAATAATCAGGTTATTTCAGTTTTTCATAAGAAAAGAAAAACAATGCAGATTTCTGATCAGTAGCATGCTGTTAAACTGTATATAAAGGGAAAATTGTTCATCTGAGTCATAGTTGGCAATGAGAAAACCTTCAATAGCTATAAATACTTAGTCATTGTGAAAATTCACTACAGCACCTGGCTGTTCTCAGGTCATCTCTAGTTTATGGGAAAGTTCCTGGAAAGCTTCTTCTGTAGTTCCCTTTATTTTGTCTGAAATAAAGCTCAACACGCTTCCTCCAGGGATCTGAAAGTGTACACATGGCCAACACAGTCAGCCCTGAGACTGTCAGGATTTAGGACTGCTGCCAACAGCCCCATTCCCTCTAGTTGTCTCTCTCCTTTCCACATGCAGATTTCAAAATAACATTTCTCCATCCAAAAGCCTCACATACCAAAACAGTCCTTGGATTAGTGGAATTGGATCTGTTCTTGGAAGGCAATTTTCTTGCTAAAATAAGGACCCCTGTAGCTGTGGAGACATTCAACAAATCAGAAATCCATTTTCTTGCATATTATTACTGGGCAAGAATGCTTTAATAACCAGACTCTTATCTAACTTTGAAGCAGCAGTATTTAATATGACTATCATATACAGTAAGTTCTTCAAAAGACAGATATAATTCTCTCTATATTCTTCAAAGAATCTGACCTGTGCACAATCAGTTTGTTTTGCTTTAAATTTGTTTAATAATTGTATACATCATATTTTACTGTTATGGTGCCAGGCAGAACTGGTACATATTTTCCTATTTTTAATTTTTATATTAAATTTTATTAAAATTTTGATTTTTGATTGAAAAATACATTTTGATTATTTTTGAGGGTTAAAGAAAGCTGGTGAGCAACAAAAAGAGTTCTGATTCTTGTTTTTCATCGAAACTTTGCTTCAGGGGGAATTTTTCAGCCAACTGTAGTCTCAAAATTAATAATTAGTAAACTTCAGTCTTCTTACTACATCTTCAGGCGTCTGATGCCTCTGTCCTCTCCACAGTATTGAGATCAGTAAGAGGTTGCAAGCGTAAATATGACTGGACCCTGGGTTATGGTCCAAGAAAGAGCAGAGAGAGGGAGTTCTTTTTCTCAGGTCATTTGGGAAGAAATTTACATTTTTTTAACAATGGAAATGTTCAGTTAAATAAAAGCAGGAGGTAGCATGTCTAGTGATAGAGTAACAGATGCTTTCTTTTCCTGACTCTGCATGACCATAAGCAAGTTACTCTCTGTATGCACACCGGGCTTTCCCAGAATGGCAGCTGGCTGCAGTGGTGCTGGGGGTAATAGTGTATACGGAATCGGGGCAGCTGTCAGTGTTTCAACCATTTTGTTGTCTACATTTGCTCAGAGCAGAGCAGCAGATGTTGGAACTTTGCAGTGGGTCATCTTCCAGATGGAAGAGAAATTAGTCACATAGGCCCAGCATATTTTCTTCCAGTCTATTTTGATTCACAGAGTGTACACAAGACCTGTTTTCCTTGCTACAGAGATGGCAAAGAATAACAGCAGAACTGCACAAGCCAGTACTATTTGCAAAAACTCCATTTAGAACACCACTGTATTCAGAAGACAGCTTCCTTTCAAACCCTTATGGTATGTCTATAGAGCAATTAGACATCTGTGGCTATCGCATGCCAGTCAGCTAGGACTTGTGAGCCTTCACTGTTTCATTCCTGTGTAAACTTCCTAGCTCAAGCTCTGAGGTCCACAAAGTGGGGTCTTTTCCCACAAAAGCTAATGTGGTAAATAAATCTGTTAGTCTTTAAGTGCCACAGGACTCGTTGCTTCTTTTTCCCACCTTGCAAGATCCTTGAGTCTGTTGAAGCACTGCTTTACTGCAAGACACTCCCACAATCTGTGCTTTGTAATCTCCAGATTTGTCAGTGTACAGAAGATTAATTTTATTCTGTACATTTCAGTGTGTTCAGTGCAGCTTGTACAATTGTGGGTTGTTTGGGTTTTTTTTCCCCTCTTCTGATTTATCAATACCACTAAATAGATTGTAAAAGTCTATTGTTCATGTCTTCTTTCTAAATCTGTTTAAGATGAGTGGGTGACCTCTCTGCACTCTCATTAAGAAAACCATATGTTACTGTGACCTTGTTTGGAAATGTTTTTGTTCTTTAAAGTGTTCAAGTAAGGGTTTCTTCCAAAGGAGTTTTAATTGCTCATCCAAATACAGATGCTGAACAATGACTGGGCTACAAGTAATACCAAAATCTGTTCAGCTCCATGCAATTATTTCCAACATTAAAATCCTGTTTTTTGATTATACCACTAATATTTCTTGGTGTGCGCACGCGCGCGCACACACACACACACACACACACACACACACACACACACACACACACAGAGCTTACACTCTTAAGTTCTATGCATCTTATCAAATGTCTTGAGCTAAGCAAAATACATGCTTTCCTTTATATGTCAGCACAAACAAATAGCATAGAATTACCGTTTCATCCAATGATGGAATGAGTAAGAATGGATTGGTATAGTTAGCAGCATCAAAGTGGGGCTGGAGCCTGCAAACATTTTTTTACATGAGTAAGTTACTCAGCTGGGTTGTCCTATTGAGATGAGTGGCACTGCTCCCTTCAGTAAAGTTTTTAATGTGTGTACTTGATGATATGATCAATATCATGCTTTGTACTGCACATTTAGTGTTTATGGATTATGGAGTTAGCAAAGTTTGAAGTGGACTAGCTCAGCACAACAAAGCTGAGCTGAGGCCCACTTGGGTCTTACTGTTGGCTTCAATGGAAGTTAGATGAGGCCTTTGGCTGTCAGCCTGATGAACCATCTATATTATAGCATTTGGTTAAAAGAAAAGTGTCTAATCAAATGCAGTGCTTCCCTCTGATAACGTACTGATTGGTCCAATATAGGAATCTAGACAAAATAGAATAGCGTTTGCTGAGAAATTGTTTCAATAATCTTGGAGAAGGTAACGGAAGGAACTGCTCTGTCAACACCATATCAGTGGCCAAGCAACCAGCCCATGGACACTGATGTGTACTTGATGAACATTCATGGAGATGTCTTTAGAAACTGCAACTTTAACAATTTCAAAAGGGATAGCCGTGTTAGTCTAGTCCAGTAAAAAAACAACAAGGAGTTGTGTGGCACTTAGTCTTAAAGTGCCACACAACTCCTTGTTGTTTTTTTACTGCAACTTTAACACCAGAAATGAGCAGGAGATGGCTGCTAAGAGCCAGACTTTGATACCCCAGTTGACACAGAGTAACAAGTTACTCCATAAATATAACAGTCCCACTGAATTTGTTGGGACTATGGGTAGAGTAAGGAATACATAATGTACATAATGGTGGCAGACTTGGAACCTAAATTGATTGGCCTATGAAGCAGTGGATTTCGTTATGAATCAGTTTAAACTTCTTTGGAACAGCACTTTAAAATAGATGTGAACATACTGGAGATAGTCCAGAGGAGAACAAAAATGATGAAAGGTTTAGAAACGTGATCTATGAGGAAACGTTACAAAACTGGGCATGCTTAGTATAGAGAAGAGAAGTCATGGAAGGGGATGTAACAGTCTTGAAATGTGTAAAAGGTTGTTATAGAGAGGGTAGTGAATAATTATTCTCCGTGTCCACTGAAGGTAGGACAAGAAGTAATCAGTTTGGTTTGAGACAAGGGGATTTAGGTGAAATATTAGGAACACACCTTATAATTATAAGGAGAGTTAAGCATTGCAGTAAACTTCCAAGGGAGGTTGCAGAATCTCTGTCACTGGAGGTTTTTAAAAAATAGACCATCTTTGACAGGCGTTTGTATAACCTAAGTTTACTAGGTCTTGCCCTGGTGTGGCAGGATGGACTAGATAATTTGTTGATGTCCCTTCCAGCCCTGTGCTTCTATGATTCTGCACAACTAGTGGTGTGAAAAAAGCCATTAAGCTCCTTTATGTAATCAGGATCCAAAGGGGCAGACATGTTAGTCTAGTTCAGTAAAACAAATAAACAAGGAGTCTTGTGGCACTTAAAGACTAACAAATATATTTATTGCATGAGCTTTTGTGGGAGAAAATCCCACTTCAGACACTTTGAAGATGGGGGAAAGCCCATACAATAAATATATCTGGTAGTCTTTAAGTGTCACAGAACTCTTTGTTTGTCTGTTTTATGTAATCAGGTAGCGACAACAATAACATCCTCTGCCTAAAATGAAGGCACATGGGCTTTGCTGGCTATTGGTTTTTGAATGTTTGTATGTCACTGAAAGAAACAACAAAAAGACTAGAGAAGATGAGAGAGATGAAAGCAAGGAAGCAGCAGACTCAGCTTGAACAAGCACTGAGAGCAAAGCTTAGGATTAGAGAGTAAGCTTTTGGGGCTGAGTGCTGGGTGAAAGGAGCTTGGAGCTATGACCAAAGAAACCAACTCCTCTTTGATTCCTCTTGTGTTCAAGGAAATAAGACTTTGTAGATAAACAGAATTGCATCAGAGAAATACCTAACTCCATCATTGATTTCACTTTGTAACTGGAACAACTCACAGCACCCCAAATTTTCGCTAATAGGTGAGGTTAAAAAGGGTTACAGTACTGTATTGCAGGGGTTCTCAATAATCTCTGTGTCACAACATGGTTGGTGTCCCCAACCATGCATGACAGGAGCCTGACTGCTGAAGCCCCCCACCACTGGTTGGAGTTTCAGTAGCTACACTTACCAACAGAAGCCCTCCACTGGTGAGGCTCTCCACTGGCAGTGGGAGCTTTGGCAGTGGCACTAATCCCCTGCTGCTACAGGAAAGCCCCCTGCTGCCAAACTCCCCACCAATGCAGGCAGTTTTGGTGGTGGCACTCACTCCTACCCCCCACTGCCTTCACAGCTCTCAGCAGCAGCGCAAGTTCCCCACAGCCAGAGGCAACCCATTGAAAAGCCTCACTGCCAGAATAAGACCCTGAAATGAGGGCTGGGCTCTGGTGGGATTGTTTCAGCAGCGTGGGGGGGGGTGTTTTGGCAGCAGTTCACTTCTGGGTGACATACTCAACTGCATGCTGTAACGGGTTGAGAACCTCTGCTGTACTGTACTATAGCAGGAGAATTATTTCAAATGTTTCACCATTCAAGAAAATGGCTAGGGATGAAACTTTGAAGTACAGATTCAATAATACATTTTTATGTAAAATATTTAAAAACATTAGATGCTTAGATAAAAATATTAGATTATTCTTCTGTGCAGCAGGAGTAAACAAACTGGCAAGGGAAAGGGGAGACTGAAGTCGGAAAATAACTATGCAGCTGAGTAAATCCATGAATAGAAGAGAGCCTTAAAAAGTAAGATAAGTCTTCAGAAAAAGTAACTTCAGAACACCCTGTTGCAAAATCCCTAGAGAGAGCCATTATGAGGCTATTCAGAACCCTTTTAGAGGACAGTGTAAACAAAATAGTGCAAGAACATGGCAACATTTTGAAAACGTAAGCATTCCAAATAAGTGTTACATAAAGTATGTTAATATTGGAGTATCTGCCAACTTTAACGGTTTATTAATGAAGCAGCTTTTCTCAGTTGCAGTAAAAAAGGATGGTGTGAAATTAAAGCCTAAATACTAATTTTGCAATAACAAATATAGTGGTATTATGAAAACTCTTCCAGAAGCAGAGATTATGTATTAATAGATTAATTATTATTAGAGAATATTAATTTTTTCCCTTCACATTCTACTATGATTAAAGAGGAAGCGTGACTTAGTCATATGCTTAGAGTTCAAGGTCTGGGTTCAATTAAGTGTTATGCCACAAACTTTCTGTGTGATCTTATGCAAGATACTGAGGCACAGAGAGACTAAGTTAGCTAGCTGCAGAATGTGGACAATAGCACTTCCCTACCTCACTGAGGTATACTGAGGACAGATACGTTAAAGATCATTGCCAGGATCCAAAGTGGCAGCCGTGTTAGTCTAGTTCAGTAAAACAAAGAAACAAGGAGTCCTGTGGCACTTAAAGACTAACAAATATATTTATTGAAGGAGCTTTTGCGGGAGAAAATCCCACAGAAGAAAATACCACTTCATCTTTTCTCCTGCAAAAGCTCCTACAATAAATATATTTGTTAGAGTTTAAGTGCCACAGGACTCCTTGTTTGTATTAAAAATCATGAAACAGTCAGATATGACTGCAATCGGTGTCATCTAAGTATCTAGGATAGGGTAGATTGTGGTAGCAGTTAACTCCCTGTGATGATTCATATACAGAGATCTACTTTCATATTGCCCTCCTCATCTTTTCAAAGATGAATTTATTTATTGATGGTCTGAACTTTCAGAAAATCATATAAGTAAATCATCTGCCTCTTGAAAATGGTGTCTACTGTCATGAAGGGTATAAGAGATTATATTCTGAATCTGCATTGAGTCTCAAGCAAGGAACACTTCAATCATATGGAAATAGAACTTGGCAATTTGGACACTTTTGTTAACATTGTAGAACATAGAAAGAGTGCCTGTCTATCAGACCCACCAAGTTGTGACATGAGTAGAACTTCACAGAAGGGCCAGGCCAACACTGTCTTCTGTTCTCAGTGTTACACACCAGTGCCTTTCGAAACTGGTCTGAACATATTTTTCCTGGTTCAGAATCAAGCAAACAACTTTCCTTGTTCAGAATATATGCTTTGATCAGTCTGTTTCCCATCAGTATTATAGAGAATAGTGCTTTAAGTTTGTCCCTTACTTAGAGGAATAAACACTGTAGTTCCATGACTGTTAATGAAAAGAGGTAAATCTGGGCTCTGGTTTTGGCTGGCTCCCTAACTACAAAGAATTTCCTTTTTTGATTAATCTTTAGAACTGAACCTTCCTGACCCTCACTTAACAAAGGCTTTTCCTAATCAGTCCAAAGTAGTATTGTGCCACGACATTGACAAGGGGCAGCTGACAATTCTGGGTGAGGTTCCTAGCCCCATTGATGTTATTGGGAATTTTGCCATTAACTTCAATGGGGTCAGGATTTTACTGGCCCTCTTTTACCCTTGGTCTTTACACTTTAAAACTGGAGGGCCCTACTTCCAGCACTCACAACTACAGCAGTTTCTTCAGACAGATTACTTCTTCCTTGACTGGCACGCTATGGGATAAATTAATTGTCATCCCTCTCATAACTCAACATTTTGCAACTGATTATAAGATCAGCGTCCACAATAATGAATCTAATAGAAAGAGGAAAAAAAATTTCTGCTAGCTGTCTGTGCGAAAGCAAAACCTGATGTTAAAGCTTGCTTCATGGATATTTTTCTGTGTTCATTACTAGCAAGTGCACCAACTTGAAGGCACTGTAGAGCATCTGTACACTTGGTTAAAGTAACAGAGACTTATGAATGGATTCCTTGTCAAAACTAAACTGTATTTGCTGCAGACTGTACATCCAACATCAGGGACTGTGGAATAACATAGCAGGGACTATAACTGTCTCGGTTTAGGGCTATCACAAAGATTGCTACCTGACAGTGCCAGTTACTTGTAATTTGAAGTAGCTATTAGACATGCTAAACAGACTTGGGGTTTGGTTTTTTGGATGAATGATAATTTGTGGTTTCTGAAGGCATTGAAGAACCATGCTTCAACATTTGATAAGCACTCATCTTCATTTGGAAGCACAACAGCTCTGGGCAATAGATGATTTGAATTCAGCATGAAGTAAGTAAAGGCCATATGGGAGAACCACTCTGTAGTTTGCCAAGGTTTGCATAAGCCATCAAAAACAAACAAGAAAGAAGTAGAAGTTGTTTGTTGTTTAAAGGAATGTCTCTCTTGGAACACTTTCAATGTACAGTAATACTTTCTTGAAGCTAAGACTTTTACAACTCTCAAAATAATACTGTGTCTAATACTCCCAACATGTACACATTTTAATAGGCAGAGAAAGGCTGTGGATCAGTGATTGGCTATGCTGCACAATATTTTGAAGAAGTGAGAGTATAAATGTATTCACTGTAACAAGAATGTCTAGTAACCAAACTGTGTGGTGCTAAAACCAACCTCAAACCATACAGTATCTCTCAATTCTTTTCCGCTAACCGTTCGCAGCTCACAGGACAGCTCTTGTGGGTTGTGTGATTCTAACGACAAAGCTACAAAGCCTTCCTATCTTGGAATTGGCCATCTTTATTAGTGTGACAGCTGTACCCATGTTTGCCACTTTTATATGGTTATGATGTGTTTTGTATAAAGCATGCCATGTGCGGTATCATTGAAAACTCATAGTCTGTTGAACAGCATTGTCCTAGTAAGATGTGTGTAACATCATCGCATGTAGAACTCAGATAAATTGCTAGGGTTTGCTAGGGAAGCCTGTTGTAGTTCTGGGTAATGCCCACACACTAGTTTTTCAGGTGAAAGGCCCACTGAGGTATCAGCATAATCAAATAAACCATCAGGGATTATCACCTAAATAATCGGACATTCTTCAGCAATGGGGAAGTGTAAGTGTAACCCATGTGCCTAAATAGGTGCAATCTCTTTTAGGGACCCTTATGGCTGGGTTACGTTGCTGGGCAGATTTTGCAGCCCAGAAACCAGAAACTTCTGGTAAGAGGATGAGGGAGCACACTGAGCATGCTCCACAAGTTTTATTGTTTTGCTGGAGTTGCATACCCAGGGAGAAGCCTGAGAAGAGAAGCCTGTAGAGGAGCAAACGGAGAGCTGCAGAGGACATTGGCTAAGGGACTCAGTGAAAGGAGCTGAGCAGGAGTGGACTGCAGGATGTTTTCTCCCAGCTTTCGACTGCTTTGCAGGGGAGTTGTCTGCAGCAGAACTGAGAGCTGGATGGCCAGTGACTTGATTGCATGGTGCTGGCTACACAGGAGGAAGAAAGGACTGCATGGCCTCTGCCTGAAGATTCCTGCAGCTAGAGAGGATCAAGATTGCTTACGTTCTGCATTCAAGCCTCAAGGACTTAAAAGACTGCAATTGAGATAAGGGTGACTCCACCTGAACTTTGGGACTCTTGGGTTTCTTACTGTTTTGTTTAAATGTATCATGGTTCTTTAGTATAAGGTGTGTTTAGTTAGTTAATAAAGTTCATTGTTACGTTTCCGTTGAGTAATAGTTTAATGTGGGATGGAAACTCTGAGCAGTCTTCGCTGTGAGTCCTTTTAACAACTGGATCCTGGCTCTCCAGTTGCTTTCATCAGGGGTTTTCTCTGTGAGGCACTGGAGAGGGGCAATTGAATGAATTTGAGCCCACCCTAGCAGGTTACATAAGCAAGAATTTTACATTTCCTCCCAGATATGGTATGAGGCTCATGTGCTCATAGGATTGTTTATTTATACCAGCTTGGGTGGGGTGAGGGTAATCCTAAAAGTGAGGAGGAGGGTATAAAATAAAGGACAGTAACCTCCACAGGATCCCTCTCTCCTCCTGTTTCTCTGCTCATGACAGCAAAATCTCTCAAAAGACCTGAACAAAGGAGTGAATGATCCCAGGCTGGAGCCTGTGAAATATCTTGCAGCTCATGGTCAGACAAACATTTTGCTTTTAAACCTATTAGGCTGATGAAGTTTAAGAATTAGCTTCCCTGTTTATGCTTTTTATTTATTTTGTAACCTTTTTTTTCTTTCCCTCTTATAATCTCTTAAATTCTATCTTTAGTTCATAAACTTGTTGGATCTAAACCAACAAGTTTGATTGAAGTGTTTGGAAGACCTCTCTTTGAAACAAGGCTGGTGCATACAGTCATTTCCTTTGTAGAAATGACAGAGTATCTGTGAGCTTGCATTGTTCAGTAGTGACTGGACAGTACAGAATGACCAGTTCCAGGGAGGAAGGATGGGATTGAGGATATGTGTGTGGGACCCTGTATATAATCCATGGGTGGCTGACCATAACATACATGTATTCAGCTGGGAGTGACTTTACCTGATAGGTGCTGTGTGTGAGCAGAACCTGGAGAAGTTTTCTGTTCACTAGCAAAGCAGTGTAAAAAGCATCCCGGGGTGGAGAACACGGCAGTCCAGATAGCACCCTGGGGAATGTCACAATTAAATATTCAGTATGCCAATGAATAGTTGAAAATGCTTAGCAGGATTGGTTACGTTTTTTATTTAATAGAAATCGAGGCTTCAAAAAGTTCAAAAGATACTTGGCTCAACTCTAATGAATAATTTGGAACAATGTAAGATGGCCACAAGTATTTCTTTTGTTTCTCCTGTTCGTTAGGATAGGTTATTTCATGCAAGAGGTAAATAAGCACTGAAACTTGGATCCAGCAAAGCACTTCAGCTCAATATGTAAATTTAATCTTATCAGTAGTCCCATTGAAGTGACGTACTTTCGGACCTTCATGACAACACCCTCCTTGTGGGTTATGAGAAATGCTCTTCTACAAGTGGCCACACTGATGATACACAATATTCTGGCACATTGTATATAGTCTGATTAACTCTTTATCTTGCATAACAATCTTCAGTGTAAATTAAGCTGATCCATCAAGTCCTCCAGGCACTTTTAAGATGTGAAATGTGTGCAATACTGAAAAACGGGTATCGGGTTCTGTAATGGTGACTGCAAGTTATCCACAGCAGGGAGCAGGTCTTCCTGTGAGTTATGCTGCATGTAACAAAGAGATTTACTGATCCTGACAGGAGCTCTAACAAAGGGTCAGAGGGTGACCTGTCCTTTGTGCCAGCACAGGGGAACAAGGGAGTGTAAGGAGCTCCCTTTATTCCACTGCATCAACTATGCATACCACAAAACAAAAGAGGAGTACTATGGCACTTTTAAAGACCAGTAAATTTATTTATGGCATAAGCTGTTTTGGGCACAATCCCACTTCATCAGATGCATGAAATGGAAAATGCTGCATGTTAGTTGAATATACACATACTGAGAAAGAGGGGGTCAGAAGGTCAATTAAAAAAGATCCAGAGCGATAGTCTGCTAGCCTATCTCAGCAACGTAAACAAGCTGCTTGGATTCACACAGTGTGGAAGGGGGAAGCAAGTGTGGAAGAGGGAAGCAAGAGCTGTAAGCAAAAGGTGAGATGGGTAATAGAGGGGAAATCACCTTTTGTAATGAGTTAGCCATTCCAGATCCCTGTTCAAACTCAGTGTGAAGTTGTTTAGTTTGCATATACATTCCAGCTCTGCAGTTTCAAGCTGTAATCTGTTATTGAAGTTATTTTACTGAAGTGCTGTAACTAGCATGTTTTTCACAAAATGGCCAGATAGGGCTGAAATGTTCCTCTACAGGTTTTTGAATGTGGTATTTTTTGATGTCTGACTTTTGTCCATTTATTCTCTTGCACAGAGACAGTCCAGGCTGGCAAATGTATAAGGCAGAGGGGCATTAGTGACACATGATGGCATATTCCAAAGGGGCAGCCGTGTTAGTCTAGTAAAGCAAAAAAAGCAAGGAGTCTTATGGCACTTAAAGATGAACAGATTTATTTATCGCATGAGCTTTTGTGGGAGAAAATCCCACTTTGTCAGACACTTTGAAGAGGGGGAATTTACAGAATTGGATGAAAATAAATGCAGGGGAGTATAAGACATGGGATCAAGTCATACTGTAACAGCAAATCACAGAATTTGTAAGGATTCAAACTCTAGGAAACAGCACACAGAGGGAGGGTGAAGTCAAATTACCTGTTATAATATGAAAAGACTCCATAGTCATGATTCAGCCCTGCTTTCACACAATCTAATCTGCATATTAGTCGAAGTTTGGCTGTGTCTCTGAAGTCTTAATGTCCCATTCATTTTATCATGGCATATATCACACTGGTAGATGTGCAGGTGAATGAGCCCCCTGATGGAGTGCTTGATTTGGTTAGGTGCTATGATCTACTCAAGTGACATGTGAGCAGTGTTGGCAGCAGGGTTTGTTGCAGGGATAAGTACCTGGCTTAGTGTTTTTGTTGTATGGTCTGTAGTTGCTGGTGAGTATTTGTTTAAGGCTGGGGGGCTGTCTGTAAGTGGGGAGTGGCTTACAAGTATGTATATGTGTATACCAGCATGTATACTGCAGTTAGCAGCCTGGAGGGGAGAACAGCCTCCCCTACACCCCATCCCTTCATATGGGGGAGAGTGGGTTGGAGGAGACAGGGAAGGGAAAGAGAACTGGCCAAGTCTCCCCACTCCAAAAAGCTGACCAGCAGAGCTGTGAGGATGCACCGGGGCGGGGGGAATAAACTGCCCCAAGTATAAGGCTGGCATAGGGCACCTCTCTGTTACTGCAAGGGGGAACTGGGAGGCAGACAGTATCTAAGGGAGAAAATCTGGTTCCTGCTACGCTCTTGAGGAGCACAAGTCTGCACTGCCCCATACATGGGACCTCAATTTACCCCAAAAATAAATAAGGAATTGTAAGGCTTAATTCTGCTACCCTTCCACATGCTGAGTAGTCTCTTCTGACACAGAAAGTCGATGATTATAAGAAGGGGGGAAAGGGACACTTGTCAATTCTACTCAAAATAACACATTGTATATCTGACAATGTCTCTCACAAGTACCACTTTTTAAAGCACACTGGGTTCTTTGGGATAGAAGGGTTATATAAATATGCCTTATTGTCTAGTATTCATAAAAATAAAATATTCTTTTACTCCAGTAGGTGCACAGAGTCAGCAAGAATCAACCTTATTGGCTGGTAATGTTCTGAAGTGTTTTTATTATACATGGTATTGTTTCCTAGTTCCCCTACAGCCGAATGGTATTAGGTCAGTGGTTTTGAGCCTGTGGCCTGCAGACCTTTCAGGTCCACAGACTATAGCTAAGATTTCCAAGGAGGTCCATGCCACCATATGAATTTTTTTTAGGAGTCGACAAGGTTGAAAACCACTATGTTAGGTTAATGTCAGCCACCACAGCAATCCTGAAATCATTTTAGCTCATGTCTGCATTCCTGATTCTTTACAGCTTAGTGGACCTGTTGTTAGCAGCACTGAAACTTATTTTTTGCACTATGGAAAGGTGGTAACCTCTCCATAGTTACAGTTGCAACTAACTTCTATTACAAATCTCTATTTGAGTCCCCACCCACGCAAAAGTATTAGCTGGGCAACCAATAGCTGAAAAAGTGGTGGCCTGAAAAATCTCCATATTTACTCTGAAGGCCAAGTATGTTTGCTGCAAAAATAGAAGAAATTTTTTTAAAGATACACATGAAAAATTACTTTGATTAGAAATTTTCACTTCTCTCTGACAGTTCCCTGTTCCCCAACATAGTTTGCTAATACTTTCCATAAAGTTAAATTTCCTTCTAAACTCATGTACTGGCTATATTGAAAGGGCATATGGTGTAATTAAGGAAATGTATTAATTTTTGGTGTTGATAGTTTTGTGCCCATTTCTGCTTCCATGAATGTCAGTGGAGTTCTTAGCTGTTGACTTCAATGGGTGCAGGATTGTGCACTATTGCCAGAATTTTTAAAAACTTGCATAGGAACATGTTGTGCAAGACTCCAGCAGGGAATCAGCATGTGATTGGGTGCATGGAGGACTTTCAGAAGGGCTTGTTAGCCAGACCTAACTGGACAGATCCTGTCTGTAGTTGAGGTACCACTCAGTCAGGATTTTCCACATCAGTCAGAGGCCTCCATGAAAGCAGGCAGATATGTATCAGGGGAATGACTGAGATAACAGGTACAGATTAAGGCATTTGGGCATCAGTCACTCTGGTTGTTGTTCACTTGTCACCCCCAAGGACCCCACTGCAAATTGGTGTAAATAAGTCTCCAGACATACAGGGCTGTATGAGAGAAAGACACACACATACACAGAGAAAATCAAATAAATATAAATAGTTTGAGAGAGTCCAAGAACCTAAGCAGTTCCTTTGGGGCTAAAGCAGGGCTGGAGTATGACAGGAGACTAGAAAGGATGATCCAAAGCCCATTGAAGTCAGTGAAAAGACTTTCTCATTGACCTCAGTGGTCTTTGGATCAGGCCTTAGCAGACAAAAGACAGGGCAGAGGGGACAAAGAGGCATTTGAGGAAGACTGTGCCTAAATTTTTGCTGCCACTGGTGACCAGGCTCGAACACAAATATATCCATGCCAGAATATGTATCTTGTTGTAAAGAAGACAGTGGGAAGGATTTGCCCTTGCTCAGGGGCAGAGGAATTCCATTGTTCATAGGGAAGAAAAGAATACAGAAGATTTTTAAACTTTGAAAATATCCTGAGCTTGATTTTTCTTGGCCCCGCACCTTGTGTTGCCATTCAGAGTTTTGCAAAGTAGATGTTAAAGACTACGAAATCCAAAACATTTGCAACATGGTGGAGACTGAGCCTTATTGTCAGGGTTGTCCTCACCCAGTGATGGGTTTCCATTAGTTTATAAATACAATTTGGGGTTTAGCTTGCCATTTGAACTACAATTATAATTCTGTTACCTCTTTTGAAAGATTCAAGGAGAGATTTAATATCCTGCTGGTAGAGACAGAAAGAGGAAACCATGGTTTCATGGTGCACATCTGCCTTGAGTCGAGGGAGCACTACAGGGCTTTGTAGACTTGCTAGGAGGTAGCTGGTGATGTGCCCGAGCAGTGAGGCAGCAAATAGTGGATTTCACTAGTTGTGAAGTGGCAGGATTGCCAAACCTAAGAGTTCAAAAATCAGAAGACAAGCCAAACTAAATCCAGGAGATTAGTTTTCTCAACCCAAAATCCTTTACCAGAGATATTTCCAGTATAAGTGACTCTAGCTTGTCCATGTGCATTGTGGTACTGGATCCTGAAACAGCAGGAAATACACAAGTTGGGTAATACTATGCTCCATCTTAGCCAATTGGGGAGTCTTAGTTTGGACTCCACTATTTCACCACCCCCTCCTCTGTAGTCCAGCTGACTCAATTTGACCTCAGGATTCTGCATCTCTGGTAGCCCAGTCTGCTTTTAGCCTGCCTTTTGGGAATGTCAAGTGAAGCCAAAATTAAGCTTTGGAATAGAAAAACATGGTAATGATGTTCTTACAGTGAAATGTGAAGTGTATTAAAATTGACTCATTCATTAATACTCACATTGTGAACTTATTAGATGTTCTTAGTTAAAAGAGCTTAAGAGGGTTTTTTATTTTAATGTAAAAGGTCCAATCCATCTTGTTTCCATGTTTACAAAGCAAATGGCTTTTTTCTTGAAATAAAAAATAAATGGGAATGCTTATTTGTTTCCATTTTAAACACTTAAAAAATGTCCTGTGGCACATTAAATGTGCTATGGTGAGTCATCTGTTGTGATTTACTTATGTTTGCTGAACATATTGTAAACTATTATTAACATATGGAAACATGTTTTATTCACCTCTGCTGTATTTTAGTATTACTGTTCATAGAAATTATTTGTATAGTGTTTTGTAAAATACTGTATTAGTCCACATCTTAATTCATGCTTTGATTACCATGTTAGCCACTGTACGTGCCAATAGACTGGGACCAGAATTATCCAAAGGGGGAGGGAAGGTAAATGCATAAGTGTGTGTCAGAAATCTCATCCCTGTTGAAGTAAATGGAAGTTTTGCCACTAATGTCAGTGAGTTTACCTAGGGTCCTATACAGATTTAGACATAAATAAATATAAATTAAACTGTATTGTAACCAGGCACTGTGGCCTCCCTCAGAGCCACGGCTGGAGGAAAGTCCTGAATGCTCTCCCCCCCCAGTCGGACTGGGCCCAGGGCCAGAAGTGGAAGGGCAGGGCCAAGCCAGGAAGTATAAAACCCCCAGCTAGCAGCTCAGTAATGACTGAGCTGCTGAAGGAGAAGGATGTGTCTCTGGGGAGGCCACAGGGTGGAAGAGGCCTGGCCTCGCCTGGGTCAGGTGGCAAACCTGGTCCACTCCAGCAGAACAAGCCTATGGCCCACCCAGTCTCCCTGGACCTTGAGTCTGTGAGGGGAACCCCAAGGCTGCCAACTGGGAAGACACCCTAGGACCTGCCAGGGCCCGGACCAGCTGCCCAGTGATGAGACTGACCCCCACCTAGAAGAAGAGATGGAGGTAGACCCCTACAATCCCTGTGACCTAGAGGAGCTCCCACTGGCAGAGGAGGACCCGCTGGTAGCGTATGGACCTTGCGACCTAGAGAAATTATGCCTTGCTGATGGACCAGAGGAGTTCCCAGATCTACCACCCATGAATGCAGAGGGTTTCATGGGGATTCTCCAAGCCACCTACAAAGGCGATCCCAAGGACAGCTACACTCTGTGGACATAGGTACTCAGGCTGTGGTGGGAGGAAGTAGCCCAGGGAGAGTGAAGTGCCAAATACTGGCTGATGTCAGCACATTTTGGCTAGAGCCCCACTGACCCAGTGGTGGACCACTCTGCCACTGGATAGGGCCCTGGGCTGGGATGCAGTGGAGTAGGTGGGCCTGTGTCCCCCTCCTCACCCCCTCTCTCCTTACTCAAACCACCCGAGTGATTAACCATCTGCCGGAGCCGCTCTAGGGCAGCTGCGGTGTCTTTGTGTTTGCCTGCCCTGCCTGAGAGCCAGGGCTAGCGACTGTGGGACTGCCTGCCCCGTCTGGGGGCCAGGGCTATAAGCAACACCCTGGTGCCGGAAGGGGTGCCCCCCAGGGCTAATTCCCCCTGACTGCCAGTAGGAGGCAACCTTCCAGCCCGCCAGAGACCCCAACTGCTTACATGTATACACAATTATCATGAAATGGGGATTGCTCATGCCAGTTACTAGAGATATTCAACAACAGTGGAATAGGGCACATCAATTCAATTTATTGATTTCTGAATATTGGTCGGATCCCATGACTGAATGGAATAGTGAAAAGAACACCCACAATGTGCCATGCATGTTCAGCATTCCAACCTACATTTGTATTCAAATATATTTACTCGCTTTTTAAGATTTAACAACAGTAGTAAAGGCCATCCAAAACTGATTCTGTATATTCTACCTCTAACACACCACAAGGTCAAGGAAAGACAAAGCACATCTAGAATGTTTTGAGATCTCTGTTGACAAATTACTTTATTTTAAAATAATGGCCAAATACAAAAATGTGATTTGATCCTACAGTTTTTGGTATTGAGCATCTAATACAAGAATTTTTGCAGAGCAAGAAATGTTAAATTTTATAACAAGTTTTTACTTTACCATGTAACTAAAGACATGACAAATTTACTAGCTTTAAATGGAACGAGCAGTTCTTAAATTCTCTCAAATCCCTTTTGCAGGGGGTGATCCTTCAAACAGTTTGTTCCTGGTTCAACCCTTAATCTATTCAGGCAAACTCTCCATTAGTTTCCATGGAAGGGTAACCTGATTTATGAGGATTGGACTACATATCATGCTGTGTTGCATGGGCTATCAGTGCCAATATTTATATAGAACTGGTTTGGAATCAGATTATGGGACCTCACAGCAGACAGTTCTAGAGGAGGAGGAACGACGTTCAAGACAATTTTCAAATCAACATTTAGAGCTACTCACTCATAGATTAAAGCATACTAAATTATTTACAATGTGGAAATTTAAAAAGCGAAATTCTTTCTGTTCTGCAGGTGAGAAAAACAAAGAATGAGATAAAGTGTAGCAGGAGAGTGAGAAAGGGAGTAGGTTAAAGTGTGATATAATTGGTGGAGGGAAGTGCATATTCAAAGACTTCACCATCCAAGGCACTCAGGAAATGTGTGTTGAAAGGTGATTTGTCCATTATGCATACTTGTTGAAACAAAGGTTAGGAGTGGGACCAAAGCTGTAAACAGCTGCGTTAAGCCTGGAAATTCTAGCCATTTATTTTAGAAGTATGTATTTACTCTTTTTAATGTAGTACAGTATGCCACAGAAATTGCTACAAAGCACATGGGATTGCCTGGATACATCTGAGGGCAAATTATGGTCCGCTCTGTATTATTACTTCCCTTTTCTCAAGGCATTGTGCTTTGTATTAATTGTTATAAGGTACTGGACAATACATCATTGCTACATCCAGTCAAAGGGATTGCTTGATTGTAAACATGAGCAGAATTTGGTCCTCTGTGACAAATTAAACCAGTATAAATTATTATAGTGAAACCTGTAAGAGATACTAGATTTATATCATATATAAAGCTAAGGTATTTTATCATTTATGAAGGCAGACAAAGAAACAATCTTAAATAGACCTTCTAAAACACATGAATAGTAATTTCTGATTCCACTGTGGCTTAGCTGTATATAGTTAAAATAGCAACTACAATGTTAAATAGCCTTATCCCATGTTTTATAGTACAATTTTGATCATTCTACTTTACAGCATATTGTAGCTTTTTTAATATTTAAGATACCAGTCAGCATATTCTTTCAAACTGTAAGTTCTATGCAATTTTATTTAGAAAAAATATGTGTTATATAATGTTAAGGCCAAGATAAAAATATCTTTTGAACTAGATTTAATAATGTTTGCTCAGTCTCTTTTAAAATAACAAATTTTGGTGTAGAGCACTATTTAAGAATAACATATTATTAACAGGATAAAAGGTTTGCATCTATTCTTTCCCAATAAATGTATATCCATCCATATTGTAGGATTTTTGGATATTCTACACCCATATTTAAATAACTACTTTGACTTTGATGTAAGGATGATTAGGCTAAACAGTGCTTCTATAGGAGGCACCAATTTACTGACTCGCACTTTTAACATGCTGCAAATAAAAATGTCATCTGCAAAGGCCTGTGATTTAAGGGCAGTTCATTGCTTTGAAGCAACACCTTCTCAGACCTTGATTTAAAAGAGTTAATTCAGTGTCCGGGGAACTGATGTGAAGTGATTGGATGAATCACAGTGACAGGTAGGCTGTTTGCAACATGTTATAGTTTTACTGTTGGAGACGAGCAGAATGTTGCTCAGAAGAACATCAAAAGAGATATTTTTCCTAAAAAACACACATCAGATCTGAAATTGCACTTCTCTTTCTCCATCCTCTCCTAGAATTCTTGTCAATGGGAATATTAACTCTCAGTGTCAAAACTTGTATATTTCTGTACCTTTTAAGAGGATTTGACAATTCCAAACCAAGATGCCTCTCCTTGCATTATAAAAACAAGGCAAAATTTCTACCTTTCTCTCTAATGAGCCTGCAACATATTATACAAAGAACTGGCAATGTCCCATGGGCTATCAAATAATAAACAGAATAAATTCATGAGTGGGGCAATGCCTAGTTAATAGGGTTACCATTATTTGCTGTAGGTATTTAAGTTTGGTCTCTAGAGGGAAAGTTGTTTTGTTTCCTGCAGACTTGGATTTCATGGGAATCAAATCCTTAGAGCCACCATGTGGATAAATACTGCCTTCATGGTAAACAAAAATAGATGATATAAATATGGACGAGATGGACAAGGTGATATAGTAGGATGTAACTGCTACTAAAAAGTTTGTTCTTTCCCACCCATCTCAAGTAAGTGTTTTTGCATGTAGCCTTCCATTCTCAAGTGCATTCAAGCAGAACTCCTTAATGACTATTTTGCCAAACTGAAGGTGCTGGCTTTTCTCAAGAGACCATAATTTCATACTGCCAAATTATACTCCCCTCCCTGTCCTCATCACTCTTCCCTTCTGCCTTCCCTGGGAGGAGTTGTGTATGGGCACACAAGGGCATAATTCAGGTAGAAAGTTAAGATGTTAAAATCCTATTTGATCATTCAGTTGTTCTCCCCTCCCAACCAATACACTATAGTCCAGTTCCTAATCTCTTGTCCAATCTAGTTTTAAATGTCCCAGGAAATCAGAAATCCACTAAATTTCACCACTTCCACAGCCTAACATCTCACTGACTGAAGGTTTCCTGATATTACTCTAAATTTTATATGATTTAAGTTAATCCTGTTAAGTATTATTTATTCTCCGCTACTTTCCTCCTTGATGCTACTCACTTCCTCACATTGTTATTTAATCAAATGATGCATATTAACTCTGATAATTCAAAATTCTTGGGGGAGGGGTGACACCTAAACTTTTGGATCATTTGGGACGTCAGGATAGAGAGCTTGCATGACATACTTACAAGTTCTGCATTCCCCTTTTTGTTGCATTTGTAAGCTCTGGAGACTTCAGAGTTTGAAGACTTCAGCACATATATTTTCTGTATAAATAGTTCATGTGCTGAAGTCCCAACCTTGGGACTGAAACCATAAGGAAAATATTGCAGATTCATCCATGCTTACATTTGTTAGCTTATCTGTTTCTTAAATCTTGCATTCTAAGGCAGAACCATCAAGTTCCCTGTCATTTTTCTGCTGTTCTCTGAGCTTCCTCTGATTACTCAATATCTTTCTGAAAGGGAAGTGCCCAGAAATGTACAAAATATTCCAAGTGCAATCACATGATCCTGCTAGCACTAAAAGTTCCCCTTTGACATACTCCAAATGGCAGTTTCAAGTGAGAGTACATCAAAGTGCAGTGCAGAACTTTTAGTTTAGAGTAGTATGTCCACAGGGCCAGTTAGAGTGTGTCTATATTATGTGGTTCTTTTGACAGCCTATGGTGGACATACCCATGTAGCCTTCCTATCACAGTACAAATAGCAGTGTAGAAAGTGAGACATGGAGAGTAAAGACATACCTGCACTCTTTAGGTATGTACTCAAGTACATGCTCTACATAGTTCTTTATTCTCCCAAGCTGAGCCTTCCTGGCTACACTGATATTTTTAGTAGAGTAGTATTCTACCGTATCCCTGCTACCAGTCTTTCCCTGGCAAAGAGTCTGGCAATAGAGAAGGACTCTAAGAGGGGCAAAGCAGTGGAGAAAGGCCACATTACTGGGGTCCTTCTCTACTTAAATGAAAGATTACAACAGCAGAGAACGCTTCAGCCTTTCCCCACTGCTGGAGCCCTTACCTGCTGAAGAGAAAGATTCTGGCAGTGGGGAGAGGCTGGCAGAGTCTTTTCTCAAAGCAGGAGCCCTTCTCTACTGCAGGGAAAGACTCAATCCAGGGGAAAGCAGTGGGGAAAGGCTGCCTCTCCCCCAACCTGAGCTTCCCCTCATCACAGTGAAAGGCTCTGGCAACAGAGAGCTGCTGAAGCTTTTCCCTGCTCCCTTACCTTTGCCCGCACCCTTCACTGACATGTAGCTACACACCACAGCATGGACACAGTGTGCTTCCACTGTAGTGCATAGCTATGTGTACACTACAGTGGTCACTGCTGAAAATGGTATGTATGTAGTGAAAATGTAGCCTTGGTGTGTGGCAGGCTAATGTGGTGTAGATATGCACCCTGGTTTACCAAATGCTAACTTGCTATGCACACAAAACCTAACATATTATCATCTATCATAACCTTTTGTTTATAGCCTTCCGTCTGACAACATCAGTGTTCCAGATACTCTTAACTCTGAATGTAGAATAGAGAAACTGTAAAATCCTTTATTAGAATCCAATTTTCTCGTATCTGCCATCTTCCCTTCATCTGGTAATTGAATTCAGTATAAAAACAGTCACATGACTGGCGAGATTTATTGAGGGTTTTCAGGGTTTTTTTTTAATTCCTTTGAAATAATTACGAACAAATTATTCAAAAGATAATTAGCTTGGATTATGAAATTATGTACAAAGCTATTTAAACAATTAAATAAACAAATCTCTTTGAGAAGTCCACAAAAGGATGCCAAAGAGATTGACAGATAAAAACAAAGCAAGTATTTTAACAAAAAACAAACAAACAAACAAACAAACAAAAAAAAACCCAAACCCAAGGAGTCTTGGCATATAAAATAAAGACACAAAGGAGGGTATAAATCAGAAATGGAGGAAAACAGTAGAACATTTATTATAAAATAAGGTAAAATAAATTTTTTAAATATCAGAATTCAAGTTCTAGCCTTCTTCCTAGATGTTATCTGGCGATTTTTTAAAAATCATATAGCTGAGGTAGCAGAAAAAGTCTTATCTTGTAATTAAGTGAGATCTATGAATTTGGATATTCCATTAGACTGTAGTTGACTGAAAATAACAGACATCTGGAAACCCAAGGAAGTAGAGTCAGAAGACATTAATACATTTGTAGGACTACTGTGGGATTTCAGGGGAAAAAAAAGCTTTTTTCCCCTAATCATTAAGCTGAGAGCTCCCATAATTTCAGCGGTGAGGCAATTCTGTAGCATCAACAAACATGATACTGCAGGCACTTGCAGCTTTGGTCCACAAGTTTTGGCTGCCTGCTTGGAGTAGGCTGGTCCATGCCAGGAGCTCAGCATGACTCTCTCGGCAGTTCAATAACAGTAAACCCGGAATTTGGCTGTTTGTACCTTTCAATAAACATAGACAACCTTGAAGGCAAGTACCTTGTTGCAGTTTTCAAAGACAAGGCCCTCACCTGGCCCTGGGTTCTGGGCTGGCACTGAGGAGCTCAGATGGCCTTGTGCCACTGCATTTTGACATTCCTCCTCTTGTTATGTTGATTGTAAATATCTTCTGGATACTGATTCACCTTCTGGGCTCTGCACCACAGGAATGGCAGGGACTGGAACAGCACCAGACAACAAAACTTTCAGAACTGCAAGTGAAATAAAAAGCATCTATCTGCCCCGACATGTCTCACAAACTGCTAATTTTTCAGTGAAGGACAAATCTTGGTTCAATTAAAATGAATGGCGAAATTCCCATTGACTTAAGTGGGATCAGAAACTGACCCTCCAAGAATATAACTAGTACAGAGAAGATTTCTATTTTGTTGGACATCAAAGACACAAAACACCCATGTCAGTTTTTACAAGTCATTTTGATGGGAAGACAGGTCTGTAGTAAAATATTTTAACCTCACATATTTATTTTAGAACACACCAAATTGGAGTGAGAACTGGGTGATTTCTAGTATATCACTAACTGAAATGATTATATGTTTTGTGACATAGCAAACAAACTTGTTTTGGTGGTTTCATTTGAAAATATAAGTAGAATGAAAATCAGGTTATAAATAGATGATTGTATATGTCTTATTTCATATTATCAAATACAAAGTATGCGGTATCAATATATATATAGATACTGCATACTTTGTATTTGATATATAAACCAATTTAAATTTTTTTTTGTGCAGACAATTACCATGCTATTGAGCCACTAATAACCACCATGTATTTGGAATGTATCAGTAGGAAAGTTTGATTTGTGAGATTGAAGACTGTAGGCTGTGTTTGTTTTGGATTAAATAGGAAATGCACTTTGGTTGCAAATAAAGCTGGGCAAAATATTCACAACAAAATTCAAAATACGTTTTGAATGTTCTGTTGTAAATTAGTAGTGAAATTGATTGTGAACTGTTTGGTGTTAAAATCAAACATAATCATCACTTAGCATTTTTACAGAAATCAAATGCACTGGTTGGTGTGATGCAATGAATGTGAATAAAAAGCAGTAAGGAAGACATAAGGTGAAGAAACATGAGGGCTGCAGCCACGTGAGCAGTCGGTGACTCAGACAGCAAGTGAACATCTTTGTGATTCAGCTGAGGTATTTTTAAATGTATCAATTATGGGTCAAATTCAGATCTGAGATAAATTTGCATAGCTTCATTGTCCTCAGTTGTCTTCAGTGGACTTACATCTATTTACTATAGAACAGGTACAAATTTTATTATTTTTACCATCAAATTGTTTCCCATAGATTTTGAAAAGGATAATTTTTGTTTTATTTATTTAAATATTTTCATGACAACTATAGAAATTTTTTGCTTTTGAAATTTTTTAAAATTTTTTCTTAGTTTGCTTTTTGTTTTCCTTCCCTCTCCCCCTTTTTTTCTTTTATCCTTCCCCCTTCCTCCTTTTTTCTCCTTCTCCCACAAGGAGAAAAGGGGAAAATGGATGGGGAAAGAGAGGGCAAAAAAAGAAAATCAATATGCCAAAACTTAAAAGGGATATTTTTTCCTTTTTCAGTTTCATTAATCCTCCCCTCCATTAAAAACAAAAAGGCTGTTATAATTATTTCCAGTTTCAGAAAAAGGTGGGTTTTTTTTTCAAACAAAAATATCTGGTCCTAGAATTTTTATACTCTTACTTATAGCAGATCATCCAAAAGGACAGTTTGTGACTAAAATTATATTAATAGTTTCACTTTACAGAAATGGAAGGACATTCCATTCAGTGGGGATAGCACTGGGGGTGAGGGAACAGACAGAATTTGGGGAGACGCAGACAAAGAATGACATTGACATCATTAGCAGAGCAAAGAAGGAGGAGATATAATGTGATGAGTCTAGGTTGATTATGTAGACTGGATAAATCGGGCTTTGTAGATGAGTGTGTTGAATTGAGGTCAGCATCAGACACCCATTTCCTGTGGCACTCAATAGTCCTTTGAGTGCCCTGATCCAAATCCTGACATGATCTGATCTTCCTGAGTCTGGGAGATCTGACAAAACCACAGCTGATAGTAGGATAGCTACAGGAAACACCAAATAATAGATTTTTTCATTAGTAACTTCATGATACAATGTGTGAAATGAATGCCCAGATAAACTCAAGTTGGTCCTTAAAGAAGATTTTAGAAAGTTGAACATTAGTTTTCTGGAAACTGTAATTATAAAATTAAACTTTGATGTGAGTCAGCATGTTGTATTCTTTATTACATTAGTTCAAAAAATTAGTCACATCATGTTGTATTAGACTGACATGATATAACCAAAATATGCTAGCTGACATGGCCCTGGCCTAGTTGGAATACGTTGACCATTATGAAAACAAATAAAATTTATTTTTAACTGTGATTCTTATAAATAATATTTTATTCAGATATTTTTATTAGGAAAGCTAATTTAAAAAAACCCTAAGATCAAATATTTGGTAGAGTAGAGATTGGAAGGGAATCAAATCATTTACTGCCTGCCTACGGGTAACAAGCAAACCCACCTGCATAGCTGATAGCTGCAGATGTTCTTAAAAGCAGAGCTATGGCATCATTCCAGGAAACACCTCCATCAGAACATGGTACAGTACTTCCAGAGACAACTCCATAGCACCCTCCAAAAAGCTTTTTCCAATTCTATAACCTCACATCTGGAAATGTTTCATCCAAGCAAAAAACGAGGCATTTGTTATCCTCTTCTTCAGGTCTCATTGGTTTATTTTGCAAGGTAGTGCCTCCCAGATGCCCCTTTGCTTTTCTGGGTACGTCTACTCGAAATGATGATAGATTCTCTTTCTGCATTTGAACATACCATTGGTTTTTGGGACACGTGTTTTTCTGATGTTGTCTGGCCCATCTCTTGTTTTCTATTACTTTGTTGACAGATAATGAGCCAGGTACTAAAGCACTTTTGCTGCCAACAGACTGATGCTTGGGAAGCAAACTTCTCCAGTATCCAGCAAGACTTTTTACGGCATTAAGTTAATTATTTTTCCAGTAAATTAATCTATAAGTTATCATTTCTCTCACTGAATGCAAAACTGTTACTGACAAATTATATGACAACCTAAATGTCAAAACGTTTTCCTTAAATGTGTACTTGCAGATGTTAGAGCTGACAGTTAAGATTTTGAGCTTGAAATAAATTTGCTTGATTTCTGAAAAATCATTGATCATTTCAGATTTGATTCAATTATCTTTGAGCAAAAATTGAATCTAAATCTGAAACAAAGTTAGGCTGTTTACATACATAGTGTGTGTCTCTTTTCTACATAGAAGATTTTTAAACAAGATTTTATGAATAAACAATAGTAAAAAGCAGTCACAGAACAGGATTTCCCTTTAACAGCAGGCCTGAATCCAGTCTAGCCTTATTACAAATGTGTACTCTTTATGTGAAGTGTACTCCCTAGAGGAGTTAAGGGATTGAGCGGTTTCATGATGGAAGGATTGAATAAGGCCCCTCCTCCTCAGAAAGAAGAGAGATGCAGAATGTGCTTTGGAGACTCTCCAGAAGGGTGAGGAAGGAAGCCCAGAGGAACAGCTGAAGAGCTGAAGAATGTCCTTCGAGGAAGGAATGATATTTGGGCTGGAAAGCCAAAGACCGGGAAGGAGAATTTGAACTACTTCATGACTCCACCAAAGGACTATGAAAGAACCCCAGGAACTACATGTAAGGACCAGGATCAAGGAGCGGGAAGTCCTTCACTAAGAGGTGAAGGATTATTTTGCTAAATATTTATGTCTGTGAAGAGCAGAGATAGTACTCATTAGCTTCAAGGCACTGTCCTGGGATGGTTGATACAGTGTTGGCCTCAGGGCTAGATCAAAGATCCTGGGGGTCTGGGGCTGCCCACTCTTGTGGCCCCACCACTACCAGGGTGGCTCACAGCCTGGGGGTAGGGTGGCCTGGCTGGCACTGGGTGGCGGGGTGTCCAGGGCCTGTGGCCCAGTTGGTGCTGGCGCATGTGTGTCTGGGGCCTCTGGCCCAGCCAGCTATGGGGGGACAGGAGGGAGTGGCTTGCCCTCCGGGGGTCAGCGCTCTCAGGCCAAAGGCCATGAACCCTGGCACTCTTGCCCCATCCCTGGGCTGGCTGGTCTTCCCCAGTAGGTCCCATGTCTGCTGGAGGCAACAGACTAGCCAGCCAGGGGCGGGACAACTGGGCTGAAAGTGAGCAGTGGCAGCACACTGCTTAGGCCAGCAGGCCAGGGCTGGATTTTTGTTGGGTGGCAGGGTTTGCCTTCAGCTCAGGGCCTGAGACTGCAGTCCCTAAAGCCCCTGCATTGATCCGGCCCTAGTTGGCCTGTGGCCTGATCTATAACTGTGCCAGTGTTAGATGACTGAGGTTGGGTATTTCCTGAAAGTGTGAGAGAAAGGTCCCACTCCCTGCAATGAAGGGAAAGGGCTTAACCCAATGAGGGCTGAAGGACATTTGTTTTGGATTGCGTTTATCACAAAAAGGAAGGACTCTTGTTTTGTACAATAATCTTAAAATCACTCGGCCACAGAGTTGCAGACAAATGTATGTAAGCGTGATTGTGCTCTTCAAAGTCCAAAACAAACTACAAGGCACATTCAAATTGTATGCAAAAGTCCACAGAGTTTATTGAGTCCGTCCTCCCATCCAGCTCTTCTGTCAGGGGTTCTCTGCAATGGTCTCATTAGGCCTCTCAGGCCTGCCCCAAGCAACACAGCAACATAGACAGTAGTCTTCAGGCACCACAGGCCTGTCCCAGTAGTCTTTTTGGAGTTGTGCAAAGAAATAGTCACAAAACCAAAATATGTATTCTCCTGTGCCAGGTTAGCCTTCCTCCGGAGGGGCTTTAGCATTCAGCAACCCCTACAGGAGTTCTAGGCTGGACTTTTCCTCATAGAGCAAGGGATAGGCACTCTGGTTAGCCACATACTGAGCTGTCTTCTTCTCTTTTCACTTCCCCTTCACTGTCTGATAGCAAGTAGAGGAATAGTGGGGTGTGGCTGAGTGGCACCCAGCAGCTCATTAACCTTTGCTGGCTCAGTTCAGGGTTGGTATATACCCCATCATAGCAAAGTATCCAGTTCATAGGGTACTGGAATATGCAGCTTCAGACTAGTGGACTCAAATCAGTTTCACATGTGCCAAAGTTTTGATTGATTATATTGGCTGGTCCTGCAATTTAAGGTCACTTGACTATGTTCTAGACTTTGCTGTATCCAGAAAAGAAGTTGTCAAGAGATGTACCACGAACACTTTAACAATCTGCTGTTGAGATGGACTGAACATAGCTTGTCTGTACTGATGTCTCGCCATAGCTAAACTTTTTTTTTTTTTTTTTTTTTTTGGTCTGTAATTGTTGGAGTCTCTCCTGACTAGCTTTGAGTTATCAAAGAATTGTTTTTGTGACCTGTTTGGCTAAGATATGTTGTTCTGCTCTGTTGACTTTCAGATGTTCTATGGATAATATTGTTATTAAGTTTACATCTTGTTATTTGTTCAGTCTACTATTTCCAGGGTGTTGATTCACAGGTAACACATAATTAATATAAACCTACAATCAAAATAGCTATATCACTGGAGGCAGATTACAACAGGGAGCAATGTTAAAAACATCTTCAGCTGATACAATCACTAAGTAACACATGTAAATTATATCTTAAAAAAACCTTTGAAGCAAATTCAGCCCAAGCAGACAAACCTTCACTGATTTCAAAAGAACTGTATTTGGCTCCATACAACAGAGTTCCGTTTGGTTCTGTTATTTTTTCCCATACCCTCTTCTAATACATTATAACCTTCTCAGATCACATAACTTCACCCCCCCAAAAAGGGTCCAGAATTCTGATCATCTGTTGATCTGGAGCAGGAACAATGCTGCCCTGGGGAAAGGCCACGGTCCCGTCCCCGGCCCCAATTCTGCGCCTAGGCCCGATCTGGGCCTTAGGGTCCTGCTGCTGCCAGCCTGTGAGCTTTTGAGGGAGCGTGCTGTCTAGAAGAGGAATGAAACTGTGAGCAAGTAAACTGCCTCTTGTTTGATTCCTGCTGTGTTCAGGGAAACAAGACTTGGTGATATTCTTTGTAAATAAGCAAAGTTATATTGAAAAACCTCCAACCCTGACTCCACCATTAATTTTTGTCCTCTCGTGGAAAGAACACACAAGACCCCTGAGGCTGACTGCTCAAAAGGGGTAAAAGGTATGTTGCAAAAGATGATCAGATGTTTCCATGAAGAAAACTTGCTTTACACTAAAAGGCCTCAAATAAAAACAGTTCACCAACTTCTACTACTTTGAAACAGATTCCTTTTGTTTTTGCATGTAGGGTCTGAATGAGCTCTCCCCTCATAACACACAAGGGAGAAAAGACTTCAGAAGCAGACCATTTTTGCGTATTGATGATGCCTATTCTGCCTATGTGTGCAGCATCATGGAGCTGCTTTGCCAAAATGATCACATTTAGATGGTATTGGGTTACAAATCCCTGTAATATTGAGTCCAGGGTTCATTAAATACTGGTATACTTATAATATAAGAAAATGGCAGCAGAACTTTATTTAGCCTGCCTTGATTGGCTATGTCCACATGTACATCATTATTTCAAAATAAGTTATTTCTAAATGAGTTATTTTGAAATAAAGTCCTTATTTTGAAATAAGTTAATTCAAATTAAGAAAATGTTAATTCGAATTAAGGGAAAAGCTCAAAGTGAAATAGCATGTCCAAACTCAGGACTTGTTATTTCGCTTTAGGAGAGGGGCACCGTGGGAGGTGTGGCAACACGGCCCCCTTCCTGGGCCATGCCCCCACCCAATATAGGCTAAAAGGAAGTCACCCTGGGAAGGAGAAGGGCAAAAGTGTTATTTTGAAATAATGGTTATTTTGAAATAACACGTCTAAATGGCGTTATTTCAAAATAACCATTTCGAAATAACAGCCATTTCGCTTTAAAGGAGGTTTAAGCTATTTTGAAATGATGGCTCTTATTTCAAAATGACAGAGCCTGTCATTTCGAAATAAGACTACGTCGTGTGGTCCTAATCTCTTTTATTTCAAAATAACCAGTGTTATTTCAAAATAAAAGAAACATGTGGACATACACATTGAGTGGGTCACCCTACTGTGAACCTTACTCACTAAGCAGTGGGTAGGGATGCCAAATGCCAGTGAAAGAAAGAAGGGGGCAGAGAAAACATGATCCTACCTGGTGGTGAGAATTCTGTCCAAAGATCTTCCTCTCTTCAGTGTTTCAAGATGGCAAGCTAGTGAATTTAGTCATCGTTTTTTGATAAGCGATCAGCAGAGTGGAATTGTTGATTAAGCAGGTGTGGGGGCTATGTCTTTGACTTGGTGTCAGAATATTAGTGAAAGAAAAGACAGTGTAGAAGCTGTGTTGTCTCTGAGGTTCCCTGCTACTCAAGCAAATTATTAAAGATCTGGACTAAGCAGTTGAACCTCAGAACATGGCATGACAGTGGTAGTGGGTGTCCAACAATGGCAGCACACAACCAGCAACAGTAGAGAAAAGCAGCAGCAGCACGCAACTAGCAGCAGCAGAGAAGAGCAGCAGAGGTAGTGACAAACAGCCAGTTGCAGAGGTGCACAGAGACATTGCTCAATGCCCTCCCTCCTTTCTGGAGTAGGAGGTGAACCTCTGAACTCTGGGTCTTTTCTAACCAAGGACAGCCAATTGTAAGTGTGTTGCAATGGAAGGAGAAGGGATAATGTGTTAAGGAGATGTTCATTCATCAGACTTTTCCACCTCAAATTGGGAAACAGGCAAAGGACACTGCCCAATGCACTCTGGGATTTGGTTTGCTTTTGGCTGCATGCTTTTGCACATGCTGGTGGTTTTGGTTTTTTTCCCCCAAACTAGTGTTTGGTTCCCTTTCCCTTTTATTAAAAGCTATCTTGTTTTACACTGACTCAGGTCTTTCTTAGTGAAAATATATTGCTTCTTGGAGGTGCCTTGGGGGTGCAGTTAAATGTTCCCAGATTAACGTGTTAAGGCTTACATTAGTTCTGTTTTATAGTGTTAAGATATTGAACCTGGTCCTTGGTGCTGCGAACTCCCACTGGCAAAAGTGTTACATTTTTATTTCCTGAACTTACTTAGTTTAATTTTACTTAGTGAACTGCGAGACGTGAAGTAATATCATAATATTATCAACTTAAATTTGGACAATCTAGGAAATCCTAAATGTTTTCCCAGATGTAATTCTACTGATTATCTACATGCCGTACTGGATGGCCGCTGCTGTAGCACTTCAGTACAGACACTCACTACAGTGAAAGGAAGGGTTCTCCCATAACTGTAGTTGGTCCACTTTCCCATGTAGTAGTAGCAGAACAGTAGTAACAGAAGAGTTCTTCCATTAGCCCAGCACCATCTCCTCTGGGGGTTAGGTCAGCTTAACTCCATTACTTGAGGAAGGTGGAAAGAGGGGTGGCTTTTTCATACTCCTGAGCAATGTAGGTTGGTCAGCCTAACTTTTCAGTGTAGACTTGGCATAGAACTGTTGTCAGATCTTTAGAAAAGGGTAGAAATCACAAGCCACTTACTTTGGTTGCATAGGAAAATAGAAGGTTATATATGTAGTAAGAATTTACAGTTTTAATTTCCCAATAGTAACTACAGACTTTTGAATATTTGAACTATAATGAACCTCAAAAACAAAGTAAAACAGAAGAATAGTTAATTTTAGTGACTTCTGAATGAGACTGAAATATTCGGGGGGGGGGAGGGGGCCCAAAAAAAAGTAATGTCACACTTCAAGGGAGCAATAAGGAAACAATAAAGTAATGGATAAGTGATGGCTTTCAGGACAATTACAATTTCAACACTTTGCTCCCAGTTCAGGAAAGCACTTAAGTATGTATGCAAGTGTTTCCCTGAAATGAGACCTTTGCTGGTATGTTCCTAAGACTGGGAATAGGTACTATGGGAATGTTGCATTCCGTGCATGAGGGAATGATGATATCAGTGCATTTCTGAATGCAAGAATGAAGGAGAGCCTCTTCCCCTACTTTTCTTTGGAAGAGTTAAAATGCCAGCTGGGTGGGCCTAAACTGGATTTAATATTGAGGGCAAGATCTGAGTAGTCTAAGTGATTTTTCAAAAGATACAGTGAGGATAAGGTTCCTAAATAGAATAAAATGATATGGTTTGTTAAATGGTGTTCCCTGCCCAACTGCAGAATTCAATTCCACTCCAATTACTCTCCATCAAAAAAGTGCTGTGCCTATGGGTAATGTAGTATATCAAAACTTTATTTTACAAAAGGAGCTGGTGCTCCTGCACATATATGGCTAAAGAATTTTAAGTCCTAGCACAAATTGTGACATCAGGGTGAGAGCAGAACCTGAGTATAGGGCTTGATTTTTTTCAAGGAGTTAAGCACTCTCACTTGGAATGAGCAAAGCACTTCATTATATGCTTCACTATAAGTAGATCATGGGCACAAAGTGAAGCAAATATTTAAATATTTCTCTTGATCAGAAAGAGAAGGTGAGTGAGGTAATAGCTTTTATTGGATCAACTTTTGTTGGTGAATAAAAGAAGCTTTTGAGCTACATGGAGCTCTTCTACAAGTCTAGATAGAAACAAGGAAGCTAGAAATATAATTTCCCTTGAGGAAGGGTTTGATCACAGTACTGTTGAAGCCATACATTGTTAGAGTCACACAGTGTCCACTTTAGAGATATGTTAGAATTTCCCCTAGAGAAAGAAAGACATATACAAAAACTGAAGCTAATCATAACATAGTAATAAGCAACTCAGCCAATTTAATGATCTAATCACAGACTCCTGACTAAGTGGCAACTGAATCAACAGTAAGTATTTAACAGGGAATAGGGGTACGGCTATAGACAATTCCCAGGGTTCTTGGACTTTCAGGGGCTTTAGGCTTCCATAAGAACATTATTTAAAAGAAGAAGAAGAAAACAAAAGGTTCTTTTGCTAGGATATCTTAGCTCCTGAGGCACTCTTTATAGTCAAGCTTGACTTACATCTTAGGGTATGTCTTCACTGACAGCAGCAAAATCGCCGCTGTCAGCCCGGCGTTCCACGAGTGCTGGGCATCGAGTCTGAACTTGCTGTGGTGCTCCCAGAAGTCGGTGCTGGAATTCCTGGGGACCAGAAGGCGTAGGGGAAAGTTGACCACAAGGGATTTGCAGTCAGCTTTCCCCAGTGTGTAGGGGCAGCTCAGGAAACTGTTGTCATTTACTCAAGGCATTTTACGTGCCTTGCGTAAATGACCGTTGACTGCCACCGAAAAGCTGTCCGAGTATAGGCTAGGGCTTATTCCCACATGTCAGTGGGATCTTTTTGTAAGTCAGTAGTGCAGCTGGAAGATGTGATCCCCTGTGTGGGTAGACAAATTCATGCTAGCTCTGCTCTAGCTAACAAGCTAAAAAGAGCAGTGTCACCCTGCAGCACAGGCAGCTCAGCTGCCCACTTGAGTCCAAGCCTATCCAACCCCCTGGGTCTGAGCTTGGATGGTTAGCCTTAGCTGCTGCCCGTGCCACAACACCCACACTGCTATTTTTAGTGAATTAACTACAGCAGAACAGGACTAGTGTCGGTCTCTCTACCTGCACCAGTAATCACACTTTCCGGCTCCAATGTAGACATATCCCTGTGGGTTTTTTTTCAGTGTGGCAGAATGGTGACTCCACAGCAATTTCAGGTAAATTAAAAAAGGGAGGATTATATTGAATTAGTATGTTAATGAGTAACACAATCAATACAACATCCCTGGTGTTATTAAATTTCATCTTACATTCAAATGATTTTATGTTACTCCTGAACTTGCAGTTATCTGTTTGAGACAGAATTTTGAACTGAATTCACTAGGCAGAGGGCTGAGGTGCCAAAGCCAAGTGAAGATGTGGGAGGAGCAGGTGTTTGTACCTAATGATGTGGGTCCTGCCTAAGGCTCCTAAACATCATTTGACCTTCTTCCTGCTCTACACTGAGCAAAGGTGGAGCCGATTAGAACTCAGAGTCTTTTCTTGGAGATTAATAGTGCTGTACGCACTGATAACCAGGTCTAAGCATTAGCCTTGCTGTGGGACAATGTCTCTAGTATAAGAAACTGCCCAACCTGCATTAGCATCTAGGCTTCCCTGCTAGCAGCCAAAATCACTGAAAGCTGTGGTAGGTGGTGATACCTTGAGACATCATAGAATGGCCAACCAGGAGAATGAGTGGCTTATGGTGCAGTAGCTGACTGGCATGGCAGATGGTAATTATGGAGTGAGTAACTCGTGGAGCAGCTGGTGGAAGTAATTTTTGTTAGTAGGACTTTCTCACCTCAAGGTGAGATTCTGAGGCAGAGAATACTGCCCAGTGTACTGTGGGGTGAGTCCTTACTGCAATGTTCCCGCTAAGAGTGTCCGGCAGCCGAGCAACTCAAGTTGCTTACTGCATGGCCCCCCACCCCCGCGGGCCCGATCCTGGCATGTGCGCCCCCCCGCGGGCCCAATCCTAGTGCGCACACCCCTCCCTGCAATCCTACCCTGCTGCTGGAGTGGCATGGCCCTGCCACAGCTCCTGGGGCTAGAGAAGCACTAACGGAGCATGCTTAGACATTCTGGGCATGCTCCGTTAGAGCTTCTCTGAGCGGGAGTTTTAATAGCTCCCCGCTCCACAGGAGCTCTGAGCAGGGCCTCTGGCTGCCGTCCCTGTGTGGCCGGCAGCCTTCCCTGCGTGGAGGGGCTGTGGCGGGCTGCGTGCCCGTGCAGCTTAGAGGGAACATTGGTCCTTAGGTCATGGTCTTATGCTTAAGAATTGCGCTTGTGACATTTTCTCAAGTTAATGATGGGTTACTTTCCCCTTTTATTAAAAGTTTATTTTCTACACACAAACTCAGTGCTTGCAGGAGTGGTTATGTAGTGTCATCGAGGCATCCAGGAAGTGGTTTGAATTTTCCCAGTTTACTAGTGGCTCAAATCAGTTTTGTGTTGAATTGTTTAAAAAGACCCCCAAGACATTGGAACATCTCTTGATGCTGCTGACTCCACCTGGCAGAAGGGTTACAATTCTGACAATAAAATTTACTGTATTGCATTTTGAAGTTGACAACTCATTGAGATGAATAGGACAGTGGATTTCTCTCAGCTATTTCTTCAGGCTGTCTGAAGACTGAGGCAGTTATCTCTTAATTTGTTACACTTAGATGGTTAGTGGTTTTAGGGCAAGAACAGACCATTATGATTACCTTCTAGTCAATCTTCCATAATAAAGGGCATAAATATCACCTTATGATTTCTACATCTAGCTTAACAGCTTGTGATTAGACTAGTACACAACTTTTAAAAAACTTACCTCAGTCTCTTGTAATTTCCAGTAGCTGACTACCCTCACTGTTAAAAATGTATGCTTTATTTCCTGTTTTGTTGACTTCAACTTCCAGCTGCTGGATTTTGCTGTGCCTTTGCTCACTAGATTAAAGAGCACTTGGTTCACATTTGCAGAGTTTTCTTTACAATCTTATGATATAGAATCTTATTTTTTCTAGTGAAAACTTTTGATTCTTCTAGGCCACATTTGTATACACTGGGCAAATTCTGTGGTAAATTCTACAAATTCTGTTACAAAGTTCATATGGAACAGCTTAGCTCTATACTCATGGTGTGTGCTACAAGTAGAGTTCCAGTAAGACAGACAATCAGAAAAAGGTTTTCATGGGTACACTGGTAGCATTGGAGCAGTACGAAGAACCCGTTCTCTATATCTCTCAGGACTAAAGGCTCCTCACTTAAATGAAATGGCTCTATAAGTTTGGTTTGTGAAATATTCTGCTCTTTAATGAGATGATGGGGAAATAAAGTGAAAGAAACAGCAAGAGAGAGGAAGGAAGCCCACATACCATTTTCACAGAATAATTAACAGAATGAAACTGCAGTTTAAGACCACCAGTGCGTTTCATGTGAGTTACTGCACAGTTAACAGTTAAGTGGTGGTTATTTTCATTCACAATTAGCCTTGACTGAAGTCAAACCACTCCTGTCCACTTCCTGGATTTGGTTGGTAATGGAAGCAGAAATACTGTAAGATAAGCTGTTCTTACACTACTTTGATGTAACAGAAACCAGGAAGTATTGGAAATCTTGCACGAAAACCTGTTTGTGTAAGTTTTCTAGACCCCACTTCCTCAAAACAGGGGTCAATTAAGCATTCAGATTTGCGAGCTTATCAGAATTGATTCAGGCAAGGTGGGACTTGATCTTTACAGGTACTGAGCAATAGTTACTGTGAATGGAGGTCATTCAGCGTATCTCAGGAGGTATTGTTCACCTTGCAGGATCAAGCTCCTAATGAGGTATGGATATGCATTAGAAATAATCCTATAAGCATCTGTATTCTTCCATCAGCACATAAAATTGTATTCCTCATTGATAGCTATTTGCTTATTGGACTTCTTTTCAATACAGAAAGACAACTTGAAGAGCAATTGCGTAACTATTTAAAAAGTAGGAATGAGAGCCTCAATTGACTCCAGTGATCTTTTTTATTTTGTAATGAATTTGGTCCTTTGTCCGTTGTTTATCCACAGAACAGGTACATGAACAGCAGCAGTGTAAACGTCTCCACACTGACAGCCAATATGCCTTGGTTTTCTCCAGGTGCACCACTTAATAGGAACAGAGGAATGGTTCAGTATCTTTGCACAGTCAAATCTCAGACGTGTCTACTTCCTCCACTGAAAATTGTGTCAGTTGTACTGGTGTTTTCTGTGATATGGGCACTTATCTAATAAGGTATGAATCCAGCTAAGCGTATGCTTAACTTTAGGCGTGTGATGTTAATGGGACTTTGCATAATTGATTTGCTGGATCAGGCATTAAACGCCAGACTGGGACTTTCAGCTCATTTCATTATAGGCTACGAAATAGCCATTAGTTACCAGTAGTAAGAAAACTTTGGTCATGGTGACCTCAGGTAGATTCAGACTACTGATCTAGAAGGGAAGGCTCTCCAGCCCTTTACAAATTCCCAGTCCTGCTGGCTTCCTGACTCAAACAAGGGATCTCTGAAGACACTGCTCCCTTCAAAATTTAGATCATGACTGAGGGAGCTCTGGAAAATTCTGTCCACTTCTTGGGAAACTTTAACAAAATGTTCTCTGAGTCCTAGTGCCAATTTCTCTTCATATGCCTTTCAGCTTGAGACTTCATTTCTACAGACACATTTGATCTTCCCTCAACCTGGTAAAAAAGCATTTAGGCTTCTCTTTAGGATAAAGGAAATTGCTAAAAAAAAGAAATAACTACATAATATAATAATCTTCTGCATTAGTGAGTTTATGTTCACACAAATTAATATAACTAAGTGCCATAAACATTCAAATAGAATATAAACCATACCTAGAAGCCTTCCAAACATAAGGCAGGAGAAGTTTTAACACCTGAAGCTTTCCCGGCCCCTCCCAAATTGGTTTCCCCTTGTGAAATTCCCAACTGTTAACTGAAAAGTGGCCAGGCTGGCAGGCCTTCAAAGAAAAGAAAGGGGGGAAAATTGTTTACTTCATTCATATTAAAGTAGAGAAAAGAAAGAGTTTGATTGCATCATCCTTGTTGATCCCAAGAATTGGGTGGGAGAAAAGACTTCTGCTGGTAACTGGCAAATTTTCAGTGCCATTAGGGCCTCATCAAGCTCTCATTAATGTCAATTGGAAGGCTATGGAGTACAGCCAGTTGAACTCTATAATATAATCCATCTTATCATAGTAGCAGTTTTATGAAGTAAATAACCAGATGTTGGTTCAGTCTTTTTACAGGATTTATGTCATTTTGTAATTATTCCTTTAATTGTTCCTTTCATCTTTCACATTAACATACAATGAACAAACTCATACATTTTGGCATGACCCCATCCTTATTCATTTTGACTCTGACATTTCAAAATTGATAGGCTGCCACTCTGCTTTGACAAATTTCTGAAATATAGCATGCGAAAATCCAGTACAAGACATTGAAACTACTTTTAATTACAGTAAAGAAAAAAGCTATATGCCCTGCAGCAACTGTCTCAAAACCTAAGCATATATTCTAAGCATCATTTTTATTCTATTTGAAATACCCTTAATCTTATTGATTGTTGTAAGGGAATCTTGAGCTGTACTGAGACCTGGATGGAGAAGACTCCAATTTATTGTTTAAAAAAAAAAAAAATCCATACAAAGTATCATAGGACTGGTTTTTGTATTATGCATCTTAAAAATCTTCAGAAGAATTATATATGCCTAGCTCTTCTGCACATAATCAATACTGTATCACTTACAGATTTAAAATGAAATGGAAAAGAAATATCTAGCTATTGCATTCTAATATGTCAATTAAGTTAGCTCCCTCAACTAGATCAGATTTTAAGACTTCTTACTTGAAGAAGAGTCTGTTGTTTGAGATTGCCATGAAGATAGTTACCTAACAAACTAGGAAACATATACAACAAGGTTATGTAGGAGTTATTAAGAATAGTAATACATTTCTTGGGTGTTTTCATTAAAAGATCTGTCATTAGAACACTGAACTAGGCATGATCTTAAAAAGATAGCATTTAAAAGACTTTTTCTATGTAACAACAGATAATGTTGTCCTCTAATGTTGCAATTCTGTTGTTAAACTTTCAAAATTACATAAATGAGATACCCAGCACATAATCTGTCAAGTACCACATAAGACGACTCCTTTCAAACATTTCAAAGAAATAGATCCAACTCTGTTGCAGATTCTTTTTTGAGGCAGTGTGGGCTATGGGGGAACTTGAACAGCTACTGCCCTTTTGTACTTGTGATTTGGAAACATAACAGGCTTCAACACTATCTTAATTTTGTTTAAAAAAATGCTCATAGTGCTAACTTACCCTTGAAGAATGCCTGGCAAATTTCCTAAAATGATGGGCAAGAGAGCTACAGTTTTCACCACAAAAATGAATAAAGTAACATCCCTCATGTCAAGCACTTTAAATATATCACATACAGAAATATCTGTCGTGGCACCCTTTTTGAAAAGTCATCCGAATTTTTAACAGAAAAAATTGTTAAAGGACACCACATCCACACGAATTTGTGCCTAGTTTGTAAAAAATATTTTTGAAGAACATAGATACTTGTTCATTGTTTTCTTTCCCCAAATAGAGGCCTTCTCTCATAAAGTGATTTATGATTAATTGCTTCATTCAACTGTGCCTTGTGGAATGGGATTGGGGCTTGGCTATTTCTTTATATCTAAACGAAAGCAGTCCCACACTGGGTATGCTCTTCAGTCTAACTAGTGAAAAACATGTTGGAAAAATGAATCTGTGGAAGTGTTGGGAAGGATCACTTCTAGGGACAAGACAGTTCTTCAGTTTTCAGTCTCATTTACTCTTTGAATTCTTTAATGAGCCTGCCAACAAGTATTTGTCATTCCACCATTCTTTGGAATGCAGAAGACTATCCACAGGTGGTCTCCAACCTTTTGCCAGCAGACAGTGCAACGCTCAGAAGTTTCAATGGCAACTGCCCTTCAGAAGTAGATGGCGATCTACTAGTTGGGGACCACTGTGAGGAAGTGGACTGAGCTCACCAACTAATTCACGCAGGTTACTAAATTGCCATTGGGACTAGAAAGACTTCAGTTAACAGAGATGTAGCTCAAGCAAATTAGGCAGGTGAAAGTCTCTTCATCCTATCCAATAAGAAATCAGTCCTCCTATATGCAGCATGTCTAAGGAATTATTTTCTTTTAAATGTCACAAAATGCATAAGATACAACTATTCTGAATAATTTGCAATTGCATAATTCTTGATTTAGTATGATTGCTTAGATTTGTGAGCATGGATTTCAATATTTTTCATAAAAAGGGCCATTTTATTTGAAATTTTATTTCTTAAGTAGGTTTTGCATAATTTCTATTGACAAGTAGCATAATAGTTGACACTATTGCTTAACTGATCATATGTGCACAAATTTTCAAAATTATCAGTTTGCACTATTCATATCTGAATTTCTTTAGCATGAAGCAAAATATTTCAGATATTACTCAGGTTTTAAATCAAGCAGAAGAGAAGAAAATTGACTCATATATAGACTGCATGATTCTATCAGCAATTTAAATAACTGTTGTTATATGAATTCTAAACTGAAGCATTCAGTATGTTTTTAGGATATAAATTAAATGTATATAAATATATTTAATGTAGGAGGGTTCAGGTTGTTTTTAAAGTAATCAGACCAGAATAAAACTAAACTTTTCAAGAGGGTGAAAATGACATACTACCTACTAGAATGCATTAGAAAACAGATTTTCACTCCCACAAAAAATTCAAGATAATAATAATAATAATAATAATAATAAATAATAAAAGTAAAAACAATCAGGATGACAAGTTCAAAATTCTTCATACAACAAAATTCTGAAACAAATTTTGTCAAAACATTTTATTTGGACTCTTTTTCAATACACACACAATATTTTGAAATAAAAAGTTGTTTGGAATAGAAAAATCAAAACTTCTTGTTGTAAAAGTGTCAAATGGCATGATCAGACACTTGCAAAACTTTTTTCCCAGAGTAAAATTTCATAAAAATTGATATAATTTTGTGAAAAATCTTGGTTTAGTCAAAATGGCAATTTCTAACAAAGTACTGCTTTGACAATTTTCTGACATCATCTATGAAGTTTAAGGAAAACTCAGTAAAATATTTGTGATGAAGACTGAAAAATCTAACCTTCACAGATGGTCTAAATTAGCACTATGGTGATAAACAAGGATTAGTTTACTTCAGACAAACATCTTTTAAGCTCTTTTAACTTATTTCTGCATATCAGTTACAAATGTTTCCTTTCCTATAAGCAATTCATAACATTGTTTGAACTCTGTTAAAGTGCTTTGGAAAGGAGAACAAAATCTTGGCTGTAGAATAAATTACTAAAATGAATTTAGGGTTTCGTTTTTATTAAACAGAGGAAGTGAGAGAAGAATATAGCTATCTAAGGGCTTTGTCTACCGTAGCACTTATTCTAGCAAAGCTTGTCCCTAAGGATGTGAAAAAAACAGTCCCCTGAGCCAGCGGTTCTCAACCTCTTGCGGGTGGCGACCTTACAGGACACACGAGCCCACCTCTCCAAGGCCTAATCCTGCTATTTCTCCGACTCTCAGTGGCACAGTTTCCACTGTATGACAACACAGTAATGTGTCCTGACACAGTGGTTGAGAATCACTGCCCTGTGCGACATACATTTTGCTAGCATAAGTGCTTGTATGGGTAGTACTATAGTGGGGAGAGAGATACTCCCACCAATGTAGCTAGCACAACTCCTTTAGGAGGTTTAATTATGGCGGGAGGAGAACTCTCTCCTCTTCACATAACATGGCTACATAAACACTCTTACAGTGGCACAGCTGTAATTTTTAAGTATAGACTAGCCCTAATTTCCTCTGTCTTCCATTAGAATCCTTGTCCATATTATCAGAGAAATTTGCCCACAAAACACTTGCCAAAAAATACATAGTGTTAAATTTTGCCTTGAGATTTTCGGGGCACAAACTGTTACCTTCTGTTCCTTTTCAGTAGTTTTATCTTTACTCTTCACAGTAGCTCTCAGGTTGACAAAGAGTCAATTTTTTCCTCTTTTAGTTAGGTCTTTTTGTCTTCTTTATTGCCAGTGTCTTTTGCTTCTTACAAAATTTCAACATTTTAAATATAACCATAATTTAGTTACCTTTGTCCAACATTTTCCCTTGGTAGCTACAAAATATGTTCTACCTGTTACAGCTGTCCTCCATGTCAAATCTCAACATATCTGGGGTCCAATTTTCCACACACCAGATCTAATTTTCTTCAGTTGCCTGATTGTCATCTCACTTCTGTATAAATGAGGAGTAATTTCACTGAAGTTAGTGGAGTCACACCAGCATAAAACTACCCTGAGAAGGGAATAAGTCTCTTCAGGAGTCTGAGGCTTGATTGTTGCAGCTTTTACTCACACAAATAGTTCTAATGACTTTAGTGAAACTACTCACATAGGAAGAGGTCATAAGACTAGGCCAAATATTTGTGCTCATGCCTGGTGTTTCAGTTTAACAACTGTAATAGGCTGTAACATGGAAGTGTGGATATGGATAAAGTTTGTTAAGAGGAATATTATTCTCCTTAACCGCAACAAGAAGCAATGGGCAGGACAAGAAGCAATGGGTTTAAATTACAGCAAGGGAGGTTTAGGATGGACATTAGGAAAAAATTCCTAATGGTCAGGGTGATTAACCACGGGAATTAGTAGCCTAGGCAGGTTGTGGAATCTCTGTCACTGGAAGTTTTTAAGAGCAGGTTAGACAAATACCTGCCAGGGATGGTTTACGATGGTACTTGTCCTGCCATGAGGAGAGGACTGGACTCAGTGGCCTCTCATGGTCCCTTCTGGTTGCTATGATTCTATGGTCAGAAAGGTGACTATTCAGAAATGACACCTTATTCAACAGTTCTATTTTCTAAGGCACCAGATCAACTAAGCATGTTCAACTTTAAGTAGAAGTCATTTAATTAATTTCTGCAGGACTACTTATGTGCTTAATGTTAAGCATGTGCTTAAATGCTTTGCTGAATGTAGGTGATGGAGAACAGAAATACTGTGCTGAATTGGAGTTTAAAAGTTCTGGGACCTTTTCACTGTTCTGGTTGCAGAATGTCGATTATTGGTGCTGAGGCGCAAGCTGAAATAATATTGTATAGCTTGACTTTCAGATCACAACGTGTTTATAGAGCACTTAATAAAAACACATTGCTTATAAACTGATCAAATTTAGATCTGCACTGTTTAAGAAAGGAAACAAAAAACAAAAAAACAAAACCTCCCCAGAATTTAAATCTGCTGATGCCACTTTTCCAGAGCCCCGTTCCAGAGAACCTCTGCATTTTCAAATGAAGATTCCAGCTGGGAATTTTTTCTCTTTTATTTTTAGCCACATAGTTTCAGCAGTCTCAGCTATAGCCATACATCCTTCCTGATTATTCACACAAAGGTACATCTAATCTATCTATCTATCTATCTATCTATCTAACATATTTGCTGCCGCGGTCTCTGACTTTTTGATTTCTTTGTAGAATAATGGCAAGGGATCCAGGGATTCATCTACGTTAGCAGAAGATTCTGGCACTCAGGGGTAAAATGTTGGTCCCACTGAGGTCAATGACGAAACTCCAGTTGACTTCAACTGGGTCAGGATTTCAGCATATGTCACTACAGTAGTAGGTAACACAAAACTTCTTTGACCAAAATCTCATGCTAAATAAACGGAGTGGATTTTTGTTTCTCATATGTCATTGCTCGAGGTGGTATATGTAGCCTGCTCTTCAAGTTAAGAGATGGGCCCAAACCCAAACACTGAACAACCTTGAACTGTGGGAAAGTTCTAATCTAGATCTAAACTTTGCATCTTGTGCCAATCTATTAGTTAATACTTGTCTTGTATTGCTTAAAGCTATTCAGATAGCTTTTAGTTAGATTTTCAGGGATGACGTGCTCACAAATGGGAGGGAAGGTGGTCTGGGCAATCCTAAAGTAGAGGGATGGGTGGTCTGAGTGGTCATGAATAGGAAGAAAGCTGTCCATGAGACAATCTTTGTATTCAGATGTGGTTCACAATATGAAAAGTTTTGAGAACTGCCTAAAAAACACCAAATAAACATTTTTTTTCAAATGTTACATTGCAGAACTTATCTAGGGTCAAATATCTATATTTTATATATATAAAGATTATGTATTAACATTCCAGTATTAGTCTTGCTTTTTCTTTGGCCGTATGGGCTAGTGGTTTTAGCATTGGGTTAGAGGTCAAGAACTCCTTAGTTCTGGTACAAGTCCTTTTACAGATTCACTGTGTGATGTTGGGCAATTAACTTATTTCTGTAGGCCAAATTCACAACTGCTGCAAGTGGAAGCACTTCCACTGTCAGTAAGTTGTGCCCACTTTGGCCAGATATTTGTTTGGTCCTAAATTTCTTCCTCCCCTTGTAAATGTGGTTAGTACTACTTAATGTATTTACTTACTTCAGAGGGAGGTTGTGAAAATTATTTAATGGTCCAGAATCTTAGCTGGTTTAAACTGGTATATCTCTAGTGAATGTTTTGAAACTGTAATGTATTATATAAGTGCCAGGTATTGTGTCACTGACTGTATGGACAGTGATGTTAGGCCACCACTTTATTCTCCAGTAGCTTAGCTTTTGTTAAAACAAAAAAGTGTAGTTAGCCCTTATGTTTGCAAAGAAAAGCTGCAGCAGGTGACGAGTATAACTGATTCCATGTTATCCACAGAAAGCTTGAAAGCTGGGGCTTTCAGCACATGCATTTCTAGTTGAAAGACTCTCTCTAAATTATGACCTACTCCTCTCACTAATTAATTATAATTTTAATGAATTATTTATAATTTAATTATTTCACTAATGACAAAAATATGAAGAGGATCACATTATAGAGATCTGCTACAGCTACTTACATTTTGACATTTGATTTTGCCATCTAGTTGTTGCAGTAGTTGAGAGAATATTACTTATTTTTTAAACCAATCAATAAGAAGCAAAGTCAGAGGTGGCTTAGCAGAGCCCAGCAAGGCATCTGAACCTTGCTGAGGTGCCAAGGGAAGCATGCATGATTATAATGTGAACATCTGTATAATCTAGTGAGGAGGAGAAGATTAAGGATATTGAGTGTCCTAAATACACAGTGACATGCCTCAGCACCATGACTGCAGCAGGTCTCACTTGTAGTAACAGCGGGCTTGCCTACCCTGCCAAATAGGTAGGGGTAGGGGCAGTGGCATAAGGCGGTGGTTTTTAAACTTTTTTTTCTGCATCCAGTTGAAAAAAATCATTTAAATGCTTGACCCAATAACTATGTCTTTGAGCAATGTGTTCAGGTCTTTTGGCTGTGGCAGCAGGGGGCTCTGTAACCCAGTACCTGAGGGTCTGTAACCCAGTACTAAGACCCAACCTGTGGTTTGAAAACTACCAGCAGAAGGTCCTCTTTTTCCCCTGGGAAAGCAGAGGTGGGACTTGGTTAAGGCCACCTCTCTCAGGAGACAATATATTTGCTTGGAAGGGATGGGCAAGCCGTGGTATAGGCTAGAGGTGTCCAACCTTTTTGGGTGAGGGGCCACATTGCAATTCTTTTCTCAGTCGGGGGGCTGGTGAGAAAATTTTTGGTAGATAAGACATACAAATCAATTTTATTAATAAACTTTAATAAAATAATCAGTGTGATATTTGGCATTGCTTTTTGCTTGCACTGTGCACAGAAGACAAGGGGGGCAAGGGCGCCTGTGATAGGGGCCAAGGCAGAGAATGGAGAGCAAGGCAGGACAGGGAGCATGGCAGAAGAGGGGAGAGAAAGAAGGCTGAGGTCCGGGGAGCAGAGCAGCTGGGTGGCAGGACTCAGCTACATCCTGACAGGGACCCCACCAACTCTGCTCTCCTCACTCCCTGCCAAGCACTGCTCTGGGAAAGGAGAGCAGTGCTGGGGAGAGGGAGAGCAGTGCTGGGGAGAGTCAGATGGACAGGACAGAAATCCTGACAGTTCTCCAGGGGTCACGGGTTTTGGCACTGGGCATCTCTGTACCGGAAACATTGACGGATAGCAATCTCTACAGAAGAGTTTTTGCCACTAAAGTCAGGGCGGGCTGGCTGGACCCATAAGCAAATGAGGCCCTGGGCCAGGGTGTCATTTGCCTAGGGACGGCGCTGCGCACATTAGGGGGCGGAGGAGGCTGGCGCATTGGTCGGGCTCCACTCTCTCGCCCCACCTGCTCGCAGGACGGAAGAGCCGGGCCAGGGGAGGGGGAGAAAGCACAGCTGGCCTCTGGGCTGTCTGTTCCCCAGCCTGGGGGGTGGGATGAGCTGGGGCAGCGTGGAGGCTGGGTTCTGCCCCTTGCCCCCCCCCCACATGGCAGGGGCTGCAAAATCAAAAGCTGGCTCAGGGCGCCAAAGCCCCTTGAGCCGGTCCTGGGTCAGGGGAAGGACAGGGTGCTGGGATTAGGGGTATGGGAGGAAAGCAGAACTGCGGGGGATGTCCAGGTCAGGATTTTAAACTGCTTAGGCCGGGCACTCCCCCTTTACTTCCCTCCCGCTCACTCGAAAAGGGCTGAATCCAGCCCAAACAGCTCTCTGGCCATGTCACGCCTCCCCATCACTCTGCTGTCTGCAGGGCAGGAAACTGACAAGGGCCCTGGTTGTTCCCAGCTCCAGGCTCTTGCAGCAGCACTCTGAAGGCTGGATGAAAGCCCTTGGTGGCCTGAAGTCTGGCCCCTGGGCTGCAGGCTGGACAAAGCCTGGTACAGGCTTCTTCCAGATCCCTCTGTTGAGTTAATGTTGTCAAAGTCCCCTCAGAGCAATTATTTCAGGTTGCCTGCTGCTTGTTGACACTCGGTGAATGTTTTCAACTCAGGGAGGATACTGCTGTGTGATAACACAGTTCACATTTTCAAGCTTTTCTTCACACTCATGAGTGCTAGAAACTTACTTTTTTTTTTTTTAAAGGAAAGATAAGATTCTGATATAATTATATAACTTCAGGAGCTGGGACTTTCAGCACATGCATTTCTGGTTCCTATCCCTTAAATTCTAAAAGTGAGTGATCTCAAGTGGACCAAAGCTTATGCAATGGGTAAAGCTTGGAAGAATCTCTTTTTATCCTTAGCTTGACCTGTAAGCAAAGATGGAAAGTGCGGGTTGAATGAAGTGGGAAGGAGTATAACTGTGTTGATGGAAAACTAAGCGATACGATAGATGAGGTGGCATGGCAACCTGGAAGGGTGGAAATGAGTCTAAGCAGACTGGGCACCTAAAGCAGTATGAGGTGCCCTGGAAAGCGTGGGTTGATCTCTGGGTAACGAAGGCATTATGCTGGAAGCCCCAGGGGCTAATGGAGATACCAAAGCAACAAATGACGTTCATAGGAACTCTCCTAAATATCCCTGCTGAGGATAGGCTTTCGGTCCCTCTTATTAACACAGAGCAGTGCTCTACTGCAAAAGTATCCCCACTGATTTTAGCGTGACTATCTTCAGCCAAAGATACCGATGATTGCTGTAAGACAGGAGTCTCAAACATGCAGTCCTACAGCTATTTCCTGTGGCCCGCAATGACACTGTTATCAATATTCGCAATATCACTGTATGAAAAGGTTTCAGTGGTGCAGCCCTCAGGCTAACATACTAGCCCTCATGCGGCCCTTGTGGTGATTTGAGTGTGAGACCCCTGCTGTAAGATGCGGAAAGAGCCCTTTCAGTGGCTTAAGGCCAGTCTGAGATACTTTTCCAGCCTGTCCCTTTAAAAACCCTTGTTTGGGGGAGGCAGGAAGTCAAAAGGAAGCGGTAAGGCTCTGCCAGTATGTCCTTGCCTCCCTCTGCTGGTCTAGGGCAGCAGCTGGCCTTTGATCCTATCACCATCCCAACTCCTGTGTCTGAAGCCAGGCCCTCCCTCCCAGCAGAGGCCAATCTGATTGTGGAGGAGACAGATGATGTTTCCTCCATTTGAGGCTGCAAAGGCTACCATGTGACACTACAAGACAAGACTGTTGTCCCTCACCCCCAAAAGGGGATGGGGGCTAGCAGTCAGCCATGGCACAATAGGACACCTGAGGGCCTGCCCTCCACTAAATACATTGGAGAAGCCTGACGGTAGAATCGGATGGAATCATAGGGATGGAAGGGACCTCATGAGATCAAGTCCAACCCCCTGGGCTTTACAGAAAACCTGGGAATCCCCTGGCAACTGCACTCAATTTAAAGGTGTGAGTTAACTCAATTGTGAAGTGTTGGAGTTTCAAGGTAACTTGGGGAGGAGCCAGCAGAAATACTCCTCAATTTCCAAAGGGATAGCTGTGTTAGCCTAGTCCAGCAAAAAAAAACCAAGGCGTGGTGTGGCACTTTTAAGACTAAAAGAGTGGGATTTTCTCCCACAAAAGCTCATGCCCAGCAGACATACTCCCTAACCCAAACAGGGCGCAGCAGGAAAACAGGGCATAGACCAAGCCTTATTCAAGAGGAAATAAACACACCACCTAGTCTCCCCCCCCCAATGTTTTAACTCAGATTGCGCCTTTCCAAGGGCGCGGATTAACTCCCCAGGCCAGCGTCCCACCCAGGTGTCGCTCGGGGAAGCGGCACTTTTCTCTCCGCTCGTCTTCCTCGCTCCCCGCCGGGCTCAGGGCCCGCAGCGCCGAGGCAGGCGGGAGCTGGCCGGACCCCGGGGAGGCTCCCGGCCCTGGAGCTCCCCGGCGGCCCCACCCCGCGTGTGCGCAGAGCCACGTGGCCACACCTGGGAGCCCCAGCAGCGCCCGCACATGGCGCCGGCAGGTCGGCGCGCGGGACGGCGGCTCCCCCGGCCACAGCCCCGCGAGGGAAGCGGGGCGCGCGGCGCTGCTGGAGCTGGGCGGGGTCGCCCCGCTGGCTCGCGCGCAGGAAGCCATGATTAGCCGGGGGTGCCAGGGGAGCCACGCCCTGCGCCCTGCCCCGCGGGTTGGCGGGGGCGATTCTTCGCCAACCGCCGCTCCCCGGCCGCGCGTCCCCGCACCGCTGGCGGGAGGAGGCGGAAACTCGCCGGCGCCGGACACCTTATTAACGGGGGCGGGGGCGCGCGTGAGAGAGCCTCCTCGGTCGGAGCCCCGCGAGCCAGCGCCGCTCGGAGCGGGTCCCCCGCCCCCCCCGGTCTCTCCCCTCCTCCCCCATTATTTAATGAGCGCAGCCGAATGTGCTGCCCCTGGCTAACTGACACGGCTCTGTGACTGACAAGCCGTTCTGCTAATAGCCAGCGAAGTGCCAACCACATCCCGCCCCCTCGTCGCCCGCCTGACCAATGCGGGGCGGGCGGTTACGGGGCGGGCCCGCAGCGCCAACCGAACGGGCGCGCGGCGGCGGCGGAGCGCTGTGACTGACGTAAGTCAACAAAGGTCACGTGTAGCGCTGGGGAGGCGGCGATTGGCCGGCGGCCCCGAGCGGGCGGGGGGGCCAGGCGGGTCACGGTGGCGGCGTGGGGTTCGCGGTGTGACACAATTACAACAACTTTGTGCAGCTGCCGGGGAAGTTTGTACAGGCGACCCATACACCCTGCGCGGGCGGGCGGGGGGCCCCGCGTCACCCCGGCTCCACTCACCCCGCGCCGCCGCGATGTAAACACGGCTCCGCCGCCATCGCCGCTTGCAGCCGCCGCAGCCTCCTCCTCTTCCTCCTCCTCCCTCCCCCCAGCCTCCAGCGCTGGGGCGCTCGTCCCCCTCCCTCCTCCTCCTCCGAGCCGCGGGGCTTCCCCCCGCCTCCCTCCCTCCCCCTCCCCTCCCCTCCCTGCCGGCTGTTGTTGTTGTAATAAAAGTTGTGGTGTGTGTGTCGGGCGCCCCGCCCCGCCCGGCACTGGGGGGCGTTGGGGGGGGCGCTTGTGCTCGCGAGTTAATTACGCTGCGTTTCCATGAAATCGTGCGGAGTGTCGCTCGCCGCCGCCGCCGCCTCTGCTGCTCCTTTCGGGGATGAGGAAAAGAAAATGGCGGCGGGGAAAGCGAGCGGCCAGAGCGAGGAGGACTTCGCCAGCTTGACAGCCGAGGAGAGAGCAGCCCTCTCCGGCCTCGACAGGTACCCGCGCCCCCCCCGCCCCTCCGCTCCGCTCCGCGCCGCTCCCCTCCCCGCCGCGGCGCCCGGCTCGGGCAGGGCGAGGGCGCCCGTGGCCGCGGGCCGGCGACTCTCCGCGACTAACGCTGCGCCTTGTGCTTCTCTCCCGCTCCCCTCCGCAGCCGAGTCTTCGGGTTTCTGAGGCTTCATGAAGATGGCGCCAGAACGAAGGCCTTGCTGTTAAAGGTAAGGGGTTGGGGGGGAGGAGGAGGAGGCAGCCCCGCCGGCCCCCTCCCGCGCCGAGCCCGCGGCCTGGCCGCTGCCGCGCTTCGCCCCTCGCCTGCCCGCCGCGGCGGTCGGGAGCCTCCCGCCGGCGCGCGGCCTGCGGCCTGGGCTGGCTCCCGCGCCTCAGGCCGGCGAGGGTGGGGGGCCTGCCGCCCCGCCCGGGGCTTTCATCCCGTTCGTGTCGGGCTCGGGCGGCGCGCCCGCTGCCGGGGAGCGGCGCCCTGCTGGGGCGGCGCCAAGGCGGCCCCCGCTCGGGGGTGGCCGGAGCGAGTCGCCCGCCGCTTCGGAGTGGGGCGCGCGGGGACTCGGTCGCTGCCTCGGAGGGGGCGGCTTGGGGCCGAGGGGCTCCCGCGCCGCCTCCCGCCGGCCGCCAGCGCCGCGCTCCGGAGCCTGCCCGGGCTTTCGGCGCCCACGTTTGTTTCTGGGAAAAGTTGTTGGCCCTGTCATTTAGTTAAGTAATGGCTGCTCCTGTCGGCCCAAGATGGCCGGACAGGGAGGAGAAAGAGAAGGGGGGCGGGGGGAGGTAAACAGGGAAATAAATAGTAGGAATGGATCTAGCTGCGCGGCGGCTCCAGTGTGTAGCCCCCCCCCGCCCCCGCAACACACACACACGCTGGGGTTGAGGCAAAACTCCTGCGCATTGCGAGGCTCGTCTCGTTGCTTTTCTAACGTAGAATACGGTCTTCGCCGAGCTGGCGTAATCCTCATCAACCTGTAGCACGCTTAGCCGCCCCGTTCACCAGCCAGTGACAAAGGCGGCGCAGCCCGAGTGTCTTGTCAGTTCGCACCTGAAGACTGAACACGGGAGATCGGTATTTGTTTGTGTGGGGAGCAATGCCAGCCCGCGGATGCAGAGGCCGGCTGCAGCAATAGACGCGGGACTGCTCCATACTCTTCGGGTTCCTGCCTTGGAATTAGTAGCTTTGCATGTGACACTTTTCTCCTCCTCCCGTGTCCGTGCTTTGTATGAACGTTTCGACATGAATGTTTCTATTTCGTTATTCCTGATTCACATTCTCAGTGGAGTGTGGCGAATTCAGTCGTTCAGGCCTCAGTATTGCTTGAGTTGTTTCTTTCTGGCGTAACTGCCGAGCGTCATGAGAATATTTTTCAAAAACGTTTTTCTTTGGACTTAATGCTCTATGAAATAAGGTTTGGCTTGTTGCTTGTGAGTTCTAAAGCTATTTACGAACTTTCGAGTGAGTACAGGATGGGAGCGTGACCTGGCCAATCGCTTAAATCTTAACTTCTAATATGTGGACATATGGCAGGTAACAAAACTGTTCCTGAGAATCACCAGAAACTGACCGTGAGGTAGAGTTTGAAGACGCTAAAAAACATTAGGATCTAACGAGCTCATGCTATTGCTTACAGGTCATTTGTAAATTCAGTACATTGTCATCTTGTTTGTGCTTTGCTGTACTCAGTTAGGGAGTCAAATTCAGCTCTTTAGGGCTAAGCTTTGACTCGTGCCGTTCTGGGTGCTCGTATTTTGGTTCAAACGGGTGATTTTTAATGTTATACTGTCGTAACAAACATATTACCATCCAAAAAGTGGTATAGTTTGTGACTTCTGAAGCAGACTCTACCAGTGCGTTAGGGTTTTATCTTTCTATTCCATGAAGACACGTAGTCTGTAAAATTAATACATACAGGCGAGTGTTCTAGCCGAACTGAATTTTTCTTAACATTTTCTAGCCCTGCATGTTGGAAATACATAGAACATAGGTTACTTTCTGAAATGATTTTTAACCATAATTTGTCGTTCAGAAATGACTAATCGAGGGAGTTGGGGTGTAAGCGAGTCAGGATGTTGTTTTCGGTGAAAAGCATTGGGCTAGATATTCTTGCATAAGTTTGTCTGTTTACACATTTAGCCTGGTGTTACTTGAAGTGTGTTTTTGATTAAACTGCTGTCACTAGTATGATTCAGAGTTAGTGTAGTTTGATACATGCTGCTTACGCTTTCGTCACTTCCTGCATGCAAAGCTTGCATGTATTCTGTTGGATCTAGTGCTGCATTGGGAAGAATTTAGGTTTGATGGTGGGCTAGGTCATCAGCATTTAATATGTAATTTTTTTTGTTGTGATCAGGATTTCTGATGTAGTGTTTTTCGAGTTAGAATAATTAAGTTCATCGTTAAATCTGTGCGTGAAAGAACAATAGCTCACGAAACTTCTAGGTTCTGTATTTATGGAGTCTGCATGGTTCAGAATTTACTTGCCAAAATGTCAGATTCACGTGTTCACTTATTTGCATGCTAGGAGAAACATGGAGTCATGTCATGGCAGGAGGAATTTGTAGGGTATGTCTATACTGCATTTAAAAGCCAGCTGGCTTGGGCTTATGGGATTGTTTAATTGCAGTGTAGATGTTTGGGTTTGTGCTAGAGTCCGGTTTTAGAGCCTTGTGAGGTGGGAGAGTACCAGCGTGCTGCCAAACTTTACATCTCCGTTAACTGGCCATTTCAGTCCGAGCTAGCTGGCACGGGCTGGCCGCGGGCGTCTAAGTTCAGCGTAGACGTACCTTTAGAGGCAGAATTCTTATTGACGTTTCCCTTCGTGCAGTGTTATCTTTGTCCGTCTGGCAAGCTCTTGAGTCTCCTGGCTAGAGTGCGAAGAGGGCAGGATCATGGCCCCCTGCCTATTCCCTCTACTTTCTCTGAGACTAAAAAAATTCTCAAAGGGGAAAGAGAGGACTGTCCTGTGCTCCACCTAGGAGGTGTTTACTCCTTTCTGTCCCTCTGAGCAGAGGCTGAGGATTAGGTTTGTAGTCTGACCCTAGAGCAACTGTCTCATAAAGTGGTAATACTTTGCAGGATGTGGGGTTGTAGAATGTCAAAACAACACCCAGTGACTTTCTCGTAACAAATCAGAGGGGTGTGTGCATTATAACATCAGACCTTCAGACATCGTGTTCCGGGGCACTTTTGAAAGTCTGTTCTGGAATAGATGGATGTTGTCACTGAACAACGTATTGCGTTATAGGCTGGACAGAACTGAGGCTTCAATGCATTACATAGTTGGGTATGTTGACAGTATAGTGTAGTGATATAAAACTGAAGAATTGCTCTTTTTAAGACTTTCAGCTACAACAAATGCAAAAAGAATCCTGAAAAATAGTGCTTTGGAAGGTGTGCTTTCAATCTCTGTGCAGTTAGTATGCCTTGGGAGGTGGTGAGGGAGGAGCCTGGGAGTAGGATGGGAGACTCTTACATCTTCATTTAAATAGTGAGGTCCTATTTGTAGGTTCTCAGCAATCACTGTTCTGTAGGAAATGTTTTTAGCTATTCACCAGAAGGTCAAATGTGAAAGTGCAAAAGGCGCTCTTCCGTATCTCAGTGTCTCCATTAGGCTGAGTTCATCTGAATATTTTCCAACTTTTCCTGCCCTTTTTTTGGGCAGTTTTGGCTTTAAAAAAATGCTTGTAGCAGTGGGGGAAGTTGTTACGATATTTCCAGAGGGGTAGTCGTGTTAGTCTGTGTGCAGCAAAAATGAGAGTCCTGTGGCACTTTAAAAACCAACTGATTTCTTTGGGCATAAGCTTCTGTGGGCTCCCGCCCACTGATGCATCTGATGAAGTGGGTTGGAGCCCACAAAAGCTTTTGCCTGAAGATATCTGTTGGCCTTTAAGGTGCCACAGTTACGGTATTGAAACTAGATTGTAAGGGGAGTCCTTTCTAAATGCTCTTGTATGTATTCAAAGTTGACATTTATTTCTTGTGACAAACATACATTTAATAAAATATAATTGCTTGGCTTTTGTATTTCAATGCTGCAGCTTATATAATGGGTTCAACATAATTGTTGCGAACTTCCCCCTTTATTGAGTCTAATCAGTGTTTGAAATATTCTGTTCAAAATCAAGGCATGTTGTTTAAAAACAGTCAACCCGAAATCTGATTTTAAAAAATAGAAGTAGTCTGTAGCATGCAAAACAAGCTTTAGTTACCTTACAGGTTTTATACAATTTCTGTTATGAAAGTTTGCATCTCTCCTGTTGTGCAAATGCCTCACACAAATGAGGAAAAATGCTTATGTGCAGTGCTGTCAAATGCACACAATAGGTATATGGAAAAAATATTACGATCGTTCCATTCTTTCTTCAGTTGTTGCTTGTAGCAGTGTATTTACAAATATTTTAATGCCAGTGTGAAGAAAGTTGACTGTGTCCCTTCGGTGGTGGCTGTCAGTTTTCTGCTAATATATAATTCAGCATCTCTGTTTATAATTATAGTAGACTGCTTGGAAAAGTTGTTGAGAAGGAAAACATTTTAGTAAAAAAAAAATCTAAGTGTGGTAGAGTGACTTGTTTTTTGTGCCTCTTAAAAAAACAAAACAAAAACCTTTTGGATTAATTTGTTTTCACTGGAACAGAAGAGAAACATGCTTTGAAATACTTAACTCTGCTTGCCTAATATTATGCAAGTGCTGGGAGCAGGGGAACCTGGGTATTGGTACCATGAGGCTCTTGTAAAAGTGTTCTGAAGAGTGTAATCAGGTTTTTTAAAATTATTATTGAGTTTTTGCTTCATGGATCATGTTGTTAAATTCCAAATTTGTCTTGCATTTATTAAAACCAATTGTCTAACGTGTATATGAATGTGGATGAAGATGGAGTAAATTACAGTTTTGCAAGCAGTTCTATCGTTGGAAATTTGAGTTGCTAGTTGTCTTTTCAAGTATCTTGAGGTGGAGCCGTTTGAAGTAAAATCCTACAAATAAAATTTTCTTAGATACTGGAGGCTGGTTTGTGAATTTCAAATTGACTGGTCGTCTTCCTGTATTGTGCGTCTGCTTGAGCCTAAAGGCGTATATTAAAAAAAATATTGCCCAGTGGCAGAAATGGTTGAATACATTCTGTTTTTGGTTGTTCAGAGTGATATTTTAAAGTATGTTTTAAAATAACTTCTTCTGTATCTTCTTGTATTTAGAGTGCAGTATTACTCTGTCGTGTTTGTAGTCCGACGCGTCATTACTTATTGATTTGTTGAAAGCTGTTTTCTCTTAAGGTTTTGTACAGATTCTAACAGTTGTACATACGAAAGGGGTTTGGGGCATGTTCCTCAGAAGGAATATCAGTTTCATTTATTAAAATTTGTATACTGAACTTAAGCACTAGGTTATGCTTTTAGCTATTTTGTAAAGCTTGAAGTGCAAATTTATTAACATTGCTGAAGTTCCCTGGTCACTAGGAAACCAGTTAAGTTGTAAATATTTACTAACCTCATTTGTGTTTGCAGGTTTATTGGATACTTACAAGTGGAGGACCTGTAAATCCATTCAGACAAGATGACTTTCAAGAACTGCAGTTATGTTTTAGGATTGATGTAGCATAACTAGTGGTTGTATTTCAACCAGCTTTCTTGTCACATATCAAGGGAGATGCTATGGACATTAGGATGGGATATTATAGGTCAGATACTGTAACTTGTTCCCAAAAGTCATCTGGTATGAGTACATCTGTTACACTAGTGCTTAGAGCGGGCGCATCAAACGTGCGGGCTGCATGTGGCCCAAGAATATCTTCCGATTGCACTTTGTGGGACCATACTCTCCCCCTACCAGAGAAAAGTGCCCTAGTATTTCGATTTATGCTATGGATGGCCCCCTTGAAGTACATTTCCCGTAAGTCAAATCTGGTCCACAACAGCAAATGAGTTTGATGTCCCTGTAAGAGGCGGCAACGGATTTTTTTGGGGAAGGGGCATTATACTGACTGACTATAAGTGTACATACATAAGATAAAAGTACTGATCATGAAATGTTTTTTTGTTTTTGCTCTGGTTCAACTAGGAATTATTTGAGGAGGCTCTACAGCTTGTCATGCAGGGGATCAGACTAAATGGTGGCATTGGTCCCTTCTGGCCTTAGGATCCGTGGAAGCTTTTACAATGAAAATAGCTGTGCTAGGCAATGATAGTGGGAGGGGAAGAAAAGTAAATAGTATCCTCATTTAACAGATGGGAAATTGAAGCCCAGTGATAGTGACTTTCCTGAAATCTCACAAGAGGTATATGGCAAGAATGGGAATAAAACCAGGGGATATCTTAAACATATCTTTCCTTTGAACTGTGTATGGCTGTATTCATGATGCTAATAGAGTCTGGCATTAAGGCAGGAGGAATGCAAAATAGTCTCAGTAAAATCTTAACAATATTTCTGAAAGTCTTTAAATGGCAAATATGTAAATTAAATAGGTCAATGTTGTAGAGTTTCTGTCCACACTCATCTTGGATGATTTGTGTAACTCATTTTTGTCTTTGCCATTTGTGGCTAAGTGTTGGTCATCTGAGAGTTCTGAGCGTTCATATAATTTTGTCATTGATATGAATGTGTCAGGCACATTACTTTCAACATCAAGGCCATGAGTAGGTGTCGTGTGTTCTTCTGAAATGAGAGCTGATCACGTGCTTTAAAGTTCTGTCATACGTGAAAGTTCATGACACTTGTCTAAAATTTTTCCTATTTAACATGTTTAAAGACTTGTCGAGGTTACACTTCGTATTTCTCTGCTTGTGAAGTCATTTGATTTATTTCATGGGGTAGCCATGTTAGTTTAGTTCAGCAAAACCAGCAAGGAGACCTGTGGCACTTAGAAAGACTAACAAGTTTGTTTATAGCATGAGCTTTCATGGGAGAAAATCCCACTTTGTCAGATGCTTTCAAGTGCTTCGAAGTGTCTTGATGAAATGGGATTTTTGTCTCACTAAAGCTCATGCGACAAATAAATGTTAGTCTTAAAAAGTGCCACAGGACTCTTTGCTTGTTTCATTTGATTTATTTAATCAATTCAGCTGTGTGGAGATTGAGGCAGACATAAAAACAGCTTTTTCTAAGACACTATGATTTTATCTTATTACCTTCCAGAACTATAAGCATGTGCGCACCACAAAGCTTAAATGCTCCTTTCCGGCTCTAAAGAGTCACTAGGTATCCCACTTTAAAAATACCATTAGTTCATTGCTGTTTATTACTGGTCCTAGGCATCAAGGAGCTGTAACTTTGGGAAATTTTGCAGTTGGGGTCTGAAGGGAATAGGAAACAGTTGTATTGCAAACTGTGAACAGTTTTCAAACAATCATTTTATTTTTAACAGACTTGGAGTGTTACACTAAATCCTGTGGAGATTGATTAGTTTATAGAGGGCAGGTGAAGCCGTCGAAGGAGTATAAGTGTTGAGCCAGGTGACACCTTTTTCTCTTTTCAAAATGACAGTGGACCAGGCCTTTCAGTATCATGTGGATACGCACTCAAACTGTTTATCCCCATATTATTGTGTCTTCATGGTTCCTGTCTGGTCCCACCCTTCAGATTTTGACAGTTTCCTCCGTAAACTATGAGTATTACATTTTCTTTTGTTTTAGATTCTGGAATTGGGTGTTTGGAGTAGAAAAATTTGGACTGCTGTGTCTAATTTCTTATTTAGTAAATAATATTTAAATGATATTTTTCACTGAGCCAGCCAGTCAAATGATCCAAAGGGCAGACATTTTATAAATGTAGAGTAATAGGATCTTCCTACTTAGCAAAATAATTATTTGAATTTTTTAAAATAATTGTGATACTGTACATGGTTACATGTGCAACCCTGCAGAAGGGTGTTGGGGTTATATAGGTGTCACTGAGTGCAGAAATTGGCCTGCTAAATCTTTATTGCTGTGGCGAGAGAGAGGTTCTATACTCTGAGTCCAGTTTTAGTTCATAGGCCTGAGAAATTTGGCATGGGAGAAGGTATTCTATAACTAAATGCTATTTTTTTAAATAAAGGAACAAACTTGATCCAAAACTAGACAAAATAAACAGAGAACAATGCAGTGTCATTGAGATTTAGCTTTATGAGCTGCAGTATAGAGGCATCAACTAAAAAATTTTAAAGACTCATTTGGCTTGAAGATATAGATATACCAAGTATTTAAGGCCTTGTTAACAGTTGTTACATTTATGTGAGACTAAAGTTTTCTGCCTTTAAAGTTAGTTAGTGCACATTGACTGTGTCTCCATGGTGAACTGATATTTTGTAAATTGGATGCTACTTTCTCTAGAGAGACCTTTACAGCAAAGTTCCCTCTATGAACAGGCTACGGAATTAACAGGAAGAGCTCCTAAGCATACTTGGGATGTTTTGCTCTATTCAGTGTAAGACTATTGTTTAACATTTGCTGTTCTCATTTTTTAAATAGTGGATAGCATAACTGTTTTGACTAAACTTCTGCCTTTATAGGTCTTGCATCTGTAATGAGGTGATCATAGTAGGAACATATTGTACGTTTGATTTGGAATTAACAGCTAGAGTACATAATTGCAAGAGAAGTGACTTGGTGCCTTTTTTTTTTTTAAGTAATAATGTCTCAAATGATTTGGATCAGCCTTATGATTTCCTTTGTGGTCAACTGTTAAAGAACTATTGTTGAAGTGGCACTAAGTATAAGCCCAAATGCCTTCTCCAAAATCTTTGTTTGCAGGACAGATTCACTATCCAATATAACTTTAACATTTCATTCTGGTGAAAATTAAACAGTGAATACATTTTTTACAAAACTTCAGATAGCATTTGGAAATTGAAGTGCTCCTTCTGTTTTTCAGTATTGCTTAAAATTAAGCAAAAATGCATAATAGCAAACATGATGTAAAAAACTAGGCACTAGTCACACTGACCTGCGTCTCTTACTGCTAAACTGAAAATATCACTCTAGATGGCTACTATGGTTTATAGTCTTTTGCAGCTTGAAAAACTCACTTACCAAGAATTTGGATCAGGTTAATGAGTTGGGATTAATGAAGGGAGCTGGCTCACTTCCCTCTGAAGGAAGGGGATGTGTCTGGGAACAAGTTCTGCTGCTGTTTGAAGAGGAACTTCTCTTTTTTTGAAATGAGGAATCAGATAATGGACCCTGTAGCTGAGGTGCCACTGCCATTTAAGGATCAGAAGAATGAATAGGATAGAATCATAGGGTTGGACGGGACCTCATGAGATCATTGAGTCCAACCCCCTGGGACTTGAACCCAGGACCTTCTGCATATTAAGCAGAGGTATTAGCCACTACACTATTTGCAGGGATATTTAATCTGCCTTTGGAGACAGGTGGGACAGAGGTGTAACCTGAGTGAGATTTTAAAAACTATACAGCAACAGCAGAAGGTGTCAGAATACCTCTTTCGGTACAGACTTGTCAGTGCCTCTTGTGGACCTTCCTTGTTTTATGCTATTGTAGAGAAGACTTGGCTCTCAAGGGGGAGGTACACATGTAGAAGGGCCTAAGTCAGCGGTTTTCAAATGTCCCCATTAGGACACAGTTGGGAAAAAGATCATTTATGCATGCTATCCAACAGTTGCATCTTTGAGCAATGCATTCCAGGCTTTTGGCAGTGGCAGCAGGGGGCACAATGGCTAAGTAGCTGAGGGTCTGCAACTCAGGACTGAGTCCCGGCCTTTGGTTTGAAAATCATTGGCCTAAGTTGAATGAAGCATAGCCTTCATCTGGGGCCACTGTGAGCTGAGCCTAGGACTCCCTTTGCTTTATGGTAAGGAAGAGGAGAGTAGAGTTTCTTCTTTCCAGGAAGGAACTGGGGGAAAAAATCCTGCTGTGCAGAGAAGAAATCCCATCTGACAAGTGTCAACAGACAAGAGGCTGAAATGGGATTATTTCTGTGTGTGTGTGTGTGTGGTGGGGGGAGTGGACAGGGAGGCGTCACGCAGAGGTGAAGAAAGTGTGAGGAAGTTGGGTCCTGTTGCTGGCCTCTGCCTGCTTGCTGTCAGTTAGGGAACACTGGAGGCAAGTTTTAACTATCTTAATAGGTGTGTTGGCAAGATGAATGAATGAGCCCCCAGTATACATATCTGACAAGAGTAGGAAGGGAGGAATAAAAGATACATGGGAAGTAGTGGAATTTGTGTGTAGAACGTCTTAAAAGGGGTGGGAAGTCATTCGTTTTGTTCTGTACCCCAGCGGTTCCCAAGCTGTGGTCCATGGACCCCTGCTGGGCCACAGCATGGCTGCAGGGGGTCCTTGGGCAGGCTGGTAGCTGGGGCCGGATAACGCCGGGGTCTCTGGTTGCCATGGAGACCCAGGCTTCTGACCAACAGGGAGCTTCCCCCAGGCAGGGAGTTCTTAAAACTCCCACCATGAGCATGTGCTCAGGGAGAGCAGTCTGGGGGGCGGCCAGGTGCCCCAGCTCCAGTGGCCAGGTAAGGGGGTAGAAGGGGCCATTGAGGAGGTTAGGGTGGGGAACCATTGGGGAAGGGGACAGAGAAGGGCCTGATGGGCAGGGAACACTCAGGGGGCAGGTCCCCAGCCTTAAAAGGGTTGGGAACCCCTGCTGTACCCTATAAACTCTGATAACAGCATGGCTTCTGCCACTTTCTCCCACCCCTGAGGCAAGAGAGCAAGCCTGAGACCAGGGCGGCGGAGGATGCAACTGCTTTTCTGAAGAAAGGATAAAGGCAAAATAAAGCAGGTCTAATACTGCTGCTACTTGTAGAGAATGAAGTTGGAGCAGAGTAGCCTGGGTGCTGCTCTGCTTTTATTTTTGGATGGAAGGGAAATCCAAGGGGGGGGGGGGAGGTTCTATTGTTAAACTTGAAGTGTATGGCAAGGTCACTGTAAGGTTTGTAGGTGATTATATTATAAGGTAGATGAGAGAAGAAAGGATTGAGTTACATTTTTAAGTGTGCAGTTGGGATTTTCGTAGGGGAGAAGGAAAGAGAACCAGAAAAGACAAGGGAGTAGATTGACAGATTGCAACAGAGAAGGGAGGAGGAGGTAAAGGAAAACTGGGAATACCACACACACATCAATGCTAAAAAAATGCTGCATGATCTGTAATAGAAATAGAAAAGGTGGAGTAACACCAAGAAGAGGGAGGAATAACAGTGCAAAAGTTAGTTGTGTTGGTTGATTAGTTAAATAAAGTGCTCCAATTAAATGACTATATTAAATATAGTACAGTGTAAACTGTATGCGACTTAATATTTCATTATTTTGGATTTTAGCATGAATGAAGTCATGTATGCGTTTTTCATTTGTATGGTAGACTGTCCTCCAGCTTCTGAGTGTTGGAAGTATTTCAAGCTTGAAACCTTTTCATTTCTGACACCTTAACATTTGAGTGTTTGAATTTCTTAAAGGGAATTTATGAATGATAAAGAAGAGCTACTCACATTTTAAAGGTGACTTGCAAAGGAGAGGGAAAAAATTAGGGTTTTTGTGATGCACAGGGAAAGCCTAACATCTTTTTTAAAAAAATCTGGTTGTTTTTATAATTGAAGTTCAAGTCTGAGTTATCAAAAATGAATAAAGGAGAAAATGCATATAATTTTACACATACAAGTTTCAGAAAAATTCCTGTGCAAGAAAAGCTGTTGCTGAAAACTGGCAGTCAGAGTGAAAATAACTGTCCTCCCATGAATTCAAAGCAGATTGAGAGAATCAGGCCAGGAATAAGTTACCTATTCTTTGCTTGTAGCAGTTGCTTTAAAAAAGTCTGAAGTCCAAGGAACTTTTATATATACATTCAATTGAGAAGCGGTGGAAAGTGAGTCTGATAAGTGAGATTTTTCTCCTGCGAAAGCTCGTGCGATAAATAAATTGGTTAGTCTTTAAAAGTACCACAAGTCTCCTTGCTTGTTTTATTGGGAAGTATGGAAATTGATGTATAAACTGATCGCAGATGTTTTAAAGAACCCTCCCAAAATGCGTCTTTATAGGAGTACACAGTTTTGGCTCACTGTTGTAGGTCTGGTGAAATTTAGTCTTGTGGGAAAAGGGAGGGAAGTGTACCAAAACTGTGCTCATAATGGAAGTCTATAGAGATGACCTAGTAGAGGAGATTAACACTAAAAATATGAATGCTCGTTTTACTTGGCTAGTAGGAATTGTGAAGAATTTTAGGAATCTCTGACACATGCCCAATACAGTGACTTCAGTGATGTGGGGTTGCATAATTACAGCCAGAATCCGTAAGTACAAGGCGGCAGTCACATGTAAGGCTGCATGCTCAACTTTAAAAGGACCACTTACAAACAGCTTTCAGATGCAAAATCTGTAGAAGTCTCCTTTTTGTAGGTAAGTTGATACTGTCCTTTTCTACTTTGTATTTCTTGTTTCTAGTGTGGATAAATGAGATCTTCCAATGAAAGCCCAGTCCAGTCTCTAAAAGACTGAACTTAAGTTCATTCTGTGTTCTCCCTAATAGCAGGATCAAATAAACCCAGTTCCCCAATGTCTCTAGCACTGTGAAAGCACAGCCAATGTAGTGTGTGAGTAAGCTGGTGTGCAGTCTCGTCAGTTGGGGAACGAAAAGTCAGTTACAGGCCACTTTACATCTCTTTCCTCATGGCTTGCTCTTTCAGCACCAACCCAAAAGAAGAACACATCTGTTGACTTGAGGCCTTTCCCACTTCAAACAACTGGGAGACAAGAAAATACACCTTCTCTTTCATGGTGGCTTTCAATCTTTTTTTGATCTGTGGACCCCTGCCCCCCCCCCAGCTTTAGGTTGAAGTGCGACCCTTGCAAATCTTAAGCATGTTCTGCAGATCCCCTTTAGTCCTTGGAACACTGGTTGAAAACCATTACCTTGTTGCACCATCTCACCGGTTTTCCATTTTTTCCCCATGACTGCCCAGATCAGTGATGTGGTAGAAACTTTAATATCTATTTCAACGCAGAGTGCATTCATTTACACCTTATCACAGTGAAATTACTTTCTTCCTATGATGCCTGCTTCTTTTGGATCCTTTTTGCTCTTTCACAATCCCATATTTGTCCCTCCCTCAAATTTCCTGTGCCTTTCCTGTACCTTCTACCACCGTCATCCTGGCGGCGGACGGAGAGGGAGCACAGATGGTGAGCGGGTGACCGCCCTGTGGTTCTTTGGGCCTCATGATGCTGTTCCTCTCTCCCCTTCCACCTTCGGCAGCAAGCCAAAGGCAAGGGATGGGAGCTTGGAGCCCAGCCTGTGGTCTGGTCCACCCAGCACCTGCCCAATGTGGAAGGTGACTAGGAGCCCCTACCGGCTGATTGGACCTGGGCACCGCACCGCCCCCCCCCCCCGCCCAAGGGCTCTGCCACCTACTGCATATTATTCCATGCTGCTTGTTTCTCCACATTTTTTCCTGCTCCCACCTTGCCAAGCATTGCTTCCTACTTATTTTGTAAGAAAATTTTAACTTGCACTTTGGCAAAAGATTTTATAGTTTACTAAACTTACAGATGAAGTTGATGAGGCTTACTACCACGCCTGTCTTTTTTAGAAAAATGCCATTTTTTTTAATACAGCTATTTAAAATGTAAGAAAATTAAATTGAGATGCCCAGAAATGGAACGATTTTTGCAGTTAAAGCACTGCACTGGGTCTCAGGGTACTTTCTTTTCTTAACCTTTATAATGTCATGTGTAGTTAGATTGTGAACTCTTCTGTGTATTGACAGCTTCTTTCTCTCCATATGTACAGTGCCTGTCACAGCGGGCCTTGATCATGGCTGTAGCTTTGAGTTGCTACTGTGATCCAAATTATAACTGTTTTTAGAACAGGTAACTCCATCATGTTTTCTGAAATCAGGTTATCCAAGCAACCTTAAATCTGGCCTTATAATGTAATTCAGAAACCAAGATAGTATTATCTGTCTATCACTCACTCACTGCATAATACTGAACTCTTACTTACACATAGATTACACAGTATATTGGGCTCCACACTACGGAAAGGATGTTGGCAAACTAAAAAGAGTCCAGCAGAGGGCAATGAAAATGATTAGGGGTTTAGAGTGCTTAACTTATGAAGAGAAACTGAAGGAACTACCATATATCATCGCGTATAAGCTGAGAATTTTGTGCCTGAAAATTGGCTTCAAAACAGGCACTTGGCTTATACTCGGGAGAATACGGTAGACGGCCTCAGCCAGCCCTTTCCCTGACCATGCGGCAGGGCGGAGCCCCAGTGTTGCCGGGCGGCCATCTTGGGCAGTCGGCCGGGGCTGGGGCTGAAGGAAGGAAGGGACCCTGGCGTCTGGAGCAGCCAAGTAAGGGGGTCCTGGGGGGGATTCAGGGAGGCCAAGGAAGTGGCGACAGGGACCGGAGGTTGGGGAGGGGGTCGAGGAGTTGGGGAAAGTGATGGGACAGCCGGGAGGGTTTGATTGGGGGGGGTTCAGGGAAGGCAGGGAAGGGGTGGCAGGGCTTGGGCATTT
>ML681989.1:53191162-53277779 GCA_007922195.1 Podocnemis expansa
GGGGGAGTTCAGGGAAAGTGGCAGGAGGACCCAGGGTTTTTGGGGAGCCCAGAGAAGCAGCAACAGGGACCGTGGATTTGGGGGGGGGGTGCCTGGCAGTCTGGCAAGAGCGGCAGCATGGGTTGGGGGGTGAGGGGGAAAGGGGTGGTAAGGGCGTTGAGGAACAGGGGAGGAACAGCAGAGACCTGAGAAGGGAGCAGGGGGAAGGTAGTGACTAGCCAGCGGGGCAGTAGTGGGGAAGGGGCAGAGCAGGGGGGCAGCAGTTAGGAAGGGGCAGAGCAGGGGGCAGTAGGAGGAGCAGGGGACAGCAGTGAGAAAAGAGGGGAGTGGGGGGCAGCAGGAAACTGAGAAGTGAGCAGGGGTAGCAGTGAGGAAAGGGCAGAGCATGGGACAGCAGGGGTGGCAGAAGTGAGGAAAGGGAGGAGCAGGTGGGAGCAAGGGGGCAACAGTGGGGAAAGGGCGGTGCAGGGGGCAACACCAGGAAACAGAAATGAGGAAAGGGCAGAGCAGGGGGGTAGCAGGGGTGATGGCAGTGAGGAAAGGGCGGAGCAGGAGGGCATGAGTGAGGAACGGACAGCAGGGGGGCAAGGGAAAAGCAGCAGTAGAGATTTTGAGGGTAGGGAAGCTGTCAGAAACTCCAGAGGAAGCCAACAGCAGTGGGTGGGAGTTTAGGGGCCAAGGCCAAAAGGGGACCTCGGCTTATACCCAGGTCACCAATTTCAGCTTCTTTTTTGGGCTCAGAATTGGGGGATCGCTTATGCCCGGATCAGCTTATGCCTGAGTATATACAGTAGGCTTATTTAGCCTACAGGAGAGAAGACTGAGGGGGATTTGATAGCAATCTGCAACTACTTGAAGGGGTGCTTCAGAGAGGAGGGAGCTAGGCTGTTTTCAGTGGTAACAGAACAAAGAGCAATGTTTTCACGTTACAGCTGGGGCGGTCATGGTTGGATATTAGAAAAAGTTTTCTCACAAGGAGAGTGGTGAAGCATTGGAATGGGTTACCTAGGGAGGTGATGGAATCTCCATCTTTGGAAACATTTAGGGCCCAGTTAGACAATGCCCTGGCTGAGATGATTTAGTGGGAGTGGTCCTGCTTTTAGTAGGGGTTTGGACTAGATGACCTCATAAAGTCCCTTCGCACCCTGTGAGTCTATAAAATTAAGCTATGGTTATGATCACTCTGCAGAAAAGTATATCCTTAAAATGTCTGTCAAGGGAAGTAGTATATTTGGTGCTGCTATTTGCTACCATTCATAAAAGCTTTATCTGTCACCAATTATACAACTGTTAGAGATACAGAATCTAAAATTCCTAGATCGTGATTGTGACATGAATTTAATTTGGGGAAGAATAATCTCTGTTGGTAAAGCAACATGTTTAACCCAGCAATACATAGATTTGAAACTTTTCTAAAGTATACCTGACAATCTAAAACATCCCACCTGCAAAACTATACAGTATTGTCTTTATTTTGTTGTAATTTTTTATGACAAATATTGCATAGTAAAAGGCCAGAGTTAGTTGTTTGACCATAGCTATAATTATAGTAATTCAGAGAACTCCATATTTATTTAAAAGTGGAGCCTTAAATTTTAATTTCCTGTTCTTAGAGCTTTTACAAAAAAATCAATTATTAAAGGCTTTTCTAAACTATTGATGTGTCTGCTCAGATTTTAGCTGTAAAAGTTTGAGGTTTTTTCTCTTTTTCAAATGATACTGGAGAATGTCTTGGAAAATATACTACCTGGTATAATCTGGCAGGGTGAGTTGGATCAGATGGATGATGTGATCAATTTATCCATATGTTATAGTAGTAAATAGCAGCCTTAAAACTATGTAGGATTTATTTATGCAATTTTATCCTCAGTTTACTAAATACATGGTACTTTTAAAAATTATGTGAATTAACATTCAGTTTGTAGGCAGAAGTGGATATGTGAGGATTAGATCAAGTGACAGTATTTAGATTACCGCTTCTGCTTGTTACTTTTTTGAATTTGAGGGCTTTTAAATGTAGAGGTGACACTTTTTGATTCAATGTAATGGTGACAAAGTACCCTAATACTTGAAATACCTCATCACCATAATAAAACTAAACAGTGTTTCTCCGTGCATCTTGAAATTTTGGTAGTTAGCTACTCTCTTCCATTGAATTATTCACCTTGCACTGTCACCTATAAATTTTCCTGAGCGTGAGGGAAAGTAGCAGCTCTGAAGCTTCTCTGCAATTTAGCGGTTGTAATGGATTGATCAGAAACAAGATTGACTCTGAGAAGAGGAAGCAGTCCTGTTGCTGCATGACAGTGGGGGGTGTCAGGGTATAAGGTTGCACCCCAGGCACCATCATGATGGTTTCAAAGTAACACTGGATCTAAAATGATAGTTTTATATAACTCACTCTTTGTTTTGGAGGGGTTAGGTAATAACAATTAGGTAAGGAGTCTTGTGGCTTCATACTTCCCTAAGTTTGTGCAAAGCTAGCATTGTAACCTCACCACCAAGTTCATTGGTCCATTCTCTAGCTGGTATTCTTTCATTTGAGTAGATCTAGGATTGCAAGGCCCTTCACTTTGTGCATCTAACTGTGTCAATCCTTCATTCAATGATCACAGATTGAAATGCAGTGAAGGAAGAGGGAGTAAAAGTCTGGTTTCTCACAGTACTCGTAGGAGTTTGCCTGTCATGTTGCTAAACTTTTCTCTCTTTGCAAGTGAGAATTTATTAATATGCTTTGTAGGTCATATGGCAACTAAATGTGTCACAAGAACATAATGAAGGCAACTAAATATGGAAATAACACTTCTGCTTTTAAAAACACACCTTTTAGATTCCTGCAGTATTCTTCAAAATTGTTTTTCCCAAAAAACTTGTAAACACTTGCATTTTTCTGTAAACATTTAGTGTGTTCATTTACATCATACATATATGCACTTTAGCAGTTGTCTGCATTTTCATGTTCATGCTTGATCTGTACTTTAATTTTTTAAGTATTATGACTTTACTTTTTTACAAAACTTACATTTTGAGCCAAAGCACTTTCTGTAAAACACTAGTCCAGTAAAAATGTTTTAAGTTCTGAAGAAGAGCATTTTAAAACAAATATTCCTGATAGTGATAAGAAACAAGTGTCAGGCATGTTTTAAAAAAATTGTACTTATCTGTTATCCTTCTGTCAGGTGTTGTCAGTAGTAAATAAAAGAACCCAAGTTCAGTTTTCATGGGGTTGCTTGGAAAGCCTAAACGTGATTCCTGACTCAAAAACCTGGGCAACTATATATACCTATTATGTATGAGCTATACCTCCTTACTTGCAAGAACTGAATCCAGGGGGTTAAAACAGAGAACTTTATTTGGGTTGGAAGAAGGGAGGCAACAGAAGAAATTGGGGGGTAGAACCCAGCAATAAATTGTTCTATGATGAAAGACGCCTCCTCCTCCCAGGTGACCTAACAGATGCAACTGAATCCTTCAACAGTTGTGAGTAGCTGATGTTGTTCATCAATTTCCTTTCTTCTCTGCTTCCTACATGGAATTAGGTATCGTGGGTTGGAGAAGTGTGAGGATTCTAGCAGGCCATTGCTCCCAGGTCTACTATCAGGCTCTGCTACATTTCAGATGGGGAGGGTCTCACACCAGAGCCTCTTAGGCAGGCTGCCGCTCTCTATGGAGGTTCAGCCTAAATGGCTGTTTGTTGTCTCAAAGACTCCGCTGCTATAATAATGACAACTTTGTAGTAGTCTTGGCTCAGCTTTTAGAGAGGGATTGATTGGTGGTATCGGTGACCTCTGACAGACTCCTCACCATCAGAGAGGCAGTCCTAGCAGAGAATAGGAGCTTCTGTTTCCTCTTCTTGCCCTGTCCGTGCTCCGTTCCCTTACTGTACGTGACTTCAGTCTTGGTCAGGGTGATCTTGGGCAGTATAGGTGTAAAGTCCTTATGCCTTTTTCCCAGCATAGTGAACTGTGTATTATTTCTCTTAAATCCAAAACTACAGTGTATTTAACCAGATGCCCCAAATGTCTCACAAAACAGAAAAACAAATTGAGGCCTAACTCATTCCGTCAGTTTCCCTTGCCCTCCAGCAGATGCTGGCAGAAAGATCCCTTGTGAGGAAAACCCCTGCCTGTCACCAGTTCTTGAGCAACTCTGGATGACTCTTTCCACTTTATCCACAGGCAGCATTAATGAGCTCTCTTCCCTTTAAGGCTGGCTGCGGTTCTTGTGTGTATTAAGATGTTACCTGTAGAGCCCTGTGCAAATACAAAATTTGTGTCCACATTCATCTCTGAGTTGCAAAAATGGTCAGTGGGTACAAATTGGGCATCTGCAGGTTTGCAAAGCTCTAGTTACCAGTGACATAAAAAGGAAATTCAGCATAAACAAATATTGAATGTGATCGTATCCCTTTTGATGGTGTTATGCGAAAGATGAGGCTGCAACTCTGATTTGAACCTTACGTGAAAATGTTTGACTGTTATGGGAAGTGAGACAATAAAAAACAGTATTCTTCACAGTACATGTATACCAACTGCAGTTAAGAAAAGCTTTAGGACCTCAAGATAGTGTGACAGTGTGGCCTGTGAGAGTTAGAAGGGATTGTTAAATGAGAGAATTAAATGGATAATGCAGTACAAGGGGAACATAGATAACCAATTTCAGGGTGTGCTCTGCAGAGTTGGTTTCTTCATTCATCTTGTTAATTATTCTGTCCTGAATTAATTTTTTCTCCTTGGGAAAAATGCTTTGGAGATCACAGTGCTTGTTATTAGCTGCCCCACTATGAGTTGGGGGGGGGGGGGGAATGTGCCAATTGGCCACTGCTTATTAGGGCTGGAGATAAGGGTCTATAAAGCCTGCTCCAGCTCATAGTAATTTATTCGAGTCTGAGAGCTCAGTCTACATAGAAGCATGCTCTAGTATATAGTATGGAACATTCTGGAATTCCTAATTCCTACAGGAAATTAAATTAAAAATGTTATCTGAATCTCTCTGTCTGCCAAAATTTGTATAAGATCCAATATACGCTTACATAGGAACATTCATTTTTTTACAACAGTGATTTTGAATAAAGAAAGTTTTATGACATTTGTAAAACTGTGGTTTATGTGTGCTTTGCAAAGAAAAGTAGGAGGAGGTTAGATGTTTATAAACATCTAGCAGAGTAGTAGAAAGCAAATAGGGGTATTTCTACTTACTCCTTTCTTAAGGTAAAATGGTACTTTGAAATGAAATAAATGCATAACAGTGAACACCTAATATGGATTTTGCAGCTGTAGGATAATTGAGGCTGACAGCTTAGTTTTAGAAAGGATTAGACATTCATTTAAAAATAATAATAGCTGTGGATGCATTATCTAAAATAAAATTATAAGGGATATCTGTCTATGTAGTTCAGAGCAGTGGTTTTCAACCTTTTTCAGGTCGCAGCACACTTTGTTGCATATTGTGACCTTATAGGACACATCAGCCCACCCTTCCCAGGCCAAATGCAGCCATCTTCCCGGCTCTCTGTGAGACGCTAACAATTGTGTGGTGACACAGTGAGACTTGTTGCTTCTGAGTATAATTTGATCATCCTCTAGAGCAGTGCTTCCCAAAGTTCTCTGCCATGATAAACCTGGCTGCCTATAATTTGAGGCATACCACCATATAGTTTCCAAATGAACTCATGAATATTCATGAACCAGTGAGCCAATCCTGAGCTCTTTGAGTAGTTTTTCAAAAAATTTTGTGGCACATCTGCTCAGGCCTGACGGCACACCTGTGTGCTGTGGTAACACTGTTGGGAAACACTGCTGCAGAGTCACAAAACCCCCTCAGCTGGTGGTAGTTTGTGGTTAAAAACCACCATTAGTTATTAGAGATCTTAAGAATTTGCTGTTGCCAGGTTAGACCTGAATTCTTCATCAATTTCCTACCGTATATTTTGCTGGTCTGTCTCTCCCCTCCTTACTGTGTTTCCCTCATTAGCTATCCCCCCATTCCCCCAATCAACCTTGGCTCATGTTTTTCTGTTTCTTATTATTTTCACTAGATTCCTCTTACAAGGTTTGTTGTTGGTGTATTAGCAAATACAAAGAGATTAATTGGTAATTACAGAATTTTAATTTCTGAAGAGGAACTCAGGTTTTTAGAGTCTTCAAATTTGACATCCTGAAGAGCCTTTGACTTGTCTCAGAAAATAAAATGAGGGCCAGAAGTCTCTTTATAAATACTTCTTTTTATTTTCTCATATCACTGCTTTTGGCATATGGCTTCTGAATTTTGAAATGCTAAGTGAAAACTTTGGTTCAGCATCTTTGAGGAAGTAATTTTCAATGTTGAGATGCTTTGGTGAGCTACTCAGTGTTGCAGTAGTCAAAGCTATTTTGTATTTAGTTGGTTGTGTGGTTTCAGGTTGGTTTTCAGGTATCTTTGACTTGTCACGTTAAAGTTTTGGGTTTTTTTTGTAAGCAGTGGATTTGAAGAAACTTAAAAAAGTATCATAATATACAAAGTTATAGCATAGATTTTTTTTCCCCTCTTTTTATTTTTTCTTTTTTAACTTTCAATAGGATTACTTTTTTAACACAAAGTTCAAAAAAAAGAAAAACTGACAAGGACCTGTTTAAAATGTAAGTTTTAAATCTAGAACAAATTATTATGGCCAGAATACAAGATTCTGAAGTAATTTGTGCAACAGAAATTCAAATCTTCAATTTTACTGGCATTAACTGTTGCTGCAACAATTGTTGTTTTTTTGATGCCCCACTTTTTGAGACTTAATTTTATAACTTACTTATAAAGCCCTTTTCAGTTTTCATTACATTTGCTGCCTTCCAAGGCTGACTCTCTTTATTATTGTTCTCAGCCAAAATATGATTCTTTTCTGAAAGTTAGAATGAAACCTCTGTAGGTGTTTACTTCACTTCTTTAATCGCATGTGCACCATGTGGTATTTTTACTGTGAAAAACAAAATCTTAGGCAATGGACTTAATGGCAGAAGAAGTATGTGACTAGGTCACTTGGGCCTTTGACTGCTTTTTTAAAAATGTTACTAGGTGGACTTCATCCCAAGCTGTATATGCCTTGATTTGAGTTTTGACTTAAGCATTAGAAACTTGATTTAAATGCTTGTCCTTCCTACATCTCTATCTCTCAAAAAGTTTTAACCTTGTTTCTCTTTTTATGTGGTTCTTAAACTGTGTTTAGTCCAGGATATGTGGTTTTTAAGAGAAGTCTTAGCTAGTATACTTTTAAGTATCCTCTTTTAGGCAGGCATATTGTATTTTAATTCATTAGCTGGTCAAGATCAGTTCTAGGCTCCCTCCAGGATTCTCATCAACCAGCTAATTGATGTTAAAATGCCACTTTCCCTGCCTAGGTTATGATTTTAAAGATGTTATAATGTTCTTAGTCCAATGTAGACAAGGCAGTGAATGCTTTAACTTAACCATTTTAGCATGTGCTAAATTACCTAGAGGGAGCCCTAGGCTTTATCTTAACATGTAACATATAAAGTGACTTTCCTATGCTGCCAAACCTTTCCTATCCAAGAGAAATAGAATACAGATCTGTCATACCAGCTTCCTAGTTGTAGAAACCCTCCTGACCTCTCACTTCCTAGAGCAAGGCCTCTAATTAGATGCATGTAAATGTTTGCAGATGGTAAATGTAGGCAAGAGTATGCATTTCATTGTCTGCTCAAGCATGTTTAAATATATAGATTTTGGTATGGTCAGTAACGTGACCATAGCAGGAGATGGAAATGTTTATATAGCTGGGCAGAAAGGTAACATTCTATCATTGATTGATTAGAAAGGGGTTGTCAGTTTGAAATGTGAGTTTGTGTTCCAGGGTTTAAAAAATGCGTTTGGCAGTGGTGAGTAGAAAACTTGGAGAAGAATGATGTAAATTGCGGTCTCTTGCTGCTTGGAAAAAGTGTACTGCAGCAAATGCTCTATTAAAGACGTTAATGCAGGATGATCCAAAAATAGTGAAACTGCTGTAGCTCGCTGCTGCAAAGCAGGGTGAACAGAACAAGAAGGGGACAGGGTGGGGACATAAACATTTCTCATGAGTTCCTAGTCTGATAGAAGTTATCACCCACTCCTGAAAGTGGGATCATGTTGGTAGGAATATCAGTTGCTGATTCCAGATGGAGGGCATGCTTTTTTCAGTCCTCTCCTCATATTTTTTGGCCAGTTTCTGGCCTAATGATAGTTACAATAAATGTTTGTAGATTTAATCCTTGGTTTGGGAATAGTCTGGTAAGCTTTTCCTGTGTGACTTGTTTTTTTTCTTAAAGAGAAACTAAATGTAAAAAGCAAGGCTAATGCAATGTTAAGGTAGAGTACTTTATTGCCCAAGTTAGAAAATCAAAAACAGTGAAGCCTCACAAAGGAATAGTAATTTCTAGAAATATTGAAGTTTAATGTGCTTAATATATAGATGGACATTATAGCCATCTTAATATTGCTTTACTAAGTTTACCCTTCAGATTTCCTGTTTTTTGTGATACAGTGACACCAATTTAGAAGTTGCCCCTGAAATCGCAAAAGTAACACACAAGGTTAGCATGAGAGTGGAAAATGAAACATATATTTTATTTGTTCAGCTCACTTTCTATATAACCTATTTATTCCTCTTTGTAAGTCTTTTGTGTAGAATAGGGTCATGAAAATTATATTTAGAAAATAAGTAATATAGTAGTAAAATAACAGATATTTGTGTGGGAAGTTGGAGAGGTAGTACCTGAAGCTCACTTGACATCTTGAAGTCGCCTGCTTTCTTTAATAGTCTTTTATATCTGCTTTGTATATTTAAAGGTGCACATGTTGCAAGCAGACTGTTACTAATAAATTTTGGTGATTAAAAATGAGTTTCGTTGTGCTCTTTTGCTCTTTCATCTTGCAAAATCAGTTCTGTTATGTTTACTTTGTTTTTATTTATAGATTGTTTTCACTGTCAGTTTTTTGAAGTAGGATATTGATGAAAATATTTTCGTTGGTCTTGTGTTTTATAAACTTGTTTTTACAAAGATTTGGCACAGTATTTAAATCAACAGTTCCCTTTTATGTTCTGGGTAAATGGAGGAGAGAAAGAGTTGGAGCAGGTTAAAGTGTATTAAGTGTACAAGTACTGCTGAATGTTGGTAGATTGTAGATTTGCAGTTTTATTTAATTTGAAAATATCATTACAAGAATTGGATATAGTCTCTTTTAATAGCAACATATTAGCAGCAAAGATGCCATTTGCCTTTTTGCAAAGCTTATTTTCTGTAATTAAACATTTTTCTTGCGTTCTGGTGAAATGTCAGCCAGACTGGAATGGTTTCTGACTGGGCAACAGGGTTCCTATGCATCACCCTAGTAGATGTTGAGAGAGAATAGAGATAAGCACTTCACAAGCCTTGTGCATATCTGATTGTTTTTGTTTCATGAGCAGGTAGAAAGTTGTTCTGTTTGTTTGTGACTAGTTGTGTTTGATATATATATTTTGTTTGATAGTGAAGATCGACTCGTTCATTTCGTAGCAGTATTGGTGGTTTTATGGTTAAGGCAGGGCTTGACAAACCTCAGGTGTCAAGTTGCCATGATGATCAGGTTTTGTGGCCTGGCTCCTAGCTCTCCTGTAGAAACGCAGCAGAGGAGTGCCCTCTGGTGACTGAAAATAAAACTGCTAGCACCTAAGTGGGAGCCAGTTTTGTTGAGCCCTGAGTTAAGGGTTGTATTTTTTTTATAATTGCTTTGACACTACTACGCTTAGTGTTTGGGGACGTTAGTGAGTTTTGCGGGGAGACTTGTAATATGTCACCATTTGGAATATTTTGAGGTAATATGACTGTGTTATCCTTTTGGGGACTTGTTATAGTGGAACAAAATTGTTTTTAAAATAGTTCCTAAAATGAAGTGATCACTAAGTCCTGCCATGACTCTTGAACTATTTTTTTTTTTAATGACGTGAATTGGGTAGATGTGGTAGGGACAATAAGATAGTCTTTGTCTAAATTTATTCTCTTTCTGTTGTATGTTAATAGGTTAAGGGCAATATAGCTGTGGTTGAATTAGAATAAGACATTGCTCTTACAGTACAAATTCATTAAAAAAACATTGTTCCTAGAATTGCTAAGGTGGAGGTGTCTTGCACGTATGCAGAAGGAATAGCCCCAGCAGGCTAATAAGAAATTTGCATCTTTGACTTTTTCTATATAGCCCTTTATTTTCTTTAAAAAGCTATATACTTAGTTAGTAAGTGTTTTAGAAAATAAGTCTTTACGTAGAAACTTAAGAATTTTAATAGCTGAATGTTTTCAGTATAGCTGAGACAAACTGAACCATTGTACATGTAGTTACTTTTTGTGTTCTGTGGGGGTGGGGACTTGTTAATAATTTTATTATGGTTTTGCATAAAGTTACAGTTTCTCAAGGGAGCTGTATTAACATGTTTCCAGACTGTCAGGGGTAACCAAACTTGAAAAATCAGATTGAGTTTTAAAACTCTTAATATGTTTAAATTAAGGACATCATCCTCACCTGCTAAATTAAAATTAATTATGGAAGAATTAGATTATAATGATACAACTCTGCACTATGTCTCTGCAAACATAAAACCATAAAATACAATGGACCTGATTAATCAGGTTTCCTTTTCTCCTTTCCAGTGCCTTCAATTTCCATCTTGATAAACTTTCACTTGTTGGGATCTATTTACATGAACTGCTAGTTTATGACAAATAGGGCGTCTGAATGAACCAGACTGTCTCAGACTAGTTTTGTTGATTCTGCTGAAATGCATTGACTGTTTGTTTGTATACTTTGATCTAGTCCTTTTTCAAAGAGTACTAGATCAAAATACATTAATAAACTGCATAGTACACACGGAGAGTTGGTCTGCAGCAGGATAGTGCGAGGTAGATTCACCATAGCTTGCCACAAACATTATTTGTGTGGGGAAAATCCATGGTGTTGAGCCCTTTGGATGTTAGTCTACATGTGCTTCTGGCTGATAAACATTAGATGTCTTTCTTTATGCAGTTTACTCTGTAATCCTCTGTAGAAGGATATTTCACAAGGTCAGTGAAGGAACTGGTAGGGTTTAAATCTTAGCTCTTTCTACACCCTCCCTCACTGCTACAGTCTGGTTGCATTATGTTATCCCTTGATTTTGTAATTATGGTTCATAGTTGCCTGCTCGGGACACAGTCTGGGATTCAGGGAGTTAGTTAAAGCTACTTTCAAACAGTCCATGTTCTGTAGTCTAACTGATATCTCTTTCTCACAACTTCATCTGCATAGGAACATTAACATTGTTCTTCCTATTTTATTTGTAGAGCTTTGTCTTTAGTTTTTACACAAAAAAGCACACCTATCAAAGGTGGTAGGTGCCACTGCAAAATTACAAAATCAAAATTGAATCACCCATGTATCTGATTTCATTGAGGCTTTCTGAATAGCTTTGCCTGGCAGTAGACTTAGGTTTTCTATAATCTGACAAAGACCTTTTCAGAGTTGGGGGTTCATCACCAAGGATTCTCTCCTGCCAGCCCCCAATACTTTGACTCAAGAAAAAGCCAGCCTGAATACTTTGTTGCCTGCAATTTTGGCAGTATGGTTCTAGAGGAGAGTTGGCTTCTCAAGTGACAAGGTCACCAACCTATTTATGATTCATAGATCAAAACTGGTATCTTAAGTTTAATTCAGAAACGAGTAAGTATCATTGGTGCTCTGTGATCTGCACTGGCTATGTTGTTGAGGAGAAACACTGCTTGAAAGACAGGCTGCTGCATTCTGCATCAGTTTACATTTTTGGATTAATCTAAAATGCAGCTTCATTTAGGACACATTCTACTAATCTGGTGTTGAAATGTGACAAAGGGATGGTTCATGGTAAAAAGGTGAATAGCTTTAAATTAAAACTGGTGTGTGTGTGTGTGTGTGTGTGTGTGTGTGTGTGTGTGTGTGTGTATATATATATAATTTTTTTTTTAACTGTAGTCTCTAGATTGAGTGCAGTTGGTAGCAAGCATTCCTGAACACAGCTGCTATGTCATTATCTAGCAGTAGTTCAAGATTCAGTATAGTTCCTGTATTGTGAGCACAGAAAACATGGTGGAAATACATCCTCCATGAAGGGAGAGGTATTAGTGTTGTCCTAACATTAGATTGCTTTTCCTCAGCTATTGCCATCATCGTAATCTTGCTCAGGTTGGGGCTTGATGCCAGCTAGCTATCTGAAACTTAATCTCTCTGGGACATTTGGGCATGACTGTTGACAATATTGGCTGGATCAGGAGAGACTGAGATATTAAGTTGACTGTTATAAGCTCATTTAAAGGTGCTGAAGTACGTGTATCCTCTCACTTACCCTATGTCACGTGATGCACAATGGCCTGTGATCAGTGTAACTTTCCTGTTCATTTTTGCAGTGTAATTATGTGTGTTCGTGCAAAATGTGCCATGCACAGTTCTATTTTGAGTGCTCTGACATATTGTTATGGTATCCATGTTTCCTGAGGCATCATGTATGTGTGCAGATGTGAAGCAGTTCCCAGGCATTCCACATAGCACAGGAGAGAGGCGAAGATAGAGAAATCCATGTGGTAGTGCCTTAAGGAAAGAGAGTGGACTTTCAGGAAACATTTAGTGAAGAAGGAATGGAGCCACCCATGAGCAGTTGCTGTCCACTGTTGAATTGTGTAGTTGAGTTAACAAAATCAAGTGCTCAGCACTCCTGTAGTCTGTTGACAGATTACACAATATCTGTGTGGACCTCTGATCATCTTTGATTACTAAGAGGAGCATGTCTACCACTACAATTTCAGTTCTATGTTCAGATCTGTAACTGGATAGAAAAGTATCAGGAAGCTGTTAAACAAGCAAGGAGTCTTCTGGGACTTCCAGTGACTAACACATTTATTTATCGCATAAGCTTTCAGGGGAGAAAATCCCACTTCATCAGATGCTTTGCAGTAGATGTTAGGTAACTAGATACTCAAGTTGTTTTGTGAACACTCTCTGAACTTCATTATGAATAAAAAAAAACAAAACAGGATAATGGTTGACAGCCACACTGTCACCATCAAGTTGGTTTTGTGAAAAAACTGTTGCACTGTTCTCAGTTGAAGGCCCTTTTGTCCTCTTTAATTGGACACACTGATAATCTCCACCAAACAATGGACCCCCTTGATTACCTTTGAATAACTTGATCCAAATGAGGCATGTGAGGAAGTTGCACCCAGTATTCCTCAAGTACATCAGTGATTATCCAAGGCTTGAACCTAATCAGGGAAGAGCTACCTCTTGTACCCTCAAGATTCCTCTCTGCAGTGAAGGCAACAGACAGCTCATCCTGAATCAAGCAATTTTATTTACAAGATAATTTGTAATTTCCTCTTCAGGTGAGGGTGATCTAGGCATCAATGTAGGATTGAACTCAACTTTATACAGAGCTTCATCTAAAGCCTTTTCTTCTTGTTCAGTCAGAGAACCTCTCTACTATTTTAAACACATTTTCAGGAAGTGGCCTGAAGAACAGGATTTTTTAATTTGTGGAGAAAAACCTAATCTTTCTCTTGTGGTGTGTGGCGATCTTAGGAAAGGGCTGTGTTGTCTTCCAGATCTTGCTCTGTTGGATAGATTAAAAAAAAACAACCTCATTTTAAAGACAGAAAAATGGGCAAGTCAGGTGTTGTCATTAAGATTTTCAAGCTATCTCTTGGATATGTGTGGCATTAGAAAAACCTCTGAATTTGGGAAGTCTGTTTTATAGTTTGATCTCTGTGTAAGATGATCATCTGTGTAGTTTCTCGAAACTGTTAACTCTTTCTGAAAACTGGCCATTTATTCCTATCCTTTGCTTCTTGTCTTTTAATCACTTACTGGAGCATGAGGTGATGCATCACACACATGCACTTTGCACAGAATTCTAATGTCAATGGTCTTTCGTTAAGCACAAGAAATCCAGATAATATAGGTGATATAGAAAACATCTGTAACACATTCCAGAGGGTAGCCATGTTAGTCTAGTTCACCAAAACAAACAAGTCCTGTGGCATTTTTAAAGACTAACAAATTTGTTTATTGCATGGACTTTCATGGGAGAAAATCCCACTTTATCAGGCGGAGTAGTGGTCAAAAAAGCTGAGTGCATTGCGAATCATTAGGAACGGAATAAGTGATAAACCAGAAAAACATAGTATTGCCTCTTTGTAAATGTATGGTACGCTTATCTTGAATACTGGATGCAGATCTGGTTGCCCTGTCTCAAAAAAAAAAATATGTTTCTGAATTGGAAAAAAATACAGAGAAGGGCAACTAAAATGATCAGGGATATGGAACAGTTTCCATATGAGGAGAGATTAATAAGACTGGGACTTGGCAGCTTGGAAAAGAGACACATGAGGATTATAATAGTGGTCTATAAAATGGTGACAGGCGTGGAATAGTGAAATATTTGTAAATATGCTTCTCACAACACAAGAACTATGAGTCACCAAATGAAAATAACGGGCAGCAGGTTTAAAGCGAACAAAAAGAAGTATTTCTTCATACAACACAAAGTCAGCCAGTAGAACTCTTTGCTGTAAAGGCCAAGACTGTAAATGGATTGAAAAAAGAAGGCAATAAGTTTCTGGAGTATAGGTTCATCAGAGATTGTTGGTCAGGATAGACTGTGGATTGCTGTTTGCCAGAACCTGGAAATGGCTGATGGGAGGTATCACTTGATTATGTGGTCTCTGTTCCCTCTGAAACACCTGGCGTTGGTCACAGTTGGAAGATGGGATTAATGGGTAGAAAAGTAGATGGTCCATTGACCTGACCCATATGGCTGTTCCTGTGTTCTGATGTTCAGTAGGTGAACTACAGATTCAGGACACCCACATCTAGAGTTCTGGGGGAAGAGGTGTTTAAGCTATGAGGAGAGTTTGAGGAGTTTCCACTGGTGGTTCTTTCAGTGTTGGCTCACATCAATTCAATATACCTATATGTTTGCATCAAACATTGGTGGCAGAATGATTTTCCCTCAGTGGCATCTGTTGGATAAGCCTGTTCTCTCTCTCCCAGCACCTTTTACAGGTAGTGCTGTGTCCAGGTCCCTCGGGAAGAGAGTTCTTGGTCTTGGAGTCATGTTTGTTTTGTAGGAATTGGCATTGCTGTTATATGGCTATGGACGTGAACGAGAGCATTGCACCTGTGGCATGCCTGCTGGAACAGTAATAGTTCCTAGTTCAGTGGCCTTTCTGGAACCTTTGTGTTTTTCCATTGCAACCATATTTACACTCCAGGCAGTCGTGTTCAGTGGTTTCAGGGTTCAGACCACTTTCACCAGCCTCAGAGCACAATACAGACCCTTGGTTTGAAGCCATAGGTTGAGAGCTGGTGCGGAGAGTGGAGAAGAGTGCCCTTCTGCCTGTCCAAGTGTCGTCATTTTCTTGCCCAGAGGGGGTAGTCACAGAAATAGATATTGTGCTCTCCCATCTCCTTATCAGGAGCATCTAAAGAGAGCATCTCAGAACATGGGGAGCCCAGTGAAGATGATCAGAGAATACGCATGCCCTTATAGGCATCCTGGCAGCAGTGGGCCCTGCAAGAGTGGCATTACGTTTGAATGATACTATTATGGATCCTGTCAAGATGTTGTGGTAGAGACTGGCATTTTTGCAAAGAAAACAGAAAAATACTTTTGTCCTGGTTAAGGCTTACGAGTTTCTGTATATACACTCACCACTGGGGTCTTTAGGGTCAGCAGCCAACAAGTGGGAAAGGTGGGGCTGACACCCCAGGTCAGGATGCTCAAAAAGACAGGTTTTTGGAAGAAAGGTCTATGCTACAGGTGTCTCCAGCTCAAGTTTAAAAATAGCAGGGCACTCCTGAGCATCTGTGATTTCAATTCCTGGGCCTCAGTCCTGAAATTGAAGGAGGTGTTATTACAGGAGAGAATTTGCAGCCCTCTTGTAGCAAGGCAAATGAGTGGCAGAGACATCCTTGCAGACTGCCTTGGATGTGGCAGATTCCGCAAGCCAGTTGTGACAATGTGTAGAAACTTGGCATCGGTTCTCAGGCTTTTGCCACATGTGGTTCAACAGACGGTATGGGACATCCATTTTGAGGCTACGTTGCTCTTTTTGAAGCAGAACAGCTCCAGACTGCACAACTTAAAAAATTTGGGGGCCAATCTCAAGTCCTTCCGATTTCATAGATCAGCTCTCTTGAGAAGGCATTATAGGCCCTGACTGATGGCTTGCTTCTACGTGCTGTCATCTCAACAGTGCTATAGCAAGAAGAGGAGCAGGGCTACAGAAGTCCTCCGCTGCAGTCCTGTTCACTGTCCATCCCTGCCTCTTGCTTCCTGCCCAACTCTTGAAAAGGTCTGCCTGACGCCATCGCTTTGGGATGATGTGCCAGGATGCCTAGTGCATCCCTTTAGCCCTGTGTTTTGTGGACTGGTTTTCCTACTTTTATCTGACATTGTCTTGTAAGCTGTGCCTTACACCAGTGGTGTTCAAACTTTTTTTTTTTTTTTTCAGGACCCATTTGAAAAAAATCATTTATCCCTTTGATGCAACAATTACATCTTTGTGCAATGCACTCCAGTCTTCTAGCAGCAACAGCAGGGTGCACTGTGACCTGTTATGTGAGGGTTTGTGACCAATTACTGGGTCCTACCAGTGGTATGAAAACCACTGCTGTACACAGGCAAGCCTTACTCTGGTGATGAGTTATGTATGAGTTATCATTCACAATCTTCATCCTGAAGTCGTAAGCACTCTTTTAGCTACCTTAGGGCAGTGGTTCTCAGCCTTTGTGGATTGTGACACACTTGGTGGCCTGTGTGATCCTACTGGACACACTTGGCTTTCCTCCACCACCCAGCCCTCAAGTGAGCTACGTTGCAGGGAGTGGGTGGAAATTGTGCTGGATGTTGTGCAGACGAGCATGCACACAAATGTACAGAACAAGCGCATCCTAAAATCACTGGTGAGCAAAGCTGCCGCATTCCAGCTCAGCCAGGGAGCGCAGTGAGTGGCCCGAAGGTCCAACAGAGCCAGAAGATCCTCTAGGGCTAGGCCAGTGGTTCTCAACCTTCTTAAGTGGCACTTAAAGACTAACAAATATATTTATTGCATGGGCTTTCATGAGAGGAAAATCCCATTTCTTGAGACACTTTGAAGATGGGGAAACTTACAGAATGGGAGGAAATAAATGCAGGGAAGTGTAAATCATGGGAATAGGTCACACTGTAACGGCAAATCAGAACAATTGTGGAGATTCAAACACTGGGGAACAGCATGCAACAGGAGATGAGGTCAAATCATCTGTTGTAATGAGACAAAAATCCAGTATGCCTATTAAGTCCTGAAGCAGTGCATCCAAATTTGCAAATAAATTCAATTTCAGCAGCTTCTTCTTGAAGCCTGGACTGACTTATCTGTCAGAGCACAGCAATTAGCAAATCATTAATGGAGTGATCACAGAGATTGAAATGTTCACCCACAGGTTTTAGTTTGTTGTGATTTCTGATGTCAGATTTGTGCCCATTAATTCTTTTGCGCAGAGACTGTCCTGTATGTTCAATATATAAGGCAGAGGGGCATTTCTTCCACATGATGGCATAAATCATGTTGGTGGATGACGGGGCGAATGAGCCTTTGGTAGAGTATCTGTTTTTATTAGTTTTATTGAACTAGACTAACACAGCTGCCCCTTTGGATGCTGACCAACAGGCAAAACAAAAAGTGTTTGATAAATGACTGAAATGTGTGTTTTGGTGAGTTGCACCATAGTTGAGTTTCTCATAGTCTTTTAAGTAGAAAATAAAGTTCTTTTCAGTATGTGTATTCCACAGAAAAACATGCCATCTTTCACATAAAACAGTAACAGTTTGATACCTGTGACCTTGTGGTCCCTGGCTTAGACTGTTCCTACTTGAACTAAGAGAATAATTAGATCCTTTCTTCGCCAGCCATTGGAGAACTTGACACACTTTCCCAGTGGATTATACAGCTCTTAAATAGTCACTAGTAGAACATTGCGGATCATAAATCCTGGAGTTTGTCTCTGGGTCTAGCAGAGGAGAGTGGTTGCTAATGGGTAAAGAGGATAACCAGAACTGGATTAGTCATTTGGAAAGTAATTGCAGCAAAGTGGATAAAATTGAGGTTTATTGTGTTAGTTCTGGATTCTCTGCTTACAATGACTGTGTAAGCTTTCTGCTCATTTATTTAAAAAAATGGGGTAGTGCATTTCCGCAGTCTGTCTTTGTCTGAGTTTGGTGTTTGAGTGTAGTTAGTAATAAAGGTAGTAAAGTTCATGGAGATATTTAAATAACAATTGAAGGTGAGATAGGAACTTGCAGTCTCCTCTTCCCAGCTTGGAGACTTTCTTCTGTGGACAAAGGTAGAGGTTATGTGTGTGGGGGTTGGAAGGTGTGTGTGAGATGGTGGTGGAAGGTGAGTGTTATTTGTAAGCTGCAGGTTTATCAGATTAAAATTCAGCAATTGGCATGTATTTTTTGTTATAATTAAAAAATTGAATGCAGACAAATGCTACTGATCTAGTTTTTTGCTCCTCACAGTAGATGGTGGACAAAGGGTACCCAGAGCATTGTGAATGATGCATTTCTTGCAAAAGTAACACAAAGATAAGAGGGACAACCCATGCGCTCTCCCCCCTCAAATTGCCAAATGGGTGATTTAGTAGCAGTCCTTTTTTTTTTTTTTTTTTTTTTTTTTTTAATTGTCTGTCATAAAAAATTAAGACTGTGCTCAAAGTTTGTCCCCCCCCCTTTTTTTTAAAAATCATTTTGGGGAGATCTTTTACAAAAATGAAGGTTTCAAGCTCTGTTAATGTGAACCTATGACCCAGCCTTACCTATAATTTAAAACCAGGGATTAGCAGAGTATTTTTAAATTAGTTTTGCAGTGTAGAGAGCAGACCTTTGATATGCTTATGGTAGCCCATGTTGCAGAGGATGTTCCCTGTAGCATTTTATACTAGCTAATTTGCTAAGAGTACAGGGATTTGTCCAGATAATGTTGCATTGCTGTACTCAGCTAGAAAATGATAACGATATGAATAACTGAGGCAGTGTCCCAGTCCTTTGGGATAGGCTGCAAAGTCATTCCCACTGGACATGAGGAAAGCAGTATTTGTGGATGCTGTAAGGTGAGGGCTTATTATTAGCAGAAAAAACAAATATTTATGAACTCCAAGCTGTCTTGGTCACTTCTTGCTTCCAGTGTGCACAAGGTCATGTTCTTTTTTTTGTTAGCAGTTCTGTTGTGGGTCTGCAGTGTTGTCTGTGTCCTTGTGCTCCCTTGTCCAAAGACATAAAGGGCATAGCTGGCTCTGTGAACCTATCTTTTCTTCTCCCAGTGGTAGTGTCTGCTTCTCTGAAGTAGTGTAGACATTTGTGTATATCTAAAGTCACCAGGATTTAAGACCTGTTCTCATGTGATGTTCCATTCATGAAAGAATTCAGGTGCAGCTCTGTGCTGCTTGGGATTCTGTGTCCTAGCTGCTGAAAGAAAACAGCTGAAGCAAGAGCCATATTTCAGACAGCACTCATTGATAGCATTGTGGCCAGCCATTCCAGTCATCTGAGCCATTGAGGAAGAGATGGATTCTAGTGGAGATGACTGACTGCCCCATAGCGTGGGACTTCAGATAAGATACAGAGTTGACTTCACCGTTTGAGGGTCTGTTTGGACCACCACAGATTGTTTTATTTTGTTCTTAGAATGGGTGGTGGCATTTGACACTGTTTTCAGGAACCCTGGGCTGAGAGTACCTCAGCCAGCAAGTTACCTGGGACACAAGCAAGAGGTGTCCTGTTGTTTTGAATCCCTTCCAGACTCCCTCTTCCATTTCTGTCCCTTTTCAAAGATCCCTATCATGAAGGCTGTTCAGGTGTGTGGTATACTTCACTTCCCAGATGGGGGCTGTGGAGGTGGTTTCTTTGTAGTTCAGGGACACGTCCCCCGTCCCCCCCCACCATTTAAAAACAAAGAGATCTGTCCTCCCTCAAGCTAACTCGAGGTCAGAGCATAGAATTTATAGGAGTTGGCTGTTTCTGTTGGGTGTGCCGCCAGTGCTCCTTCTTTCTGTACTGGCATATATCTTTCTCAGGACATAACCCCTCCTAATGCTCCTCTCCAACTTCCCTGGTAATCCTGATGTCCTGATCCACTCCAAATAACAGAAAATTTGGTAAACTAAGGAGTAAGGTTGTCTGTGGTGGTTTTGGGTAGAGCAGAGCTGCCAGAAATTAGGGATTGTGGAGCTCTTGAGAGGGCATAGGTTTCTCCTCCCAAACACCTTTCCAAAAAACTCTTCTTTCTAGTCCTTCTGCATGCTTTTTTTGTTTACAGCCTATACCTTCTAATACAGGGATTGGCAACCCAAAAGATAAGAGCCATTTTTGAAAAAATCCTTCAATAACAAAGTTTTTTGAGAGCTGCAGTAGGTGTAGCCTCCTGGTAGGGGTTGAGTGAGGGGAGCTGGGACAGGGCACCTGCCACAGTGTCCCATGGTCAAGGGGGGGAAGCCTGGAACCAAGAATGTCCCCCCATGCAGTGACCCACCTGTTCTGTTGGGGAGCCTAGAGCCAGATTAGACCCAAAAGGTCCCCCATGGCAGGGGGCCACAGAGCCCCAAGGGGGCAGCCAAAGAGCTGCAGGTGGCTCTGGAAGTGCAGGTTATAGACCTTTGTGGCTCATCATCCTCTGAGGGTAGTGGGGTTGAGCAACTGTAGGAGGCCAAAGGGGAAGATGTGAGTGGCTGTGGAGGGGATCCTGGGAGATTAGTGGTGAGTGAAAAGATGTATGCAGGGAACTTGGAGATGAGGTAGTGTCTTCTGTATGTGGGAGACAAATAGTGAGAACGTGCTTCTTTTTAACGGTGTCCAGAGTAGCAAGCTGCTCACAGTCTTCCTGGTATGCCTGCTACTGAAGTACCAATGGTAGGAGAGTCCTTTTAATTGCTGATAGTTCAGCAATTGAGACTAGATTACCTGCTTTCCATATTGCTTCACCAGCCTTGTATCTCATGCAGCGCTGCAAAACTTACACCTCCTATCTAACTGCAGTGCTGATTGCCCTTTACTTCTGAAATAGCTGCTGCTCCACAGTCTCTAGCCTTCCTAAATGCTATTTCCTTACTCCTCAAGGCTGCGCTACCTACTACCTCCCACTCATTACTTTTGAAAATTGGGCTACTTTGGTGCTTATCTGTAGTTTCAGGAGCTTCACTTTAATCTGTATGCTCAACAGAGTTACAAACAAGGAGTCTGGTGGCTCTTTTAAAGACCAGCAAATTTATCCATCTCATGAACCTCTCTGGAGAAAAAAATCGCATTTTGTCAAACACTTGAAGATGTATGTTTTGCTGAATTAGACTAACACAGCTACCCCCTTTGGAACCTGTCAACAGGATTAGTAACTACTCTTAAAGCTTTTGTGTGTTTTATGTTGAGCAGCTTTAGTTGAACAGCATTGTGTGTAAAAGTACAGGTAGGTAGTTCTTCTGGCAAGTAATTTTGGACTTTAAAGCTAATTGTTTTTAATCTCAGACTACTTCTATCCTGAATTTCTCAGTGGATTTTGTTCAATTGGCTCATACTCATCTCTTTAAACAAATAAAACTTTGTTTTTGCTTTTGTTCATTGTCTGTTACTCCGTGTCCATTTGGTAAATGGTGGTCTCAGGTTCTTATAATGACTCTTTACTGAGTTACAGAATGCCAAAAGTTAATTGTTAGTATGTAATTTTGGTTCTGTTTAAAATCTGAAGTAGCTAGCTAGTACTGCAAAGCTGATGTCAACTTGTCTTTGTTGGTTTAATTTTGTTCCTAAACTGACTTTTCCTATGGTAATTACTATATTGTTTGATGCATAATTTGTTAAAATGGAGAAACAAAGATTTCAGACTTAAGAAAGTCTTCCAGCATACGTAAGTGTTGATATATCTTGAGAGCTAATGTGATTTTCTATCTGTTAAGAGCCTAAACAACATTTTGGAGGCTGTGGTACCACCTCTATCACTATCTCTTGAATTAGCATAGCTAAAATACTACTAATTGCCAAGAACAGTTGACCTAAAACACTAAGTGTTCAATAACTTTAAAAGTCTACAGTAGCTGTAGAAGTAATATGTAATTGGGCAATTGAAACTTAGTTTATTTTTATCTTAACAGTGGAGTTATGTTCCATATACACCTCTGATAGATCTCTAATCTTACTTGTGCATTGAATGCTACCAGCTATTTCTTAAAACTCCCACATGCATATATGTAAAAATAAAAAGGTGGTTATTAGAACTAGTGACAATGACCATACTGTTCTTCTATATAAAAAAATCATCAAATAAAATGCATTTTAAGAAATAGAAAATAATCATTTTTTTCATAAAAATGAAAATTTCCTGGGAACAAAAATAATCTGTTTTCATTGACTGGTATTAAGAATATATATGTGAATGGTGTAAATATGGTAATATGCATAAAACAAAACTGATGGTGTTAGTACATAAAGGTGAGCTCAAGATAAATGCAGATTGATTAGTACATTAGCTAATGTATCATCGACATTTAATTGGTGAGCAGACTAATTTTTAAAATGACAAAACTTGCAGTGTGCTGTGAGGGGCCTGCATTATTGAATTATATAAATTAGTCTCCTGACATAAAACTGTTTTTAAAATGCTCTCTCTTTATATGTGCCATGGCCTTGGTCAGACAGCACATCTACATAATTCTCACTGACTCGTATCTGTGCAATTCGAGCTGCATGTTTGCAAGACCTGACTATCATAAGCCTTATTCCTTTCTTCCTTTCCAGCACTATTTTTTTTTTTTTTTGGGAGCACGAATGGACTTGGAGAGCTTCCTGGTCAATTGACATGAGTTTTTTCCCCCCACTACTCTTCCTGCCCTTGTAACCCCATCTATTCTGATCCCACTTTTTGACTTTCTAATACCTCACTTTTTTCTGTGTTTACTTGTATTGTAACATAGCATTCTGGCCTCTCACAGTCTAAGAAAAATGGTCTTATGACCTCAGACTTTCTGAGCAGCTTCCTTATTTCCCTTCTTTTCAGCTATAAACTCACCAGTTGTTTTTATAGTCCTCTCTTCCAGCTCCATAATGGATTCCCTTGAGTCTGGCTTTTGGTCTGTACTAGCACTGATGTCCACAGCAAAGGCCTAAATGATGGCTAGGCTGGATGGCAGTCATGGATAGTTGGTACTGTGTGTGCCTTTTCTTAACATTTGTTGTTTGGAACAATCAAGCTGCAATTTATAGAAATGTAAGGCTGGAAGGGACCTCAAGAAATAATTGAGTGTTAACTGTGTCTTGCCTCAGAGCAAGAGTTAAACCTAGACCACACCTGAGAGGGATTTGTCCACCATGTTATAAAGATCTCCAGTGATGGGGATTCCATAGTCTCTCTTGCAAGTCTGTTTCAGAATTTACCTATCCCTATGATTAGAAAGTTTTCTCCAATATCTAACCTAAATGTTTGTTGCAGCACATGAAGCCTTTTGTTTCTTATCTAATTTTCGGTGGACATAGAATAGCGATCAACTGTTTGTCTCTTCATAGTGGCTCTTAAAATACCTTCGGCTCCCCAGTCATCTTTTCTGGGTTATAAATGTTCCTATTTTTTTTAACTTGTCCTCATAGATCTGTTTTTTGTTCTTGTCTGGAGTCTATCCAGTTTTCGTATTTCGTTATTAAAATGTGGCACCTAGGATTAAACCCATCACTCCAGTTGAAGTCGCTAGTACTGAGTAGAATGGTCCAATTACCTTCTGTGTCTTAAAGCAGACTTTTTTTTGTTAATATATCTCAGAATATTGCCACTTCTTGTAACTGTATTATGTTGACTCACATGCACTCAGTGATCTACCCCAGATCCTGTTTAGTAGTGTTAATGCCTAGCCAGTTATTCGCCTCTTTGTAGTTGTGTATTTGACTTTTTCCCTTTATAAGAAGCATTTGTGCTTGTTTTCACTGAATTTCATCCTGTTGATTTCAGACCAATCCTCCAATATGTCGGGGTCATTTTGACTTCGGAGCCTGTCCTCCATAATGTTAGCAGCTGCACCCAGCTTGGAGTCATCTACTGAAAGAAGTTACACTGAAGATCTGTCTTTGAACGTCAGTGACCGTGTTTAACTCAGTGATAAAGCACTCTACTCTTTCAAAAAAGTTTTTAGAGATACTGTTTTTGGTCACAAGGTCTCCATATCTCAGTCTATAAGAGGTGACAAGCCAGGCTTCAGATCTTTTTTAAAGACCAACCTCCTAACTTTATTAACAACAGCAAAAGGCTTTGGAGCCACCATAGAAAAGACATCTATCAGAAAAAGTTTGCATTCATCTACCTACAAATCATATAATACCTGGCCCAAGAAAGTGAGTCAAAAACCCTGGACTGATGTACAGTACCCTTTCCCTTCCTATGTTGCAACAATTTTCCTTTCATTTTGGAATGACTTTTTGGACCCAGTGGTACATAGTCTTCTGTAAGGTCTGTTCAGTCCAATTTCTGTCTTTGCCCTTCAGCTCTTTTGTCAGGAGCCAAGTCATGAGATACAGCTGAAGCAAGCGATAGGGGGATGTCTTTTTGCAACTTGGTGCATTGGAGAAGCTGCCCCTTGAGATGTGAGGCAACGGAAATCTCTTTATTTCCCTGTTCCAAATTAAAAACCAGGATCGTATCCTATTGTAGAACTTGGGCAAACTCTGATTACTCCATGGCTTCAGGTTTAGGGTGGTCAGTGGAACTTCTGTAAGTTACCTCTCTAGACTGGTTTGTGACTCTGCTTTTGATTATTAATATCTCTGCTTCAAAGTTGAGGTAGATTCAAGAGTTAATAGTGGGACCACGGTATAAAGTATTTCAGAGTCTAGATACTTTCAGGTCTGGTCTACACTACACTACAAAGTCAGCTTAGGAGGTTGACATATAGCCACTACAATAATAATTGCATCTTTTTTTTCACGTCCTCACTATCCTCCTCCTCCTTGTTGGTGCACATCTTCACCAGGAATGCTTTCGCTGGCAAGTGGGGCTTACAGCTCAAACTGTCAGCGTCACTGTGAGCTTTCGAGCAAGAAGTGGTATCCCCTCTCTCCTGAGCTGTCAGGGTTAAGCTGCCCCCTCCCCCTCCCAAGCTCTCAGCTATTAGCCCCACCCCAGGGTTCACATCTGGAGGTTCCTGGCTTCAGGCCCATAAGCTGTCAACCCTGCTCTGGGGCTCACAGCTGGAGGTTGCTTGGTCCCCCGGAGGTCTCCAGCTATAAGCCCTGCGAGGGGTTGACAACCAAGAAGCAGTGTAAGTGATGTAGAGTGCGTGCATCTACACCATTGGTTAAGTTTGTCTAACTTATGTCAGTTCAGCATGTGAAAAAGGCGTCCCCGTCCACCCTGTCAAGCAATGCAAATGCTCTTCTGTCAGCATGCAGTGTCTTTATCAGACATGCTACAGTGGTGGAGCTGTGCTGATATAGAGCTTCTAGTGTAGACCTACTTGGAGTACCCTTACATGGCCGCTGTGTCAGCGTAACTACATTGACCTAGGTGCGCTACACATCTCATGGATGTGGAGTTACTGGATTGGTATGGGGTGACTTACATTGGTGGGAGTAATGTTAGAGGATAGACACTTTGAGTTAGATTGATGCAAGCTTCCTTATGTTGACTTAACACCATACTGTAGACAAGGCCTTAGTCCTCGCCCAGAGCGTTCTCAGGTCTTAATCCGAATCATACCTACCAGTGTTCTTTTCTAAATTTCATTTGTCTGCCAGAGAAGTAAAGCTCCATCTGCTCAATGTTTTGAAAGCTCTCTATTGCTTCCACAGAACAAAGCTGTTCCAAAAATCATCTCATCTGTTCATAATGTGTGAGATCAGTCTGGAGGCAAGCTATTTAGACTTTTGAAATGGGTATTGGATTATATTAATATCTTGTATAAACTAAATAAATAAACTTCAGGCTGAAGTGCACTCTGTGACATGTTTGAAGAAGGCCCCTATTTCAAACACTTCAAGAACAGCCAATTGGAGTTTCTAGTTGTAGACATGAGAGAGAGTGCTCTGGTTGGTTGGGCTCTCTCAGAAATCACTGGGCTTTTATCCTTCCTTGTTCACAAGTAAAGAATGTGTGGACTTCCAAGTTCCAAAGGAGTAGCTGTGTTCATCTAGTTCAGCAAAACCAGCAAAGAATACTGTGGCACTTTGACTAACATGTCTTTTTATTGTATGAGCTTTTGTGGGAGAAAGTCCCACTTCATCAGATGCTTTGAAGATGGGGGAATTCATAGAATGGGAGGAAAATAAATGCAAGGAGGTGTAAGTCATGGGATCAGGTCACACTGTAACAGCAAATCAACACAGTTGTTAAGTTCTTCTATGTGCCATTTCCCACTATTGGAATCTTAACAAGCCTCCTGGGGAACTGTACCACACAGGAGGTTAGTTCAAGTGTGACTGCTTTTCTTGTCTGTTTCTTCAGCATCTTGGTTGTCAAAACTCAGCATTATCTGTATAACCTTCATATTGTACTCACCCTAAGTATGAAATGTTGAGGATTTATTTTGCCTCCCCCCCCCACCCCCCCGAGATAGAATAGCATATTTCGTAGCTTATAGAGATACTCAAAACAGCATCTTGAAATGTTGTGGAAAGTATCCATTTTCAATGACTTATCATGTCAAAGCTTTTTACTTTTCGGTTTCTCATTGTTTGCCCATTAAACCTTCTGCATTTGGGCCATATTGTTTTTGTGCTAAATTGACCAGACCTGAAAATTGTATTCAGGTAAGAACATAGGATTTATATAATAAATATTGGACATACCACAGACTGAGGCAATGTGGAACAATAACAGGGTTCTCTGAAAACATGGCTTAAGCTTCCTCAGAAACTGGAGAATTGAGATGAGAACTGAAATGACAAAGTAGAATAATAAATGGAGCAGAATACTCATGGGGAAATTCTACCCTTCAGCGCTTGCACAGAATTAATGTCCCTTACATGTCCCTCTCCTCTCCATTCTCTACAGAAGCATTGATTCTGATGGGGAGGTGAAGGGAAGCCACAAGAGGGGTAATGTTGCAGTTACACCTTTTACTCACAAGGGGCTGATACGGTGCCCGAAGTAATGGGGTGTGTGTGTGTTGTGGAGGGAATGCTTTTCTCATTGCACCTTGCCTGTGGGGCCAGGTGAGGAGGCATGGAATATGGGGGTGATTGATGGAGCAGGGCACAATGTAGGTAAGGGATTATAAAGATGGGTTTAGAAGGGTTAGTGGGAGAAGGCCCACTGTGATGGAGTTAGTGGAGTGACATGGGCTGAAAGGGTGTGGGGGTGCCAGGCCACATAAGGATGGGCAGCTGTGCCTGAATGAAATGGAAGGGGAGCTGTAGGGACACAGAGAGACAGGGGAAACTATGCCTGTTTGAGTAGGGGTGCAAGGATACATGGGGGCATACAAGGATGGAGGGATACATGAAAATGGGCAGATGCATCTGAGCAAATGGGATCCATCAGGGTCTGCCATGGGGAGGCTTCCCAATTCCTCTATGCAGAAACTGTTGCATGCTTCTACCGTCCACAACCAGCAACTTTCCAGGTTTGTTCACAGACTTGTTCCCAGGAAATACTTCCATCTTCCTCAGCGTCTCCTTTACCCTACATGTTCCCAATCAATTACATTGCTTCTGAGGGGTGCAGAAAATATGTCTGTATTATAGTTTAGGTGAATTACTTCTCAAAGTTCTGTATTAATATGCCTAGCAAGGAATCTTTTTGTCAAAAATCAACTCCATCAATCTTTTTTGGTGTCTGCATTGTTAGATGTACTTGCCGACAGGTATTTTGAAATAAATTGCCAAAGTAATTGAAAACATTGTGCTATTTTGACAAATAAGATATGCAAATTTTGCAGAACTTTAAAATATAGTGCATATAATTCTTAATTTTTTGGTACAGAACTTCCCTAGGGGTATATAGCAGTTTTTACCCTTGAGGTTATCATAGTGGCTCTGAATCAACATAGTTATAAATCCTGTTGGGTCAGATCCTTTGAGATTCATACCCAAGAAAATCTGTGTAGGGTGACCTTCTTTTTTTCAAAATGTGTTTTTGATCTGTTGCTTCGAAGGGAAGACTTACCTCTTCCTCTTAGGTGGAAAGTATTGGCTACTTCCCAGGTGTGTTTCCAGAGGAGTTTGGTGGGAAGAAGATGGTTTCTGAACCAGAACTGTACTAAAGTTAGCTATATTTGTGTGGGTGAATCTACCTTGAGGACTTGAGATTGAGTGTTTAAAGAAAAAACTTCTGTAGGCTTCTTTGCCTATTTTTTCTTCTCTTCTGGAGAACTGCCTTTATGTGTTGCCTTTTGTCCCTTGAGAATGGAAAGTAAGGAGAACACTTGTGCTTTTCACTTCTCTGTTGCCTCTCATCTGAACTTCCAAATGAAATGTCACATGATATTCCTGTAAATGTAGGTAAACACCCAAAATATTGCTGGCTGAGGGGTTGGAGACCAAGGTTTACTGAAAATCTGATTTTCTGACAGTCGTACAGTTTGTGCAAACGAGAAATAGACCCATTTGTCTCAATTCCTAGTCTTGTGTGTTCTAGCCAGTAGATATGTTTTCTTCGCGGTATGATTAAAACTCCATGGAATCAGTGTAGTGCCCAGCTGTTAGACTGTTTTAAGTACATGTGATTCATAACTGTCTTCAACAGTACAAGGAAGGCATGCTTTTATGCTTAGTTAGGGGAACCCTGCTGTGTCAGCGATCTCCAAAAATTCAGATATCCCATTAGACTGCTTTTGGTCATCTGGTTAGGAAAGTTGTCTGCTTCGTCTAATTACTTGTCAAAGATTTTATGGGCCACACAGTTCTTCTCTGGAGTTTTTCCATGTCTCTCTGATGTGAATAACAGGAAACCAAATTATACTTTGTCTGCTTTGTATCAGAAAATGTTAATGGTATGAATGTGTTTCCAATAGGTCTGGGTAAAATAATAGTTCAATTTTACCAAAAAAAGAAAAAAAGCTTTTATTATTATTATTTTATTCTGCATTGAACAAAAACTAGACCTTATGAGCTTCCCCCAGAAAATGGGAGAGATTGACTTAAGAACAGCCAGATCGCCTAGTGGCAAGGTCGCTCACCTGGAATATTGAAGAACAGTTTCAAGTTCTGTTCCAAGTTTAGAAACTGATTTAGAGTTGAAAAGCAAGGAAAACGTGTTTCCTCTTTCAATCTGTGAATAAACATCAGGGTGTGAAGGAAGAGATCTTCTAGTTGTAATATTTTGAAAGACAGGGTAAGCAGAAAAATGATGAAAACCCTAATATTCAGTAAACTAATATTTAATTCACTAGCTACAAATACTTCTCAATAAACAAGTTTTAAATGCAGAACATGTTTTGCTAAATTTTTGTGTTCAAACAATTTCAAGTGCTGTTTTTATTTTAAAAATAAAAAGTATTTTTTAATTGAATTCAGATTCCCTGCTCAACTCAAATGGTGAATAAAAATATACATGTTGAACAATATAATTATTTAAATATGTTTGTGTGTGTATGTGTATATAGTATATGCTCCTGTTTAGCAAAAAATATTAAATTATATCAGCCAGTGGGACTCAGTTGTTCTTTGGGAAAATAAAGTTCAGAAGAAAATTAAAATTGATTTTAATCAGTTTTCTGCTAGCCTATTTAAATCATAATTACATTTGGTGGTTCATATCACTTAGATTTAAATCAGTCCCGTCTGATATACTGTATCAGTTTGTTTTGTTTAGGGGAAATGAAGCATGTGTCAAGTCCACAAGCAAATAAAAAGGAAAGGTTCCCCCCCCCCAGTATTATAGTTATTGGTACTCCTGGATATTTGTATTTGAATTGATGACAGTTCTTCAATATTGTGCTCTCCCTCTTATTTTGGCATAAGAATCAAGGGATGACATAATTTTTAAATAGCTTCGACTGTCATCAGAAAACTAGTTTTTAGTCTAGCACAATAATGTAAACCTTTTATCAAACCTAACATTTATATTAGACAGACGCATATACAAAATGTACTTTGTTCAGCACAATGCAACATTGTAAAATGTTTATTTCTCTCTTACAGGCTGTTCGCTGCTATGAATCTCTCATATTGAAAGCTGAAGGAAAGGTCGAGTCTGATTTCTTTTGTCAGTTAGGTCACTTCAACCTCTTATTGGAAGATTATCCAAAAGGTAACTTTTTTTAATCATTCTTTTTATAGGTGTTTTAGTAATCAGAATGTTTAATGACCTAGATTTGATTATGACACAGTATGACCATAAGAATTAGGTAGATCAACTACAGAGCTTACTGCTGGCCTGCACTGTGCTTCAAACTCTGTAATAAGTAATTGTGAATAGTTCTGTTTTTCCCTTCCCACAGAGAAACCTTGTAGGCATGTGTTTGTTGTAGATCATATTTACTGGTTCATGAACAGATGTGAATAATATGCAAACATAATACCTAATTGTTTGTTCCATTTCTGTTGTTGCTGAAGATGTTCAAAAATAGAGTATAGCATAACCATATGTGTATATCCAATGTAGGCGTGGATGAGATGGCCAGAATAAGGTAGTCACTGGAAATAAAAAGGAGATCTAAATGTATACCAGGAATATTGTCGAGGCCCCTGACCTTGCTGATTTGTGCTTGGCACAGCTCCAGGAAAATGGGTATGGTATAAAGCGGCACTGGCACTCCCACAATCCTGTGACTAGCCAGAGGCTGACGTGTGGCCCTGATGTAAATTACAGCAATTTCAGTGGTGATCTAACCCAGGGGTTCTCAACCTTTATTCTGTTGTCACGGCACAGTTGGCAAGTGGAGGCCAGGTGTGGTGATACAGAAACTTTTTCCCCACCGCAAAAAGCCCCCAACCCTGCTGGTGCTTACAGTGTGACACAAAAAACAGGCCCCACCGTGTGTCTGGGAGGTGGAGGGAGCCTGTGCCAGGAGTTTTGTCAGCAGCTTTTTTCTCCCCTGTTGACCGCAGTCCCCTGCCTCTTCTCACTGCTGCAGGGGGTTTCCACGGTAACACTGACTCCTGCTGCTGCGGGGAGCTTCCATCTGTGTGCTGCTGTTCCCTCTGACCCCCAGCCACATACCCTGACCTCTGCATTTGAGGCTGTGGTGCTCTGGAGACCCTCTGTAGCCTCAGGGGTGCCCAGCCCTAGCAATTCTGGCTCCCCTCACCCTGCTCCTGGGCTTTGCAGGGTGAAATGAGATGGCAGTAGAGCTGGGAGCTGAGGCTGTGAGGGTTTCTGAAGCACACCCATGCTTGTTTCGGGCTTGCCTTGCCTCACCATGCTCAGCCCACAAGCAGGGTGAGGGGAGCCAGCAGTAGGGCTGGGAGATCTCCTGAAGCTGTGAGGGTCTCCAGAGCAGGACAGCCTCGAGAGTGCTACTAGCCTGAGCACTGCCACCTCTGACTTCCCTCGCCCATCTCAGCCGGGGAGCAGGGGGGAGGAGCCAGCAGCAGCACTACGGCTTGAAGACATACAGTTGCCAATTTCTGGTGAGACAGCTCCTGGCTGTTGAACTGCTTTTCTAAGCTATGGCAGGCTGCAGAAGACCTCACTGAGGTGGTTTAATTAGTCTGAGATAGCCAAAGCATAAGCGCGCAAAAAAAAAAAAAAAAAGGCAAAGAGCTTTGGCTCTTAAGACTAAGGGTATGTCCACACAAGTCTTTTATTTTGAAACAACACTAGTTGTTTTGAAATAAAAATTCTCACGTCCACATGACATACTGTTGTTTCAAAACAACGGGCATTGTTTTGAAAGTGTTAAACCTGTTTCGATATCGAAATAGCTGTTGTTTCTAAACGGTTGTTTTGAAACAATGGCGTTCGGACACATTGTTTTGAAACAACACCATTGTTTCGAAACAGCTGTTTTGAAACAACATGTCCGAACAGCCTTATTTCAAAATAACCATGTTGAAATAACAGCTGTTTCGAAAGCAGGCTTTCCCTTAATTCTAATTAACAAACTGTTAATTCGAATTAACTTATTTTGAAATAAGGACTTTATTTTGAAATAACTCATTTCGAAATAACTTATTTCAAAATAATGATGTATGTGTGGACATGGCCTAACAGATTTATCTCATGAGCTTTTGTGGGAGAAAATCCCACTTTGTCAGACACTTTGAAGAGGGGGGACTTACCGAATAGGATGAAAATAAATGCAGGGGAGTGTAGGACATGGGAAGAGGTCATAGTCATACTGCAACAGCAAATCAGAGCTGTTGCTGATCCCATGTCTCCACCATCACAAGACAGGAACATACGATCACCAGGGTTCATCCTAGACTCCAACAAATGTTTAAGATTGAGTGATAGGAATTAAATCTAGTATTTTGAAAGTGGAACACTAATGTCACTTCCAGGTTCCTGTCATAGACCCTCTGACATAGAAGTGCCCTGTCCTACACTGTTGTTCATTCAGATTCTCATGATTGTTGGATGACTTGTGATTGAGAAAAGTAGAAAGGAAGAGAGCTAGTGGGAGTTGATGCTAGACAGCATCAAGTGTTACTGAAGAAAAGGCCTTTTAAGATAGGCTTAAATGCGAAGACTTTTTCTTCGACTTCTGCCACTGTGGTGTTGAAGGCTCATATTGTCTTCATTGCCAAAACAGGTGCGTGTGTTCAGCGAGATAGCTAACTCAAGTTACCCATCTTGCTGTACAGAGACCCCTTTTTTCGGCAGTGACGATGCAGCCTAAGAGCTTTTCTTCTTGTCTGTGAGAGTAAGAATCTTTTTGGTTGGTAAATCACTTCATAAATTCTAAAATGCCTTGATTCCATTACGGTTTTGACTAAAACAAGGAGTGAAATAGTTAATAGTCCAGACATATCAATTGTTTGTTTTTGTATTTTTAGATTTTTAATGCTTCATTTAGCTCAATAGGGAAAGTTAGCAGTTCTGAACTTACTGTTTCAGTTCTCTGCAGGCGCAAAGAAGTACTGAACTGGTTTACACTGCATGTTTGTCATGGTTTTCTCCATAACCTCAACAGCTAGCCTTTTTTTAAATGAAAGCTTAAATTGTGGCATAAACTTAAACAAGATGGTACAGTAACACATTCTGTCTAAGATGGAGAGAGGGAATGTGGATTTGGATTATTTTCATCCAAGAGTTTTGTTGATGTCGGTGACAAAGTTCTCCAAAGTGAGAATTTTAACCACCATTACACAGTCCAGTCCAGTGTGCCTGAGCTCTGGTTGCATGGGTAGGGGTAGGAGAAACACACACATTATTTTGGTTGTTTTTCTGCTTGCTTTCCTAATATTTGAGGCAACTATAGGATGTGGGTTCACAAGTGGAAATCCATATAATGGTGCTGACAAGACACCAAACTATATCCTCAGCTTCAGCCATGTCTTCACTGCCATGCTGAGGATTTGGCCAATTTCTGTTAGCATGCTCTTTTCCACTAATTGGGAATCTACATAGAAAGGCTATATTGGTTTCAGTTCTTGTTTGGCATGGAAATGGAAGCATTCAAAGAATTTGGATATTTTCTGGGTTCATTGTATTTGTTTCAAAGAATACAGTTTTGCATATACTTTGTGGTTACTTTTTGACCTAGGGTGTGCTAAGTAACTTTTGGGGAGCGGGAGCCAGAGGATCATGTTGGACCATTTGTAGTTTGCAATGTCATCAAACTGTGTTTGGTGAGGTAGGCTGCATCTTACTTCTGGGACCTCTTTCACAATGAAATTATAAAAGTCATTTTGTTGACCGCTATCTAACATTAAACAGCATCAGTTTGAGTTCCTGGGAGTTCTTTGTGTCTCTTCAGTTCTTGTGCACACATGTGGTTTGCTATGATTAGATTGTATACATTTGGACACAACATTTTTGGTTTCTGTTGTCTCTTCTTGAAGTTTATTCTAATTAAAACTGAAGTGGGGAGATGAGCTGGCAGGCGAGGTCAGGATCCATTTATGTCCCATGTGTTGTGACCAAGGCTGATGCTGTGAACTCACAATCTGCCTCGATTATATTGAGAAGCATGGTGGTGAGAAGGTGGCAGCATCAACTGCCCTGGAATGGTCTAATGTAGGTTAGTGTCATCGCCTGCTCATTTCTACAGCAATTTGTCTCACCTGTAAATGTGACGGCTGCTGTTTGTGTTTGTGGAGGGAGCATGCTGCATGTCATCTCTGTGTCATGTGTTTAAGAAGCAGCCTGTGTTTTTGAGAGGAGCTCTTCTGCTCTTGTGTAGAGAGGAAGGAGCAGCATTATCAAATGCTGGTGTCAGGAAAGGGTACTGAAATTCTGCGTGGTGTCCTGAATTCTCTTTGGAGCTCAGTCTTTTGTATGGGTGTCTGATCTGACTGGGAGAAATGAAACAGGAAAGCCCACTCTAACTCCAGATTTCCAGACTCTTGGGCTGTGTCTACACTTACAGACAATGCATGCCCAGCTGGCAGGGTCCAGGCGGCAGTGAGGCATTGCTTAAGCATGTAGAATTCAGACAAGCGAGAACTTTTGAGAATATGCCCTATGACTATGTGACTCTTTACACACTCACTCAGTGACTCCTACATATATACTGCTTTTTAGCTAGTGTAGTGTCTGTCTTCAATGCTGGAGCCTTTCCTCTGCAAGAAAATCTCTGCAAATGCTGAAAGGCTCTGAAGTGAGAAGGCCCTGGGGAAGGAAACTGTTAAGATTTTTCCCTGCTAATACCTTCTTCCAGAACATGTCTTTGCCATGTGCAGCTACACACCACAGGTGGATGCAGCCTGCTTTTCACTGCAGTGTGCAGCTACATGTACCAAGACGTTGCTGTAAGTGTAGATAGGGTTTTAGACATGTCCAGTATGTCCTTTTTTTTGAGTACGTCTCTGTTTGTTTCTTCGGGAAATACCCATTATTTGATTAGAGGTAATGTAAATTGTAATACCAATAGTGATGATAAATGAGGAATTAAAATTTGATAAATGGTATAATTGAAATCTGGTATGTTGCATTCCATGACTGAAATGTTAAAATCACCAGAGACGCTGTATTCAGGAGTGCTACAATAGGAAGAATGGTATGTAAGGGTCTCGCCATTAAAGATACTACTACTTGTTTTAGAGTTATTGACAGTTCTAAAGGACAGGACTAGGGTGCTTACGAATCAAAGGATTAACTGATAAATCAGTGATTCCCAACCTCTTCTTTGCTGTGGCACATCTTGATATCTTTTAATTATTTTGAGGCATACCACTGAGTAGTCTCCAAATAAACTCATGAATATTCATGAGCAATCCAGAATTCAGGTAGTTTTTCAAAAGATTCCACAGCACACGTGTGCTGTGGCACATTGGCTGGGAAACACTGTGATACATCTCAGGATGGTGTTATTGGGGCTGCGTGTGTGGTGTGTGTGGTGGGGGCAACATTCCTATAGACTACCAAGTCGAGTAAGGGAACAGAATGAACAGCTCCTTTAAATTTCTGTCTAAAACATATAGAAGGAAAAACTGCATTATTGGTGATTGCAGTCTGGGAGCTACATGGTGGTGATCTCTTGCTGCCTTTTGTAAAAACCTTGGAGGTTCTAAAAAAAAAACAAAAACCAAAACAACTTTGAAACACAAATTACTGAAACCAACTTGGGAAAATTCTATATTAGAAGTCATTTGGACGGAATTTGTCACTGTACTAAAAGTTTGTGGTTTCTCAGGTGTGCGATAACACAAGAATGAATATACTGGGTCAGAGCAATGGTCCACCTACCCCACTGCTTCTCAGCTAGGGGCATGCAAAGGTCTTCAGTATTACATCAGCTCATCTAGATGTTTGCCTAGTTTTACATCATTACATAAGCACTAGCAAAGTTGGTACAAACTAAAGTACTTAGTGACTTTACACCACTGTATATGTTTTACATTGAAATGTAAGCACTATATTCTCTAATCAATTTATTTTATAATTGTCAAATGACAAAGTAAGCAATTTTTCAGTAGCAGTGTGCCGTGACACTTTGTATTTTTGTCTTATTTTGTAAGCAAGTAGTTTTTAGGGCTCTGACATCAGGTTTGGCTTGCAAAAGTTTTGGACTCATACAGCCACTGTTATAATTAAACCATTGTTGTGTCCTCACTGCCTCCTCCTGTCAGTGGATTACATTCACACTGTCAGCTTTCATTGGCAGAGTGAGTAGTGCATTGTGGGTAGCTATCCCATCCACTCTTGCTCATAAACTGCTTTGGGAGAGGTTTGCAGTGCATCATGGAACAGGTACAGTGTCAAGTGATGAAGGTTTCCTGTTAGTTTTGACAGCTGCTTTTAAACTGCTTTGTCAGCCAGACTGACACTGCTGAATACAGACATAAGAAACTCACAGAACGGTGGGGTGAGAGGAGGAGAGAAGAGTGTGTGTGTCATACGCATGCAGGGGGGAGAAACGGCCTATGTTGGGGAACATGTTTGCTGCGCTCCTTTACTAATTTGAGATAGCAGGAGCTTGAAGTAGCCAATCGCAAGGCTGAAACTACTGCAAAAACTACCTAATAGCTGGTTCTAAAGGGGCAGCCATGTTAGTCCAGTTCAGTAGAACAGACAAGGAGGCCTGTGGCATTTAAAGACTAACAAATTTATTTATTGCATGAGCTTTCATGTGAGAGAACCCCACTTTGTTAGGCACTCTGAAGATGGAAGTTACAGAATGGACCATTTTGTAAATTCCCCCATCTTCATTGTCTGACAAAGTGGGGCTTTCTCACATGAAAGGTCATGCAATAAATAAATTCGTCTTTAAGTGCCACAGGACTTCTTGATGGTTTTACTTAATAGCAGGTGTCACCATTTTCCCCCCCCCCACGCACAGACAATCCAGTGCTTCCATAGGGGTGGAGGGCAGGGAAAGAGTCCTTGCCTCCCTCCCTGACTCTGCATGGCACATCAGGTGTTACATATCCCTGTGTAGTTGCAGTGGTTTTCAAACTTCCCTTCTCAGGATCCAGCTGAAAAAAATTTATGCCTGCAACCCATCAGTTACATCTTTGAGCAGTGCTTTCCAGTCTTTTGGCAGTGGCAGCGGGGGGCACCGTGGCCTAGTACCTGAGGGTCTCCAACCCAGCACTGGTTCTCAACCTGTGTTTTGAAAACTGCTGGTTTAGAAGAAGTAGGTGAGATTGCTGTTGTTGGGTCTTGACATGTATTCACCACTGTGGCATGAGTTTTTCCTGAAAACTTTGAGATTTTGAAAGGAGAGGGGTAGATGCAGATGGCTGCAGGCAGCCGAGATCAAAGAGGTGACCAAAGCAGCACTTTTATAGTGGCACATTGGGTTAATAGGGTAGCTGCTTTTAGCAATATAACTTAAGGCAGGGTCTACACTTGTGCTTTTTCACCAAAACTTTGCCAAAAAGACTTTCTGCTGCTTGTTTGGGACAAAGCAGGCACATATTCCTGCAGCAGACCCTGTTGCCAACTTTGTCCTTGTACCTGCCCACAAGACACCATCACAGGACCTAATCAAGCCGGCTACTCCATCAAGGGCTCATTCACCTGCTCATTCACCAGTGTGATTTATGCATCATGTGCCAGAAATGTCTCCCCCCCCACCCCCCAATACCTTATATGTTGGATAAGCAGGACAGTCTTTGCTCAAAAGAATAAATGGGCACACATCAGACATCTGAAATAACATTCAGAAACCAGTAGGGGAACACTTCCGTCCTCCTGATCACTCCATTGATCATCATCTGTTAATAGCTATACTTTGGTAAATGGATAACAAATCAAGGCGTTAGAAAGAAACTGCAGAATTGGAATTCATATGCAGATTTGATACAGTCAGTTTAGGGATAAATAGGGACTATAGGTTCACACCCCCCCATTACAATAGGTAATTTTGTTTTCCTCGTCCCCCCACTCCCCAACTCCTTTTTAGTATGCTGTTATCCATTGTTAGAATCTAAACAACTGCATTGATTTGCTGTAACAGTCTGACCTGATCCTATGACTTGTACTTTCCTGCATTTATTTTCCTCCCATTCGTAAGTAGTTCTCCATCTTAAAGTGTCTGAAGTGGAATTTTCTCTTGCAAAAGCTTATGTGATAAATTTTAGTCTTTAAAAGTGCCACTAGCCTCCTTGTTTGCTTTGTTAAACTAGACTTAACACAGTACCCCTTTGGAGTAAATATTAGGGACATTGAAAGCAAGGAATACCAGTCAGCAGTAAGGAAACAGTTAAGAGAAGCTAAAGGTTTAAGTGGAAAACTTTGACTTATAGAGGCAAGGACAATGAATTCTTTAAGTATTTTAGGAAGGAGTGACATCTTAGCTATAGTATAGGTCTAATGCTAGATAAAAATGGTAAATTATCAGTCATGATGTATAAAAGTATTTAAATATTTTTTTTTTTTGGTATTTGGAAGAATGCATGATCAAATATTCATATCTTTGAACATAAGGTATATCTTTAACTAAGGTGTATGTTAAGCAGCAACTGTAAATTGTACAGAACTAAATAATCTCTGCTTATGAGTATCAGAAGAATTGATGGAAAAGCTCTGTAATCCATTAATATTGATATTTAACAAGTCTTAGAACGTTGGAAGTTCGAGAACTAGGAGAGAGCTAATATTGTACCAGTATTTGACAAGGGTAAATGGCAAGACCTGACAAACTAGGCTGATTAGCCTGACACTAATCTCAAGAAAAAACATGGGAAGACTATTGAACAGAATCAGTAAACAATTACTAGGTGGTAGCCTAATTAATGTTAGTAAACATGGTTTTAATAGAAAACAGGTCTTATCAAAATCAGTATTTTTCTGAGATCGCAAGTTGGATTAATAAACTGTTGACATAATTTGCTGAGACTTTTATAAGCCATTTCACTTAGCCCTGCATGCCATTTTAATTTGGGAGGGAGACGTATTGTACAAAATCAGTATTTCATATTAAATGGACTAGAAACAAGTTTCTACAATAGTTTCTTGTATTGTGTTTATTTGGTATATTTCTTTTGGGGTCTTATGGGTCTCTGTTCTTGGCCCAGTGCTATTTAATACTTTTATCAATGATATGGAAGAAAATAAAATGTCCTGTTAAGGTGTGCAACTAACACAAAAATTGGAGTATTAAAATGGGGAACAGGTTAATTTCACTATAGGCCAATGTGGATCACTTGGTGATAAGGTTAGCTTATTAGAACAACGTGTTCTAATGCAGCCAATGCATGTCATAAATCTAAGAAGAAAAGGTCACATTTGTAGAAAGTTGAATTGTATCTTGAGAAGCAGTAACTGTTAAGGACTTAAGGGGTCAAAATAAGTAATTGATCATGACTCCCACTGCAGTGTAGGGAAGAGAACAAAATGCTACTCAGGTTAGAGTAGGAAGGTGATATTACCTTTGCATAGGATATTAGTGACTTGGAAGCTGAAATTAAATTCAGACTAGCAATAAAATACAAATTTTTAAGCAAAGGTAATTATCCTAATGATTTACCTAGGGAAGAAGTAGATTCCCCATTTGCAATCTTTGAAGTCAAGACAAACTCTCTTTTAAAATATATGGTATACTGTATATACTCGTGTATAAGCAGATTGATGTGTAAGCTAACCCTCGGTTGTTAAGCCCAGAAACCCAGGAGGAGGAGGAGAAAGGAAAAAGAAAAGGGGGATGGGAGTTGTGACCTGTGTACAAGCTGAGGTTTAAAATCTGCTGTCTGTCTCTGTCTCTGTATGTCCGACTCTATTCCGGTGTGTCTGTCTGTCCCTGTCTCCCTCTGTCCCCATGAGTCTGTTCCTCTCTGTCTCTCTGTCCAGTGTGTGTGTGTGTGTGTCTGTCGTGCATGTTTTTGTCCCCATCTGTCTCTCTATCATGGGTATGTGTCAGTTCCTGTCTCTCTGTCCCTCCGTGCCCAGACACAGTGGAGTGCACACAGGGAGCATGAGCAGCTGCCCCATGCTCTCTCCCGAGTTGTGGGCTGGGACATGGCAGGCTGGTGGGGGACCCTCTCATGGTTCTGTGGGCTGAGGGGGGCAGCACAGCCAGTACAATGAGATGCCTCCTGACAACCAGCTCCACCTGCTTCACTGGGCCGCCGCTCACATGCTGGGCCTGTTCCACCCCTCTTTGGGGGACCTGGGGTCCCATGCGCCTTCTGCGTTGTGGTGTCAGGAGCCCCATGGGCTGCTCTGGCAGTCTGTGACCCCTGCTACCCCTCCACTGCTCTGTGCCGCCTGCCCCAGCACTGGCTGATTTACCTGGGCTGATCCCCTCAACCCATGGCCTCCTTACCTGGCTGCTCCAGCGGCCAGGCTGGGCCACAAACAGGGGCTCCCGCCCCTTGCTTAAACCCCTGCGCTGGGCTGAACCCTCAACCCGTGGCCCCTAACCTGGCGGCTACATCACATGCAGGGGCTCTCTGCTTGAGCGTGTTCTGATCATGCTCAGGGCAGGAGATTTAAAAATTCTTGGACTGGGGCTGCTCCCTGCTGGCCGGACTGCATATAAGTTGAGGGCCTTTTTCAGAGGCTATTTTGAGAGAGAAAATTCTCTGCTTATACACGAGTATATACGGTAGAGCAAACATTTGTGAACTTGAATCAGAAATTGTTAGAGGAAGTTCTTTGGCTTGTATTATTGAGAAGGTCATAAATGCAGTCTCTGTCTGCTGCTTATACTTTTTCTAAGGTGAAGTATGGTGGAATTCACATGACATTGCCTAAAGTGGTGGTTTTCAGCATTCCAAATGACAAAATTGAGATGACTTGTATATTTTTCTGGTGGATTTGGAACATTAATGCATTTGGTCCCTCTTTCTTTTCTTGTATGTGCTGTGTTGCAAACCTCTCTAGGATGGCCATAACTATAGTAAATGTGACATTTATGAGCAATACTCTCAGCTGGAAAAAAGTGAGTGTGCCTTGGAACTTTGTCTCCCTGAACTGTGCTGTGTTACTGAAAAGGTCAGGGACCCCTGGCCTGGAGGATTCTGATTAGCAGTGGTAGCGTTCATCAGTCTTATTAAGGTTACTGTGATATTGTTTGTGAACAAATGAGGCACTGTACCAGTTTATCTTCAGGGTCAAGAATATAGAAAGGCTTTAGGTTGCATTCAGAAGGTTGGAGTCTGTGTAAATGGATGGGTTAAGGCTTTCTTTCTACCAGGAGAAGCTTCCCACTTGTGACTAGTGAATAGGTGAGTGGATGGTTGAAGCTCTTTTCCAAAGCTTTAGCCACCAAGCTCTATAAATAGGGCATGCAATGCTAACGTTCTACAGTAAGAGTAGAAGTAGAATTCAGTGATGAAGAAGATGTCACGATATTTACAGAAGTATGCACTGTGTGCACCTAAACTTGGTCATTTTAACAGATGAAGATTCACTGCATTGAAGTACTTAAAACGTGGTTACAGTGAACATTGACAGTCTTGGTGAAATCCTCTTGCTGTTTGCCTTTCTTATCAAAGTCAGTGTTCCTGTGGATTTGATTACATGCTGTCTTATTCAGTGCAGTGAACAGAAAATCATTCCATTTGGTCACTAGATAAAATGCTTTAAATTATCTGATCGTGCACATACTTAAAGTAGAGAGCGTATATCACACGTGACTGAAGTACAATAAATATTACAGTGAGTAAATTTCTAATAAAGATTTCAGTTGCTACTCAGTTGATGGGCCACAGCAGTGCTCATATTTTGTTTCCAAATACCAATTGCATAGAATCACAGAATCCTGGAAAGTGGAAGAAACCATGAGGGATCATCAAGTCCTGTCCCTGTGCTCATGGCAGGACCAGGTTACCATTCTAAAGCATCCCTGACAGGTGTTCATCTAACATGCTCTTAAAAATTTCCAGTGATGGAGATTGCATAACCTCCCTAGGTAACATCATCATCATCATGAAGGAGAGGGGTGTTTCAATTTTAGTTTGTTTGGGACAGGTTTGATTCTTTCTTCAGGAATTCTCAAAGCATTCCTGTATCTCTCAGTTAATGGCACAGTGCCACCAGAATCATTGTGTTCTGCTTGCTACTGCTCCACCCCCTTCACCACTGCGGGTTCTGCCTCTGGTCAGCAGTGCATAAAAATCTCTTGCAAAACTGTGCACTTGTTTTAAAATGTCTGTTAAAACTGTTAAGGAAATTGTGCCTCTTTTGAAGGGGTATATTTTAAGCAATCTTGACGTTATTGCTTAAAAATTGAGAACTCTGAAAATCTTGCTTTTGACGAGAGTTTGCAGTTTACTGGGAATTTTTTAAAATATAAGCAGCCTTTGACTACATATTCTGTGAAATAAATGGGTGTTTTAGTTGTGTAAATTTAATAACAATACAGTTTTTTTGCAGTGATGTCAAGAATTTTTAGTTTGGCCACTGTTTTGATACACCTTTACAGTCTCAAAAAAATTACTGTAGTAGAGACTACTCTGTGCAGTGGTTTTCAACCAGTGTGCCATGAGAACTGTCCCAATGTGTTATAAAACTTTGTACAAAGGTAATTAAAATTAATGTAAAACATTTTCATTTTAAACAGTATTGTGTGCAGCTGAAATGACAAATCTCACAGAACTTGTAAAAATGAATAATTAAATTCAAAGCAAAGTATCGGTTTTTTTATTCTAAAACATGAACATTTTAAACTTGGATGGCCAAAGGGCAAAATTGAGATGATGCATATTTTTTGTGGGTTTGAAAAACTAATGCATTTGATCCTTCTTGAGCTTGTCGTATGCACTGTGCTGCAAATGTCTCTAGTAAGACCATAACCATAGTAAATGTAAGTAAATGTGACATTTATGAGCCATCAATTTAGTTGGGGAAAAAAAAGTGGGTGTGCTGTGGAATTGTTTCTCATTGAAGTGTGCAGTGTTACTGAAAAAGTTGGAAACCACTGTTTCATAGAATCATAGGGTTGGAAGGGACCTCATAGGTCATTTTTCTCGTGCTCTGTGTGGACATGACCTTTGAACTAAAAAATGTTTTAAATCTTAATTAAAAAAAAAATTTCACATGTATGATAAAATTAGTACTCCTGCTGTTACTGTAGATATTCCCATCATTTCCCCCTCTGTTCAGGAATGATAGTTTAGGGTCCTTGGAGTCTGCTGGAGGTTGTTAGCACCAGTTAATTGAGCACAGAAAATTTGTTGGTGCCTGTCGACCGTTATGCAGAGTGTAGCAAACTGCCATCTAGTATGTGTTGGGATTGTAAATCTGGAACTTTTAATCAGGCTGAAGGTCTGTTGGGATGGTATTTCTGGTATAGGGGAGTGGTTCTCAACCTTTTGTGGGTCACGACACACTTGATGGAATATTGTGACACTACAGGACCCTCCACCCCCACCTCCCATATCCAACTGTCTTCCTGTCTCTGTGACACACTTACTGCTGTGTGGTGACAGTGATTGAGAACCACCTGTACAGGGAAACTCACTGTAAAGGTCACTTCCTTAATTGTAAAATTGGGTTTTCAGAGCTCTGTGGTAGTAATTTTGTGATGTTTTTATGTTTGGAGTAATTTTCCTGTTTTTTTCCCCTTTTCTAAGGTAGCAAGGAGAATTTAAATTTTCTCTGGCACAAAAAATCAAGTTGTGTTTTGTGGATCTTCATTGTTTAGCCCAAACAGATATACTTTTCAGCAATAATGAAAAATAAGCAATTCTAAAGGTTTGATTTAATTGATCATTAACTCTTGCCTACATCCCTGTTTCTGTTCTCCCCCAACCCCTAAAAAAAAAAATCCTCCCTGATGAAAGCTCTTCAAAGAGGAACGGTATATGGGGAATATTAAAAAAAAATGCATTGGTGTCCAAGTCAACAGATATTCTTGGTTTTCTTGCGTGTCACAAACATTCTCAGATCTCTTGTGTGGGCTTTGAGTGTGGTCCTTAAGGAGACAGAGAATCTTAGGAAATAATTTTGGATAAAAATCCACTATGATGTAAGCAGTATCTCCTTTAAAAATTAATAATTAAATCCTTTAATTATAGGCTTTATTACAGGCTTAATCAGTTGTTCAAAATTATGTTGCATTTCACATTAAAGTACATATTTTAACTTTATAATAATGATCAAGGAGTCTAGTAGCACTTTAAAAGGCTAACAAATTTATCACCTTTGTTAGTCTTTAAAGTGCCACTAGACTCCCTTTTTTTTGCTGAGGAAGACTGACATGGCTGCCCCTCTGGAATACCAGAAATGGTATTTTTAGATGTAGAAGTATCTTTTGAACCATTTCTGAGCCAAATGTGATCTGACTGTGCTCTAGTCTAGGGGCTACCTTCTGCATTTCTGAAGTCTGTTCCAGAAGAGATACCAACCTTATCATATTGATAACTTCAATTGCTGTTGTGGTATTTAGTGTCGTTAACTCTTACGTTTACTGTTAACATTGTCTTCTAATGATGGTCCAGCATTAGTTGGGTATGGCCATGACTGGATGAAAACTAAGTTTATGATCATTTGCTCTGTGATGTCCAGTTTCTTTGGAGGGTAAGTTCTAAAGGGGCAGCTGTGTTGGTCTAGTTCAGCAAAACAAGCGAGGAGTCCTATGGCACTTAAAGACTAACACATTTATTTATCACATGAGTCTTTGTGGGAGAAAATCCCACTTTGAAGATGAGGAAACTTACAGAATGAGAGGGTGATAAATGAGTAATTAGATGTAATCTTTTGTTACTGAAGTTGAGATTTTGCTGAAGTAATCAAAATTTGTCATGCTTCCAACTTTGAGCATCTGCTGGAGGTTCATCTTATACCTCACATTGGCTGGTCTAATAATAGATCTTGTTGAGCTTACAGATACTCACTTGTAGGATATGGCACCCCTGGTGTTGAGCTGTGGAACTGAAATGAAAAAATCTGGGATGCACAGAACTTGCAAAAGGTGATGACATTGCCCTACTCTCTGTAAGGGAGTGCCCCTTACCCCTCAGTTCCTTTGCCATTGTAGTAGTGAGTCAGTAGAATTCACCTTTGTGTCCTTAGATTATGGAAATCGACTCTATCTAATTTTCTTTAGTTAGCTTTTATACTTTAATAGAGAATAATTTGTTTTACTTAGTCTACCCTTCTCTGGAGAGCCTTTGGCCTCACCACCTGCATGTTGAGCCTTGTAAGGGCTTTGACATGTTCCTGTTACCCATGAATCATATTAAAGACTAGTTATGATGTCCAGTGTCATTTGGAGAAGACCTACTTGGTACCCGGTGTGCCATTCTGTTCTGTATGTATCTTATATCATGCTCATCAAAATCATGCGAGTGTCATCCAGTAGTACATTAAGTGTTGTGACTAACATCTTTCACCTGTTTGTTCTCCCATTCTCTCCAGTGTGTGTTGTGGAGGCTTTTTTGGTAGTGTTCTTTTGGTGTGTCTTTACTCCCTTCATTCAAAAGGAGAGATGTGTTAGGCTCTTGGCTCCTCTGGTTTTTCAGTGTCCACATCTGGAGACTCTGGGCCTGTTGAGGATACTGAAATTAGTCTCTGTGCTGATGTTGTTGACACAAGACCCCTGAAATGTTGTTGTTCTGCTTTGACCTCAGTGCTGCCTTCTGTCTGTGCACAAGATTGGGACTCTCCTCTCACTTACACTGGGAGCAAATCTTTTGCCTGGTACCATGTGCCCTAACTGCTTTTAAAGCAGTACCAAATATCAAATTGACATCACATATTTAAGTGTCCATATAATCATGGTGGCCTAAGTAGTCTGTTAAATTTAAAAAGAAGGTTATGGCTTCTTAATTTCCTGGTCTGTAAAACTCTCCAGCTAAATTCTTTTTCCTCCAGCTGCCTTCCAAATAGAAATTGTCTACAGACAGTCCTTTTGAGGATGCTGCTTGGAGAAGGCTCTGTCCTTTGTATTTGGTATTTCCATATAAGAAATCAGACTTTATATATAGTCTTTTTCTTGGGATTCCAGATAAAAGGAGATCTGTAGGGAATGTTTCCAAATACATTCCTGTCTTTAGTGGTTTCCACCATAGTTCAATTTTAAACTGTAATCAGAATTTGATTGTCTTTTAGCTTTATTGTGAACCACTAGGTGGTGCCAGTATCTAGCTATCTAATTACTTTTTTTCTTAAGTGAACTGTGTGGGTTTAAAGTGCTCAATAGAAGACATCTTTAAGACTCTCCTAAATTTAAACAGTTAGCCTTGGCCTATACTTATTTCAAATTAGGCAGTTTATGGGAGTTAGGCAAACTGCGCAGAGTTGGTTGTGTAACTCCTGTCAACTTTCTAATTCCTCCTCTATGCATCGTCTTTACTGATGATGGGAAATGCTTTCTTATCAACACATGGCTATGCCACTTCAGGGAGTGGTTTTAACACATTGAGTGGGTCTTCCACTACTGCTGTCAGTGAAGACATGATCATAGTCATAGAAGATAAAGTAGATCTACTGGTATAGGTCCCAAAGTTCATCTCCCTCTGCCAGCATGTGATTAATGACAGTATAGTTTCTAGTGCTTTCTCTTGTCTAGTTCTAAATGAATCATTGAATGTAGTCTTCAGTATTTTGCCCTGGGGAGAGTATTGCTCAATCTAATAGACCTTGTTGGAAGGCAAATTTTCCTGACATTCATGCTAAAACTCGCACTTTCTTAATAAGTGTACTTTATATTATTAAGGATTATTTTCCACAGTAGGAGGAAATTGTCTTAATTTTCACTTGTGCGAAGGAGAGATTTTATCATGCTAGAAATTTCAATGACTAACTTTATTAGTGGGTTAATATTTAAGGATCTTAAGTTAAACTATTGTTTCAGACCATAAGTCTGTCTTACAGTGGCATTGTACAACAACCATATGATTAGGACCATTCAGTATTTGTAGTCTCAGGTTAGATTATACTGATTTGTCTTTTGAGTGCTTGCTCATGTCCATTCATTCCCAGTTTAGGTGTGTGTTCACATGCCACAAGCTCTGGTGCTGGAAAACGTTCTTCTCTAGTGGCACCCATACAGGTTGGCTCTTGTACCCTCTTTGCAACATAGGTGTGACCAGTTCCATCTCCTTCTGTTCTTCCTTGCCACCAGTGATGGAAAGTCTCTTGTCTTTACAAATTCTATTGCCAGACAATCTGCAGAAGTTTTCATCTACAGACTGAAAAAGATCTAGACATTCATCACTGGGTCCTCTGGATGGAGTTGGCATTAGATGGGTGTCAGACTGTAGATTGGACTTGGCACTGAGCATGAAGCCCTTTTGTGTGCGGTACGCCATCAGCACCCACTTCCCCCTCTTGGCACCAGTCACCATCTTGGTACTGAAAGAAGAGGCCAAAAGAGACTTGTGGAATACAGTTGCTCCCTTGTGGAGAAAGCCAAGGGGGATTAGGTGAGACCTGCATCAGACTGCCACCTCTGTGCTTCAGAAGGGTCCCTTGTTGCTGTGAGTGTTGACGCAGACACCAGCTCCTCTTCCTACTCCTTGTAGTGCTACAGGCTCTCACAACTTGTTGGTACCATCAACCTCGAAGGCCTTCCAGGCTGTGAAGGTGTCCTAGTGCTGTCCATGCTGCCAATGCTGAAGAACAGTAGGCTATTTTATCATGATTTGGCACTAACACCAGCAGGTAGTAAGTTGAGGGACAGCACTTGCCTTCAAGGGGCTGTTCCCCAGTGCCTAAATACTCTCTGGGTTAAGATAGTGCTAGACCAGGCTCCTGCTGCTGGTCTCTAGGGGATTGGCAACAGACTGAGCACTGGTATGTGTCACCAGGTTTAAGGCACGTTCCCCAGTGCCACGGATCTGCACCTGGTCCTTATAGGAAGCCAAACGATAATGCCAGTCCTGTCACGCCCATCATTCATCCTCTCTGTGTCACTCATCGGTGCAGGTGCATCAACAAAGTTTGCACAGCATTATGCATTACTCCGAATTAGAACCACCCTGCCCAGTATACAGTGATTCCTGATCAGGACGGAGGAGGTTGTTCATACCAGGCAGATCCAGACCCCCAACCTCTGACTTCCCGCTGGAGCTGCCAGGGGGACAGTGGCCCAGACCATGGCCTTATTGGTGGGGATTTCCTGCAGGGATGTCACAAAATGGCTCTGTAAGAGGATTGTTGGGTCCTTATTCCTTCGTTCCCCAGCATTTGGTGCTACACTTGGACTTGATCTTTGTGGCCTTGAGAGCATTGTTTTGGGATGCTGCTAGAGCTGGTGGGGGCAAACTAATGGCCCCTGCTGCTGCGGCAAGAACAGCCCCGGGACCAAGGCCACCTGCTCACCTAGGATCTGATCTCCCTTCAGCTGGGAGTATGGCCTACTCCATGGCTGAATCAGGAGGAGCATACCTGCTTATTCCAAGTTCAGCACATACTCTTGGAAAGTGGGAAGCTATCTACTAGAATGGCTTATAGAGCTAAGCGGAAACCCTTCTGCTGCTGGGCAGCTGAGTATAATGTTTCCCCAAAGACACTGTCAGTTCCAAGAATCTTGGAATACTTGCTCTATATCTGCGTTCCACTACTTGGTGGAAGGTAGAACAAATTTTTCATATGGAATAACAGCTAGGTTTCCTAAAGGGTTGGAAAGGCTTTTCCCACCGGTAAGGGAGCCTTCCTTTCAGTGAAATTTGAACCTAGTCTTGGCCAGACTCACCATGGTCACCTTTGAACCCAGTGCTTTGTGTTCCCTTACATACCTATCCTGGAAGGTGGTCTTCCTGGTGGCTGTTACGTTTACCAGTTGGGTTTCTGACATCAGGGCTTTAGCATCAGAACCTTATAGAACACAGTATTCTATAAGGACAGAGTCCAGCTATGCCTGCATCTGGCCTTTTTGCCTAAAGCAGGCTCTCATTTTCACCTTAACCAAGATATTTTCTTACCTGTCCTTTATCCAAGCCTCACTGCTCCAGCAAAGAGAGGCATTTGCAGTTGCTTCATGTAAGATGAGTGCTGGCCTTTTACATTGACAGAACTAAGCCTTTCCACTGGTTGACACAGCTCTTTGTGGCTGTGGATGAAGGGGCAGCTGGTCTCTTGAGGTGAATTGTGACCTGTGTCTGGACCTGCTTTGAGCAAGCTGCAGACACATCTCTGGTGTCCCTGGTAGCCCAGTCAAGAGTGCAGGCATTATTGGTTACCTTCCAGGGGTATGTCCCTATATTGGATGCCTGCAGTGTAGCTATCTGATCATCAGGACATACCTTCTCTTCGCACTATTCTTTGATGCTGCAGGCTTGGGAAGATGCTGGCTTTGGTAGAGCAGTGCTTTAAGGGTAACGTCCACGAACTGCTGTCCACTTCCAGAGTTACTGCTGAGTGAGTCACCTAAGTTGGGAAATGATATGAGCCAAGCACTTGAAGAAAGAACAGTTACGGACCTGAAACTGTTTTTCTTCAAGACGTGTTGCTCCTGTCTATTCCACTCCTGCTCTCCCTCCCATCAGTCAGAGATCCAGCAAGAAAGAACTGAGAGAGAGGGGGAGCCAGTAGCATCTTCATGTGGTCACGTGTGCGCTGGGGTGCTAGAGCTGGCTTGTGTGACTAAAATGAGGAAAAAGTTTTCTGCTATCGGTATGATATAGTGGACACACATACCTAAGTTAGGAATGGACGTGAGCAACACACTTCCAAAGAACAGTTACAAGTAAGTAACCAAATTTTTTTTTAAAACATGTTTGATTTACCTCTTCTCTCAGATATATGGCAGAGCTTGTTTATGAGGCTGCACTTCCATTTTTCAGCATATTTTGATTTCTTTTCAAGTTTAACCTTGTCAGTGAATTTCTTCTTTATGCTGTTTTGTTTTGGGAGAACTACAATAACCTGCTTTTTGATCTAAATTACTGAAATGTATTTGGTTTTAATTCTCAACTTAACTTTATTGTGGAAATTGCCCATGTTTTAAAATTAAAATGTTCTTAATGGCCATTAAATGCAGAGAATGCTTGTATATTGTGCTTTGATGAGATCTAGTATCAATCTTAAATTCCTTTTTTTGTAAATTAACTTATGACCAGATTCTCTTGTATGCTTTGGCTGCTTTGTGCTATGCTGTCAAGAACTACCATTTTCCCTGTAGGCAACTTGACTTTGCTCCCCAGGGAACAATGAGAAGTGGTGGCATCTTCAGTGTATCTTCAGTCTCAGTGAGAGCAATAGGAGATGACAACTATTTAGAGAGAGGACAGTTCTCTGTAGAATTCTGTGTAACAGCACTTTCCCTCTGTCAGCAGTGGCTTATGTGTATTTTCTTACAGAGAAAAACAGCAAAACAGGACCATTAACCCCCGTTAAAAAAAACAAACAAACAAAACCTTCAGAGGGAACGGATTCATGGGATATGAATGTTTTATCTATATCGAAAGTTTGTCTGTGCAGTGTCCTGTTTTTAGGCACAAAACAGTGTCTTGACACACATTCTAAACTTTTTAGAGGACCTATTTTCAATTACATTTTTACTTAAACTAATTTACTTGTAAATTCTTACAGGATTTGTTCTGTATTCCAAGTAAGTGGTGTCATTTCTGGGTAGGATATCCTATGTTTTTATATGTAACAAAGTGATTTGAATCCCTTCTTTAAATGAAAAACTCAGTTCAACCTTAACTATTGAGCAATGAGCAGCATTTTCCTAATGCTTGCTAGATATGTAAGAAACAATGGCTTTGTCTCAGTGGTTTAGAAATAGATGTTTATTTCTGTGGTGTAGACTGATTAATAATTAATCCAGAGAACAGAAAAAGGACATTCAAATTAAAGTTCTACTGCAAGATCGGTTTTTAACCCAGCTGACTTAATCGTAAATGTTAATTTTTCAGAAATGTAGCTTTCATAGTTCTCAAGACTTCTAGCCTGCCTCTGTGAGTTCCCTGGGTTTCTTTTTATTCTTTCTCTTTGGTCACTGTTAGGTTTCCCTGTGGGGTCTAGTGAAAGAATGTATACTTACAGTGTAATTGGAGCCCTTACATCAGAACTGTCTGGCCACCCCTCTCAATCCTTCTCAGCTGACATTGCCCACTTCAGGGAGGGTACACACAATGTGCATGTGCAAGGGAGCAGAATTAAGTTTTCACAGGTAACTGTAAATCTGGCATATTTGAGTATTTGACTTTAACACACACACAAAAAAAATGTCCTGTGGCACTTAAAGACTAACAGATTTGTTTTTTGCATGAGCTTTTGAAAAATAAATCTGTTAGTCTTTTAAGTGCCACAGGACCCCCCCCCCGTTTTTTTGGTGGACTAGACTTACACAGCTGCCCCTTTGGACCTGGACTTCGTAATGCCAATAACATTCGCTTAATTTTGTTTCCTTTCATGTAATATCCTATTTTTTTTAAAGGAGAAAATCTTAAAGCATTCTTTGTGCAAGTGTAAAAATTCTTCTGTCATGCAGCATCACTGGGATCTGAATCTTCAGCACTACAGTGAAGGCTTCTACCACTTGTTATAGTATTTAAGTGCATTACGTGGAAGCAGGAGAAGGTTGCTATCCTACTAAGGAGGGATGAGCCACTGGGACTAGGGTGTGGTCAGGAAGAGTTTGGGGAGGTTTGTCCACACCCCACATTTCCCATGACACATACTCCTGCAGTCCTTAGATGTTCCCAGTATGTTGTGTGCTGTTGCTTTGGTGGTGCCAGCATGAACCCAGAAGTTCGGAGTGCTCAACTAACTGTGAGCTCCCAAAAATCTTTTGTAGAACACAGGTGAATGAAGGGAAATGATGATTTTCAAAATGTACATCTCTTTAAAACTTGAACGGAATTCCATGGGACAAAGAAAAGCAGTTCTCCCATCAAAGGGCTTTCCCCCCCATGCTGATGCAAACGAGAGTTGACAGAGCTTTTTAAAAAAAACCACAGTTTTTTTTACAATGGAAAGGGCTAGGCAGTTCAAATAGAAATAACATAAAAACGGTCATGGTGCATCAGACTAATTGTCCATCTAATTCAGTGGTTTTTCCAACTTTTTTCCTCAGGACCCAGTTGAAAAATATCTTGTATGCCTGTGACCCAACAATTACATTTTTGAACAATGCATTCTACTCTTGGTGGTGGCAGCAAGGGGTGCTGCAACCCAGTGCCTGAAGGTCTGTGACCCAGTACTGGGTCCTGACTATGAGATTGAAGAACACTGACCTAGTATACTATCCTGTCAAAGATCACTCTGTCTGAGCTGCTCAGGCATATGTGGGACCAAGCATATTGACACTGCTAAAATGGCACCACATGTCAGGCACTGAGTGAAGCACAGATTAGCATTGTCACTGTCAACTGCAGTGGCATCAGCTGTGACATTGTCCATGGTACAGTCTGGACAGAAGGATGGTTCTCTCTTCAATTCTCTAAACTAGGGTGCATTATAAACTGCTTCGTCACAAGTGCAACCACTATTGGTCTGCTCTCACAAGGCTTCTAACATGTAAATTACTCCCAGTTATACTTTGTGAGAGCTAGAGACAGCCTCCTGTGAATTACATTACAAGGCAACAGCAGCAACCTCCTAGTCCCAGACTTCCCCAGAAATGTTCATCTGATACTAGCTAGCACCCTCCTGGACAACACAAGCTCATGAAACTGTCTTTTCATTACTAGAAAATGATTTGCACAAATTCTGTTATCCCAAATGAAGTTCCCTGAACACTTCAATCCAAGCAAATGGCTTTAGATACAACACATTTAACTAAAGAAAGAGAGATTTAAGATTACTGCAAGTAATGAGAAATAAGAGAATGAGAATTGGTTAAAAAGAAATAAAAGGTAAAAACTTAACCAATACCTATCATAATAAACTGAGTAAATTCAAAGTAAAGATCTCTCTCCATAGCAAGTTTCAACAGTTTACTGGCTGAATCGTCAGTCAAAATCCCTCTGCTGTCCAATGCTGCTGCTTTGTTCTTCATATAGCAGTGATGCTTCTGGTAAAAGAGAAAATGATATGGGACATTTGCACTCTCCTCTTTTAATCATTTAGCTTACATAAGAGTCATTTTCAGCAGACCATCTCTGTAGATAGAGGCGTGCAAGCTGCTGCTTTGTCAAAATAATTGTTTTCCTTTTCTCTCCTTGTGCATTTCTCTCCTGCCTCGGGTGATGGTGCACTTGATCTTGTTGACATTTGACTGAAGCAATTTTGTCTATGGGGAACTGGTTTGTTATTGCCCTCCAAAACATGTTGGAATATGTCTCAGTAATACCAAATGCAGTGGACTCTTAAAATTTTATGTGTAGTGTTGCCACACATTTTTCCAAGACAGTAATGATAAAATAATGAATTTTCAAAAGATATATCACAAAGGATATGTTGTACAATCGTTGGTACAATTTTCTAAAACGATTGAACACAAGTACATACTCTCTCTCACTGACCACAGTGATTTCAGTGTTACTAATGATGATGCAAATACCACAGGAGTTTAGATTTCCAAAGGAACTACTGGTTTCAGACACACCCAAGTTTCCACTTTTGAATACCACTATGGTGTGCACCTTATTCCTGGATGTGCGTTAGTGTCAACTCACCCTCTATCACCGTCCAGGACTGCTCCCCATTAATCTGGTGGTGATGCTGACTGTTTAATCAGTTTCATCACAAAGCACCCTATCTCCCCCCCCCCTTTCATATCAGAGAGTTATACAAGTTGATACTGATGTTCAGAGAAGACATGAAACTAGATGTGACCCACAGGCTTGGTCTAGACAACCATGAGTGCCCCCACCTGTGGTGTTTCCATCTCAGTAACTCTACTGGGATCCATGGGGTTGTATACAGGTAGCAATTTTCCAGGTTCTTCAACGCCCACAGAGAGGGAGTGACGCATTCTCCATCATGCTCAGACGCCAGGCTCTTGAGCCTCATAGAGTCTTTTGAAGAACAGGAAGAGACTGGATAAAGAAACCATGCCTGCAATCAATATCTCTTGCTCTTCACCTGATGAAGCAGTCATGGCTCTCCTATGACCAGCAGAAGAAGATTTGAGGCAATTCCGGGAGTTGTTCAAGAGGATAGTGGATTGTTTTCTGATTTCCTAGAGAAAGTGAAAATGCCAGCATAAATTACCTGATGTTCTTCAACACTGGCAAAGAGAGTTCTTTTAATGATTGCTCATGTTGATTCCATTTTAGATGTGCATGCGCTGCGTGCATGAGCTGCTGGAAGCTTTTCTTCAGAGTCCCTCGGGGGTGGCTACAGAGGCCCCTGGAGTTGTGCCATCATAGTACAGTATATAAGGCCCCACTGATCCTTCTCTCCCAATTCCTTCTTACTGCCTGTGATGGCCACAGGAACTGCTCTCTTGCTCAGCAAGAGCTTCACCGTTTCTATTGTTAATTAAATTCCAAGTGTTGTAGTTAGCTTTGTTGTTAGTTCATTGTTATTTAGAGTAGTTTAGAGTAGTTGAATTAGTTTTCTATTCAGCAGGTTATCGGCCTGGCTGCAGCATGCTGGACTTGAAGTCATGTGGAGCCTGCAAAAAGCCAATGCAATTGGGCGACCAGCACTCCTCCTACCTCAAGTGTTTAGGTGAAGCCCACCTCTGGGAGCGCTGTAAAATCTGTAATAGTTTTTGCCTAAGAACACAGAACGAGTGGAGTCACAGACAGAAACTGCTAATGCTGGAAGAAGCTCTTCGCCCTCCGTTGGCACTGGAGACCCCCTGGTGCAGCCTCAGTGCTCTCGCTGCCACCCACGTGCAGCGTCCCAAGGATGCCAGCAAAGAGCCACGGCATAGCTGCTCTCCCCAGAAGCAGAAGTCGAGGGTGAAGAGTCATCACTGGCACTGGTCTCACTCCCTTGTGCCACAAAAGAAAAAGAGGTCAGAAGAGATGTTCCTCATCAACCAGACGTGGAGGAGAGGCTTCCAGAGCAGGACCCATGATGGACTACTCAAGCCTGGGTGCAAAACTGTGCCATTGACTCTGGCCCTGGCTACGGGTTTGTCGAGCCCAGCAATGGTGATGTCCTCAACAAGGGAGATTTTGGAGGAGGACTTAACAACTCCTCTCCGCTTCTGAAACTTTTGAGGCAGTAAGGGAGCTAACTGAAAAAAACCGCTTCCCCAGCCCAGCCCAGGTGAGACTAGGAACGTTCGGCACTGTGCATGCCTCTTGTCTGGTCTAAGGGCAAGCCTTCTGCGCTATCCAAACCAGGTCTCCGCGGCACCATGCTCTGGCACTGCAGGCAGGCCCAGAATATTCTCAAGGCAGAGCTGTGCAGCGGCAGATGTCATGCTGCCCCCAGCATTGCTCTCCTGCACTGTCTGGCACTGCAGCCCTCCCGCCCCCCCTTCTGGTCACTGCACAGCACCCTCTCCCCAGGCTCAGAGGTGGAGTCCATGGAATCAAGAAAGAGCAGCCACCATGCCCACTCAAGGCCAAAGGAGCCCACATCTCTGGCTCATGGGCAACTGCAATGGCAGATGTCCTAAATAGCTCTTTTTGCATGTGATGGCCACACCACCAGTCATGGGCTTCATTTGGGATGATCCTGCTCCCTGGTCTGAGGATCCAGAAACCACCTATCTCACTCGACAGCTGCCCCTCCAGAGATGGGCCACATCTTGGACCTGAATTTTGCTGCAGAGATGCTCAGGATCTTAACACCGCAAGAAGCGTTGATGGCACTGTGTGGCTAGGCCGATGCCAGAAGATGGTAGCTCCAGTTCATGTGTCATCTTCCTCATCTCCAGACGAAGTCATAGCAGGAGCAGCTCCAGCTGTAGTTCCAGAAGATTCTAGGTCACACCAGGAGCTACTGCGAAGCATAACCCTTTATATGGGCCAACAGGCAGAGGAGGTCATGCAAGACACTGACCCTGTGGTGGACATTTTGATTCTGGGAGGTTCCACATGGGCCACCTCTCTTCTCATTAAAACTATTAACGACAGCACTAAGAGTCTGTGGCAAAACCCAGCTTCTGTTCCTCTGACAGCCAAAAGAACGGAAAGAAAATGTTCTCCCGTCCGAGGGGTATGAACACTTTTACACTCACCCCACGCCACGATTGGTGGTGGTGGCAGCAGCCAACAGAAAGGAGAGGCAAGGACAGCAGGGCCCAACCCCTAAGTCCAAGGAGTCCAAATGCCTGGACCTCTTTGGGAGGAAGGTGTATGCCACAGGGGGCTTACAACTCAGAATCGTAAATCAGCAGGTGATCCTGAGCAGATATGCATTCAATTCTTGGCCCTCTTTAGACAAATTGGGTCAGGAGTCCAAGACCGAACTCACGGCAATGATGAAAGAGGGCAAAGTAGTCTCCAGAACCCTCCTATAGTCGACCCCAGATGGTGCAGACTCGGCTGCTTGTTTCATGTCTTCAGGGGTAGTGATGAGGCATTCGTGGCTTTGGGCCTGCCACAAGAGGTCTAGACCACAATACGAGACCTCCCATTTGAGGTTCCAGACCCATCCTCTTTGCAGACAGGCTCTAAACTCCAGAGCCTAAAGGACTCAAGGAGAATTCTCAGGTCCCTAGGTCTTCACACCCCAGCTTTGCAGCAGAACCATGTAAAACACCAATCCCCTCCAAGGATGTACCATTGGAGGTAGGGCTATGGCTGTAGGAGAGGTGAGAGTGGTGGGAGAAATAATCACTCTTCAGGCTCTAATCAAGGACGTTTACATCAGCCCGTGTCACAGAATAAGAACCTTTGAGGGCATGACTGAGGGTGACATACTCATCTCAGACCAAGAACCTTCCAGTCTTCTCCTCTACAACCATCCATCCTACTTTTACCATGCATGGCATCCTGTTACATCAGACTGGTGGGTCTTCAGCACGTTGAAACTGGGTTATTCCCTCCAGTTCTCCACCATGTCCAGTACCCCCCTAACGTCCCTGTTTCTCTTCAGGCACCCCTGTCATGAGTACGTGCTTTTTCAGGAGGTTCAGTTGCTGCTGAAGACAGGGGCAGTGGAAAAGATTGCACTACACCTAAGGGGGAAAGGGTTTTACTCCCGATACTTTTTATACCAAAAGCAAAAAGAGGTCTTGCTGTATTGGAATTAAGACAGCTGAACAAAGATCTGACAAAATCCAAGTTCTGCATGGTTTGCCTAGCCTCCATCGTCTCCTTGCAGGATCCAGGAGATTGGTACACTGTCCACGACGTGAGGGGGACATGTTTTCATATAGCCATAATGCCACGCCACAGGAGATTCTTCAGCTTCCCGGTGTGCCATAGCCACTTCCAGTTGACAGTCCTACCTTTCAGGCTCTCAGTGGCACCAAGGGTATTCACCAAATGCCTTTTGGTAGTTGCAGCCTTCCTGAGATACAGGCATCCAGGCTTTCTCATACTTGGAAGATGGTTGATAAAAGCTCAAAGCAGAACCCAATTGGAAGAGCGCCTTCAGGTAGTCAGATCCAATTTCAACAATCTGGGCCTAGTGGTAAACCTTCAGAAGTCTACCCTGTCACCAGCCCAGAGGATAGAGTTTATAGGTGCAGTCCTAGACTCCACTCAGGACAAAGCATTCCTCCCAAGACCACAATTCAGAGACAATCCAGGGTATGCTGTGGGGCTTAGATCATTGTGTACCATATGGGTGGCAGTGAGCCTCCTAGGTCATTTTGCAGCCTGCACCAATGTTAAATAATATGCAGGGCTAAGGCTTTGACCTTTGCAGGCTTGGCTAGTGACAGCCTTTGACCCAGTGAGAGACAGCATGGACAAAATGATAGTCTGCTCAGAGGATGTCCTAAAAGACCTCCGTTGCTCGAGCAACCACAGATGGGCTTGTGCAGCCATTCTTTTTGAGCCCCCACAACCTTCAGCCTTTGTCATCATGGATGTCTTGGATAGAGGATGGGGTGCTCACCTAGAGGGCCTGAGGTCTGACCTCCCCCAAACACGTTAGGCCCTCATGTCCCACATCAATGTATAAGAGCTTCGAGTGGTGCGTCTTGCCTGCCAGACCTTCTGCAGTTAACTGAAAGGCAAGGTTGTTTCAGTACACACAGACAATACAGGAGTAATGTTTTATATAAACAGACAAGGTGGAGCTCACTCCTCTCACCTTTGCAGGGAAGCCCTCGGCCTTTGGGAGTTTTGCATCTCACAGTTGATCCATCTGATAGCGTTATAAGTCTTGGGCCGTAGAACACCCTAGCAGATGCTCTCAACAGATCCTTCCTGTCATATGAGTGGCCGATCTTGTGGGACGTCCTCCAAGATGTCTTTCAGAAGTGGGGCTCTCTGCAGGTGGACCTGTTCGCCTTGGAAGTGAACAAGAAGTGTGCAAACTTCTGCTCATTCCAAGACCGCAGTCTTCGCTCAATTACAGATGTGTTCTTAATTTCATGGAAAGACGAGCTGTTCTATGCTTTCTCACTGACTCCTCTCATCCACAAGGTCCTGGTGAAGGTAAGGCAAGACTGGGCAGCAGCGATCCTAATAGCCCTGGCCTGGGCCAGGCAGCATTGGTTTACAACACTTCTTGACCTCTCGTTGGACTCACCATTACACCTCTTACATGTACTGGACCTCCTTACTCAGAATAAGGGTGTGCTGAGGCACCCAGACCTCAAAACTTTGTATCTCGTCGCATGGAACCTCCATGGCTAAATGGCACAGAGCTGCAACACTCTCAGCAAGTCAGGGATGTAGTCCTCAGCAATCGGAAACATTCAGCCAGGCTAGGTGGAAGTGGTTCTCTTCCTGGGTAGAATTCAATGACCTCATGCCTTCCCTGGTGACTGTCCCACTTGCTTTGGTCTGCCGCCTCAACCTGAAGCAGCAGGGGTTGGCAAGCTCATCAGTAAAGGTGCACCTGGTTGCCACTTGCACTTGGGGGTAGGGAGACAGATTGCTTTTCTCAAACCCCTTGGTGAAGATGTTTAGAATGGGTATTCTTTCTAGCACATCCTTCGGTGACATAACGAGATCTGAATCTTATGCTCGCCAGACTCAACAGGAGCCCCACCTTTTTTGCTGCTAACCTTGTGTTCCCTACTCTATCATGGAAAGAGGCCTTTTCACTTGCAGTTGTCTCAGCCAGGTGGGTCTCAGAGCTTAGGGTTCTCACCGCAGACTATCCTTACTGTATCATTCAAGGACAAGTTTCACCTTTGTCCCCACCCAGACTTCCTCTGTAAGGTGATATCCAAGTTCCCTGTGAACCAGGACACTTGACTGTTAGTGCTATGTCCCAAGCCCCATGATATGGGCAGGCAGTATACGCATGCTGAATGTGACACAGGCCGTGGTGTTTTACACAGAGAAAACCAAATCCTTCAGGAAAACGTCACAGTTCTTTGCAGCTGTGGCTGATAGACTGAAAGGGCAATTGGTCTCCCCTCAGTGAACTGCCGCCTGGATCACAGGTTGTATCAGAGAATGTTGCAACCTATCCAACATGCCAGCTTCAAAGATCACAGCCCATTCTACGGGAGCCCAAGTATTTTCGGCAGCATTCCTGGCATTCATCCCAATCCAGGACATTTGCAAGATGGCGACGTGGTAATCTGTTCACACCTTTATGTTGCACTACACCTTAATTGAGCAAACCAGGGGAGATGCCATGTTCAGCAGAGCAGTGCCAACTCCACAGGTAAGGCTAAAGAAGTCACCTAAATTGGAATTGATGTGAGCAGTCACTCAAATGGTTTCTTACCTGTAAGATGCGTTCTTCAAGATGTGTTGCTCATGTCCATTCCACATCCACACTCCCTCTTCTCTGTTAGATGTTTGGCAAGAAGGAGCGAGAAAGGGAAGGGTTGGTGGAGCCTTTTATAGCATGCTATTGTGGCATGATTATAGGGTGCTCTATAGCCCACCCTTGGGGACTCTGGGGAAAAGCTTCTGGTGGCTCATGCCTATGGCGTCTGCACACCTAAAGTGGAATGGACATGCGCAACCCATCTCAACGAACACTATTTACAGATAAGAAACGGTTTCCTCTTCCTATCAATGAAACACTTGGACCCAGTTACCTCTATATGACAGACTCCAACCGAAATACTGTGTACCTTGTAATGACCTGCATTTATTTTCTCATCCTGTGCTGGGTTAATTGGTTGTCAGTTCTGTGTAAACAAACACGGAAGACACCATCACTCTAAAATGATACTATGTAATAAAGATTGGAGGAGATGAGCTCTATTTGGATTCAAAACTTTCTGCTCAGCAACTCTGATAATTGCCAATAATGAAGCCTCAGAGCAAAGGATAACCACACAAATTATTCCAAATTGAGTGACCTTGTTTATGTTCCAGAAGATAAAAGGGAGCAATTTTAGGCAATCAGGAATGAGCATCAGTTACCGATGCACACTGCATTACAAGCCTCTTTAGACGTGGCTCATAGCTGCTTGTTGGATATCAACCAGTTGCCATATGGAGGGCATCATGACTGCGTCTTTCTGCATTCTTGAACGTGGTGCAGGCCACAGTTGAAAATCTTCCTGTTAAAGGCTCAAAACTGTTCACTGATTGAACTGATGAGACTGCACTGGCTAAATGATTTGACAGCAGTGTTAGAAACCTTAAGATGTTTATGCTCTGGTATGAAAGAGAAGGCCCATTAAACACTAAATCGTGCAAAAATCTATACCTCCTTAATTTGTCATACCTCAAAGATGATATGACCCACACAGAGAGAGACAGATTTTCTAAATGTGGACCACCTGCCTTCCAACCCTCCGTATGACAGCAACAATTTTAAAAATTTGGTCACAGTCCCAGTTGCCACCTCCAGAACCATGTGCTGTAACAACTGGAATGTTTCCATCGGTTTGACCACTACACCCCTTTCTATCCAGTTTGGCAGAGTATGGTCATAAAGAACTGGATGTCAGAAATTATCAGCAATGGGTACTCTAGCCACTTTCCCTCGCTCGCTTCCTCTTTCTCCTTTCACCTTCCTTTTCAGAGACCTCTTTCACAAGCACCTTTTACTTAAGGAAATGAACTAGGTCCTAGCAACTAGTTGCTATGGAACCATTTTTGATCTAAGACACAAGGATGCGCTTTTATTCAGAGTAGTTTCTAATACATATAAAGAAGAGCTGTTGGAGATTGCTCTAGACCTGAGAGTGCTCAAAAAATTTCATGAAGTGCAGTGGTTCAGGAGACTTGTGTTTAGTAGCAGTAATGCAGGCACTGAATAATCCAGGGCTGATTCTCGCCACTTGACCTTCAAGATGCCTTCTCTCATGTTACCATCCACCAATCCCACAGCAGATTCAAACTGGGGCGGGATAACTTTTTAACACAAAGCTGGACCTGTTTTGAGCAGTCAGGGTATTCTTCAAAGTCCAGGTGGCACACTTATGAAAACAAAGAATTATAATACTCCCATGCTTGGACAATTGCCTGCTCAGTCACTTCTTGTGACAATGCATTAATAGCTATCTGAAAGATTGGGAATCTAGTCTTATGAGTAGGCCTACTATAAAACACTCAGAAATCAACAGTGTCACTAAGAATAGCACCTAGAGTTCATTGAGACCTACCTCAATGCAAGGGAGGCTTTGGCTTCAGCTGCAACACATGGATTCAGCAACTTTAGTCAAATTGATCACTACAGTTCAAACCATCTGTCGGCTATAACTAGAACCTGCCTGTGGCTGTGGGGACAAATGGTAGCTGTCACCGTTTGTCATAAAATATGCCAGACTCCATGTACATTGCATTCAAAGGTAGTTCAGAACAGCACCGTTTCTGTACCGGCACAATTTTAAAAAGGTCTCTCTGACTGCCTTCTGCAGTCAAAAGCTCACTTGGCTGGTAGAGAGATCCCTGTAATGAACGTGCCAGATTTCCCTTTACGCAACCATTATCGTCACTGATACCGATGATGGATACATCCTAAAAGAGCCATCTTGGATGAGTACATGGAAATGGTTTCTTTTCAGAGTTGACATAACACATGATTACCCCCTACTTGAGCTCAGGGCAGTCAAATTCATGCTTTAATTTTTTACTGCTAATCAAAGACAGACACACGGTGATTGATAATGTTACTTGCATGTTTTGAATTAACAGCCAAGGACAAGCAAGGTCACCTTTCCTGTTTGCCAAGGGAATGAAATTATGGAATTTGTGCATTCCCTACAGGATTAGTACCTCATCTGCTTAACCTGTGAGGACTTCAAAACACCAGCGGAAACATTCAGCAGGAAGTTCCCACAAAACACAAGTGGGAAATAGGGACCATGATTTTACACACTGCATTCATGTTTTGGGGAAGTCTGAGCAGAACACTTTCCGCTGTGACTGGGAAAAGCAAATGTCATCAAGTCTGCTTAAAAGCTGGACAGGATTGTTGATCTCTGGGATAATGGCTCCCTTTTCAAATGGTAGAGATACTTATATGCATCTCCTCCAATTCTTTTAATACCAAGAGTAATACGCGTGGGACAAAAAGGCCAGGGTTGTTTTGATAACCCCAGTGTGGCCCAAGCACACATGGTCCCTTGGTCTTCCATGGATTGACAGTATGTTTACCAATTATTCTTCATTCCATTCTATACTGTCTTTCTCAAAATACAGACCGGATCCATCACGCAAATCTAGAAGTTCTCCGTCTGAAAGCATGGGGCTTCAGTGATTCAAAAATGTTGAAATGAGTTGTTCTGAAGACCTAAAAGAGATGCTGTTAAATAGCAGAAAACCAACCATGTGTCATACTTACTGGAATGACAGTAGATTAGTTACAGCTAAATCTTCTTTCTTACAGGTGGAGCTGCACTGTGCCCTGGAACTAAGATCAAGACAGTCGTCAAGTTGTCTGAGTATGTCTTGTGACCATTACAGCCTTGTAGTCCAAGATGGATTGGATGCTTGCTGTTCACGCACAATGTTTTCTTAAAGTTATTTGGAACCTCTACCCTGAAATTAGAGATCCCTATGCCACCATGGGACAGTAACCTAGTTCAAAGATGCCCTACTGGTCTCCTCTTTGGGCCAGTGGCAGCCTGCTTATTCATACATCTTTTTATGAAGATTTCCTTTCTTGTGGTCACTACATCCGCTCAGAGAGTGGGGGAAATAGATACTCTCACAGTGTATATCTTACCCTTTTAAAAAGTTTCTTCAAGGATACTCATTTTATGACTATCTCTAGCCTTCTAGAAATACTTTCATCCTTCTGTCTGAATCAAGATATTCATCTCTCTCGTTCTTCCCTAGACATTTTAGGAATACAATGGAGACAGTATTCCACACAGTTAGGAGAGTATTAGCTTTCTATTTAGAAAAGATCACACTTTTCAGAAAATCACAAAAGACTAGATATTTTTCCGCAATGGAAAGGAATTAAGGGTCATGAGAACAGATTTCTGATTGTATTAAATATTGCTAGCAACATGACTCGCAACTGTTCCCTTGGGGGGGGCTCAAGCACACTGTACAAGATCACTGTCTGCCTCTATAGTTTCCTTGACCACTGTTCCAATCAGACACTTCTAGAGCAAAACTTATGTGCCTTTTCACATGTTTACTGAACGTTATGCAATCAATTGACTCAGCATCTTGGTGCACTATTGGGACTGACTTTTTTTCATCAGTAAAGACTCCCAACTCTGAAAGCCTATCTTTCCAACATGAGCTACTGTTCTTCTGCCACCTAAAGTGGAGCTTCCATAGGAACTGTACTTGGAGAGGGTACTTATCCTGTGCAGTAACTCAAGTTCTTTGGACTGTCCCGATGGATTCTCCATGATTACCCTTCCTCCTCTGTACTTTGGAGTTCTTACATAAAGGCTCTGTGGTGGTGAAGGAGCACAAGGCAATATGATTGCATAGCACTAAATAGCAGCCAAATGTAGTATGAAACAGGGAGAGTTCCTCTAGAACACACTGCTGCTTAAAAAAAAAAAAAAAAAGCTCCAATTTTGGGCATAGTGAAGCCAGGATACCTCAAGCAGGACGCTTGTGGGGAACACATCTCATAAAACCTTTGTTACTGCAAAGGATTAGTGACCTCATTTCTGTTCAGTGTTAACAGCTAATTCAGACATCGTCATTTTGTATGTGTAGCTGGGATTGTGTTTTCCAATGTATGTTATTTTGCAATTATCAGCGTTGAATTTCATCTTGCACTTTGTTGCTCAGTCATCCAGTCCTTGTAACTCTTTACCTTCAGCTTTGGATTTAACAGTCCTTGGAAATGTTCTCTCATCTGCAAACTTTGGCACCTCACAGTTTGCTTCTTTTTCCAGATTATTTATTTGTTGAACAGCACTGGTTCTACTACTGATCCTTGGAAGAAGCCACTATTTACCTCAGTTTGTTGTGAAATCAGACAATTTATTCCTGTCTTTTTGTTTTATATTTTTTAACCAATTACCAAGCTATAGGAGGACCCATCCCTTTTATCCTGTGAGTTCCTGTTTGCTTAAGAGCCTTTGGTGAGGGACTTCGTCAAAGACTTTCTGAACGTACAGATACTGTGTATCCACTTTGTTTGTCCACACACATGTTGGCACTGTCAATTCCAATACGTTGGTGGTGTGGCATGATTTTCCCTTAAAGTCATGTTGACTCTTCCAGTATTTGTTTATCCGTGTCTGATGAGTCTTTTCTTTAGTATAGTTTTTACCAGTTTGCCTGATGCTGATGTTAAGCTTACTAGCCTGTAATTGCCAGGTTAGACTCTGGAACTTTGTTGAAAAGAGATGCTCTCAGTTTCTTGTATAACAATGGTAGTATTCTCTTCAGCCAGTAAAGTCTTTATTTAAAAAAAGACCAATTCTTCCTGTTCTACTGTGTACTATTTATAATAAACAGAAATGGGAATTGCATCCTTTTTTAACTCAGTACTTAAATCATGTTATGGAATGAATTTGGGCTTACTATATGGCAATTGTTAGTAAGATTGTTTGTTTTTCCATCTTGCAGGTGTTTCCCTATTCATGTAGGGCTTATTAGCAGTAATTGGCAGCTCAGTAAATTTCATAAATTCATCTTAACCTCAGATGCATATCACCTATATCCATTTAGTATTTATTAATTGAGAAGTATTGCCTGATCTTTTAAACAATTCTGTTGAAAATGGTCATTGTTGTCAAAAACTAAGGGCCTCCTCCCCACGTTTTTATTAGAATTGTCTTTCAAATTGTCTTTTACTTTAAAACAATTTGTCGGGGTTGTGAAAATGCAAGTTGCAACAATATTATTCTAATGGTTGAAATTCAGAAAATGAATGACCAAATGAAAATGAATTTTTTCAAAGCTGAGTAAGTTTTTAAAAAAGTAAATTGTTAAAGTTCTCAGTTGTGACATTCTGACAAGATTTTTTTTTTTTTTTAAATCCTATTTCAAGTATTACTGAGATTAACTTATGCTTAAATTTTCTTCTAAAAATTATTATGGAAACTTTTGACTAAGCGTTTAAAATGTTGGTGGCTCTTATGATGCGGTGGAAGTATCCTTCCACATAAAAATACATGTTCTTAATTACAAACGTCATAAAACCGTGAAAAAATTACTGATTTTTACAGTAATTAATTGTTTAAAAACACTAATCTTGTAACTTCCTTCAGTGTAAGGTGGGATTTTTTGCTAATAGAATCTGCTGCATGACAAGAAAGGAAATTTTTGTTTTGTAACTTATTTGGAGAGGAAGGTCATCTGTGTTCAAAAATTCCTTGTCTTTGTAGATGACTTGGTAGGAATATCTGAGGTACTGTATATTGCTTCTTTCTGTGTTCAAATCAAATCAAATCATAGGGCTGGAAGGGACCCCGTGAGATCATCGAGTCCAACCCCTTGGGAATTGAACCCAGGACCTTCTGCATGTTAAGCAGAGGTGTTAGCCACGTTTGTTAGTAGTACTGTATAATATCACAGCCTCTGATTAAGATACTGTATTTAGAATTACTATAATTGTGGGGGTGGGATGGTGCGGCCTTAAGCCAATTCAATTTTCAAAAAATATGAAGTAATTGTCATGAAAAACTGTTGTGAAATGGTTGTTTGGATTGTAAGCTCTGCATGTATGCATGAAAGTGTTATGCATTATTAATAATATTCAGTCTGAGGAGCTAAGGTGACTTTAAGGGGTAGATAAGCATTAATAAAAGGAATTTAAGTCTACAACATTTTGTGGTGTGTCATACAGCAGAAAAATGTTAATGTTCTTTGACAGAGTAACTGTGGTTTGATTCAAACAAACAAGTTGTACTGCCCCCCAACCTTCTGTTTTCTCAAAATAATAAAGCAAACTTAACACCTGATTGATGGTCAAAAGATAGTACATCAGTTAAGGTTACTTTTGTAACCTAGTTATAACCAACTCAAACTTAAGTTCATAATTTGGGACTCCTGAATGTTAAATGTAAAAGATGAAGTATTTTACCTTAACTTTAAGTATAGTTTGCTAGATTTTCACTAAGTCTCTTATGTTTATGGTTCCCGTGTAAAATAACCATATTCCAAAGAGGCCCAGATTAGATCCAGTTATATGGGGAGGAGTTCGACCTAGAAATAGGTGCAGTTTTTTAAAATATATGTATGTATGCCTGTTCTTAAGTATCAGCAATATTGCTGAGTCTTGTATGGTTCTTTCTGCTCTGTTATGCAACTGAAGATGTAGAACAAACAAGCAGTTCTGTGGCACTTAAAGACTAACATTTATTTATTGCATGAGCTTTTGTGGGAGAAAATCCCACTTTATCAGATGGTTTAGAAGCTTCTAAACGTCTGACAAAGTGGGATTTTCTCCCACAAAAGCTCATGCAATAAATAAATTTTAGTCTTTAAAAGTGCCACAGGACTCCTTGTTTGTTTTGCCGAACTAGACTAACATGGCCTATCCCTTTTGGAACTGGACTATGTAAGGCATTCTCCTGCAAAGTGCTATAATTTTTAGAAACCTGCTCTTGCCATGGTTCTTCAGTAAGTTAACTGGTGTGTAGAAAGCCGATGGCTGTTACCATTCTACGCAATTCTGGTTTTCTGTCGTTCTTTTGTTTGTGAATTCTCAAAGCAGGGATTTTTACTTTTGAATCTTCTGAAAAGTTCCTAGTGTGTTAGATGGTTTTGCTAACTTTAATGAAATTTCTTATATATGTTTCAGAGTTGAAAAGTACAGACTTTTTAAGGTATTAATGATTCATGATATAAAATGTTACATGTTTTTGCATAACACCTGTTTTCATAAAAACTTGAAGCCTATATGTATGCCTGTCTGACAGTAGTACGTAAGTAACAAAGGAGGGGCTTGACTGTTTTTTAGCTAGACCTGTACTAGCTAGAAAATTAAACCTTTTAACCGTAGGCTTTTTTTTGAGTGGAGAACAATAAGTAGCATGAACAATGATGTATTGAACTTCATCTCAAAGTAATGGTAATCCAGTGATTCCCAGGTTGCCGTTCTTGGACCTAATTTAAGAGCTCTTATAATGGTTTTGTGCTTTGTAGGTCCTGGATAAAATTGATGCTTTCCTCCCCATCAGTTACTTGATTGTGGTAAAAGAGAGGGTGCTCCATCTGTAACATTTCTGTTTATCAGTCTGCTCTTCTTCTTCTTCTTCTGCAGTAGTTATGCAACACACCAGAGAGCATTGTAAAAATGTGACGATTACTTTTTAAAATCAACAGCGCTGTCAAAAATGAAAATGCTAGTCAATAATTTTTTCATAAACCTCCTTTGAAATATTAGTTGATTAAATTTTATATAAATCATAATAGCATTCACTTTTAAGACTCTTTCCACAGCAAAATTGTAATCTTCAGGAAATAGTCTATCAGAGTGCATACTTATTGTTAGTGTTACTATATCATTTCCACATTACATATTCATTTTACTCTGTCTTAGTTTCAGTCTTTTTTTAAAAAATATCTCTTTCTCTATTGCAGCATTATCTGCATACCAGAGGTACTACAGTTTACAATCTGACTACTGGAAGGTCTGTAATATTTACTTTTTTTCTAGTTGTTTTCTAAATGTTTTGTATAAATCTGCAGTGTCTATTTTTTTGCCATGTAACTTTCATGTTAATGAAAATGTTCTTCGTATGCACAGTTAATCTAAGTTAAAAATAAAAGTAAACCCTTTCCTCTGTTTACTTTTCTTTAACTAGCTAATGCTTCCAAACACTTGGTGGGATTCTGTTTTGATCAGTTAATGTAATTTTTCTTATCTAAGCCCTATTTGATATTTGGGTAGGTTTGAATATTGAGAGAATTGCAATCATGTGAAAGCTTCTGTGCAAGTTTTGGGCTTAAGTCAAGGGTAGCTTTTCTGAGGTACTTTTAATTTCTGTGGTGACCAAATTATTATTTGAAATTGTTTGTGTTGTATTAGAAATTACTTAAGCCGTGACCGGAGGAAGTGTCTTTTGGCAAACTCTTTAAAAAGAACACACCCTTGTAGCTATGTTAGTAGTAGTAATCTGTGATAAGTGTAACCAGAGGTAATAAGAATATAAAGATAATTTTTTTTGACAATGACTGTGGAAAACCGTGTTTATAGATGATTTTATTTTCAAATGGCAGAATTCTTCAGCATTGATTTAATCCTGCAGCTCAGGAAAATGTTTAATACCATCTCGGTTCAGAAAAGTGCTAGAGAATGTGACTTTGTCATGCTTACAGTTAATGCTTTTGTAAATAGGGATGCATTCCTGAGTTGATTTCTAACAGTATTGATTTTGATTGATAACTTCATATCAATTTTCTGTGGCTTTGAGCAGCATATAAAATCAGTGTATTCTGACAATCTATTCCATCCATAGGGCCTTTTCTATAGCTGGATAAAATATATTCTGTTTCACATAGAGGAAAGAGCAACATTCCTCAAATCCTGCCATGTATCTTGGCTCTAGAAGGGCTCCCTCCTTGCATGTGTGCAAAAGGAATTTAAATGAGGACAGACTTCTGGTTCTCCATGGATTTAGTGGTCATTTTCTTTTTGGGGCATGTGGGGACCAAGTGGCAGTGGCTATTCTGGTTTAGTGGTTGAGAAGCCTCTGAGGACAGCCCTATTGGAAAGCCCACTCAAGGCTGTTCTCTAAGAAGAAGGTTTGGAGCTGAGGTCACTCTGAGATCTGATAGCAGTTGAATTTAAGGGATAACTGGGGGTGGGGAAACCAAAACAGATTTGTTGTTATGCTATACCTAATCTTTGAGATCCATGGTAACCTTTAGTTTAAGTAAATCAAAGTGTGGGGACAATTGGTTAATTATCAGGCCATCTGTGCTGTGTTTCTGTGGTAGGCATCCATTTTTGTATGAAGCATTCAAGAGCATTTTGTGATTTTTGGAACACTTGTCTGGCTTGTGTTGTAATAGCTCACTTCAGAGGAGATGCTGGATTATGCAGTAGCCTTTTATACTGTTGTGTTGGAGTACAGATTGAGTTAGTTTTTGTTGGGCATACTGGATCTTAAACTTGGCTCACAGTATCAACGTTAAAGGAAAACACAATATGTTTAGAAGAAATAATTGTTCTGTTGTACTGTCCAAGAGATTTTGGTGTTAAACTTTGCTTAGATTTATTTTACTAATCTTCTAAAAATTTATACATTTGTATTGTATCTTGCTGGGTTTTTTGCCCCCCTCTGTTGAACTCTGCACATTCTCACTCTTGGGATGTACCAGAGTCCTAACTGCATAGTCTGCACATCCCAAGAGTGGGACCATGTAGGGGTTGTTTTGTAAAATGCCTGTTACTGGTAACCTTCATTATGGTATTTCAAGAGCAGTGTGACTAGTACAAAATGGTTAGTTTTACTGATACTTAGTCCTATCCCAGTGGGACATTATTCTGGATTATGTTGTTACTGAAGATTATATAAAACAAACAAGGAGTCCTGTGGCACTTTTAAAGACTTACAAATTTGTTAATCTCATGCGATGTTGTGGCAGATCTGAGGGAGTGGGGTTTTCTCCCATGAAAGCTCATGTGATTAATAAATCTGTTAGTCTTTAGAAGTGTCACAGGACTCCTTGTTAGTTTCGCCGAACTAGACTAACATGGCTACCTCTTTTGGAACTTGTCTGCATATTCTGTAATTACCATGGGGCTTTAATTTTACTTTATTTTGGGGATTTTTTTAAATTATCTTCCTTCTTTTAGAATTCTAAATCTTTTTAGGGTGGGAACACTTAAGCATGTATTATGACAGTACAGATGTCATAATACATTCATAAGGAGGAGGTTGACCTAGGCTGTGCTGCAGGCTGTGTCCAGTAACAGGTGCAGAGCTGTGAATGATTTTTCCCCTTTAGTTATATGGATTTTCCTGTGTTTCTTAATGTATATTTTTGTAAAACATCATTTTCTGGTTACAATGTCTGATTTCAAAGAAACATTGTAGAACGAAACCATAGGAAGTTCTTCAGCTCAGGAGATTGTTTCCATTCATTATGTGGTAGGTGACACTATTATAGCTTGTCCTGTACTTCATAATTAAATGTTTTATGGAGAAAAACAAATTGTTAAGCAATTAACTTTATATTATTTTTGTTGAAATGTTTTTAGTTTAATTTTTTAGGGATAAGTATCACCAGTTAAACTACCAAAACCAAAAATAGTTTAATGAAGATAAGAAAAAGCTTAGGTCCACGCCGTGCAAAAAGCCCCATCTCTATAATAAGATTTCAGCACCATTACTCTGAGGTTTATAAGCATTTGTCAGTGTGAAGTGATGAAACAGCTCCAAGCAGGATTGATAGCTTTTTGTTTGGAACAGGCATGTCCAATGTTTTTGGATGTATATTCTTTTCTTAGTTGGGCTGGTGAGAGAATTTTTGATAGATAAGACATAGAAATCAATCTTTTCAATAAACTGAAATAAAATAATTAGCGTGCTATTTGGTATTGCCTTTGCTTGCATTGCGTGCAGAGGACAAGGGGGGCAGGAGTGCCTGTGTTGAGGGGACAAGGCAGAGCGTTGAGAGCAAGGCAGGCAGGGAGCATGACGGAGGAGGGGAGGGAAAGAAGAGTGAGGTGGAGGAGCAGAGCAGCTGGGTGGCAGGACTCATCTACTTCCTGACAGGGACCCAACCAGCTCTGCTTTCCTCACTCCCTGCCAAGCACTGCTTTGGGAAGGGAGAGCAGAGTCAGACAGGACAGAAACCCTGACAGTTCTGCAGGGGTCATAGGTTTTGGCATGGGCATCTCTGTACCAAGAACATTGATGGGTAGCAATCTCTACAAAGCCAAAGCGTTTTTGCCACTAAGGTCGGGGAAGGACAGTGATGCTGAGTTTAGGGGTGTGGGAGGAGAGCAGATCGGGGGGGGGGGGGGGGATGTCCACATCAGGATTTTAAACTGAACAAGGCACTCCTCATTTACCTGCCTCTTGCTCACTCGAAAGGGGCTGAATCTAGCCCCGAACAGCTTTCTGCCCATGCCATGCCTCCCTGTAGCTGTGCTGTGCACAGGGTGGACAAGGGCCCTGGCCAGCCCCAGCTCCTAGGCTCTTGCAGCAGCACTCCGTAGGCTGGATAAAAGCCTTTGGCAGGCTGGAGTCTGGCCCCCGGGCGACAGGTTGGACAAGAGAATATCACCATATTGGGGTTTGCTGTCTATCGTCATCCAGTGTTTGGGTTCTTAGTCTGATTTTACAAAGTAATCCTCTGTGCAATAACACAGGCTTTCAGTTAGAGTAAGGCATTTATCCTAGGCCATTGTGATATCAGATGCAGCTCATCCGGTCACCTTACTCGACATTTGATTTACAGGCAACTTTCATTGGCTGCATGAAGGAAACTGCATAGATGGTGAACTAATTGGCTCAGCTGCTGTGCTTGCCACGATTACAAGCTTTCAGCGGCTGCTATGAGAATGTTTAGAAGTTTGTGGTGTTGCAAAGAATCATATGCCGCATGTTAGTGTGAAATATAGGTTTCAGACTGAACTAATGCAAAGTTAGCTGTACACCAGTGCAGTGAATCTACAATGAGTTTACATTTGTGTATGTACTGTGTTTAAATATGAGTGTTACGGTTCTGTTGTCAGTTAATATATAAATACAACACACACAGATGGATTTTTGGCCTGTTTGTGATCTCCTGATAGGATGTGTCTAATCAGATGCAAGCTGCTCTTCAGGATTTTCATCATAGTATCTCTGTCAGAAAGTGATAATTCTTCCACTCGGGTAATCATACTGCATGGCTCTCAAACCACAGTTTTGTCTAATTTTGTCATTTCAGTTTTGAGAACATCGTAACATGGTTTCTCTTCCTGGAAGTATTTTTAGAGTTACTAATGTTGGCCCCATTTTTAATTAAGTTTTCATTTTAGGCTTTTAAACAAAAAAGTTGGGTTTTTAATCCTCTTGTAAAGCCCTCAGTGCTGTTTCTAGGCGGATGGTGGGAAGCCACAGAAACTCATTTATACGTAGTTCTTCATGGGATAACGAAGCATTGGCAATCTGTTCGTAATTTTAAACTGATGAGATGCTAAATATATTGACTATAACAAGGTAAAAAAACAAATTTAAGTTTTAGTGGCTTAGTTTGATTCTAAAATATCAATTTCTATTTTGGTAAAATGTTAAATAAAATTTTCCACTTCTACTTTCGCATGAAAAAGGCTAATTTTTTTTTTTTAAACCAAATCACTGGATAAGGATAACTTGTTACATAGTAACAGGGAAGGTTAAAAAATGGTTGATTTTTTTGCCCCTTAAAAATCATTTTAATCAATAAGTTTATTCTTATAAAGTATTTAAAATTCTAAAATTATACCATCTTGAGGCATAAATTCACTAGAATCTATAAAAGTAATTTTCATTTAATGAAAAATATTAAACAGTATATGTTTGTGGCCAGAGCTTTAAAGAAGTCAAACCACTAAACGGTAGAAGTCACTGGTGAGGTACCAGGAACCACAGTTTGTGGCAGCACTAAGCAAGCTTGTGATAACAGTAGCCTCTTCTGCAGGTGTAGAAAAATACTTCATTTGTTTGCTCAACAAGTTCAGTTCAGTAACTGGCTTATTCAAAGTTAAGAAGCCAGTTGTGAAGTGAAAAAGGTGGGAAAGCTTGTTTTTCTTTTCCCAGTTCATAAACAAAAAACAAGAGGGAGAGGATGAGGTCTGAAACAAAGAACATGGTGGCCAGAGACCATAAATTCAATTAATTAACAATAGGTAATTCTTTTTGTTAAATAAAGCAGTTAATTTTTAATGTGAACCATATTTGACAAACTTTCTCTTATGTATCCAGCAGACAGGCTAGTTTTATTTAACTAATTTAAAAATGCTTTTTGTTGATTTGAATTGAATTCCAGTTCCCATCCAGATAGTTTCACACAAATCATGAGTAAAAGAATGAATCATCTAGTCAACAAGAAATGCATCATGCACCATTTTCTAACATAATAAAATAAATTAAGAATCTGAATTGGTTTATTAGTAGATGGAAATAATAGAATTGTCGGAAATAAGGCAGACAAGGCAGAAATGTTGAATAAGTATTTCTGTTGTATATTGTGAGAAAAAGCTTACTATGTAGTAATCAAAATGGGAGTTATCTAGGTTACTGTATTAAATGCAGAATGTCTGGTTACCTTTGTGGGCGTGTGGCATATGGGTGTACTCTGTTAGCAACCTCTGGTTCTCAGAGATAAAGTACAGGGTCTTGAGTCCAGAGTGATAGAACGGGGGGATGGGACGCATTGATGACAGCTTCCAGAACATCCTAAAGCAGTCCCCTCCCCAGTGTGGTAGCCTCTGTTCTGTTGTGGCAAGTGAAAGTCTCTGGGATATGTTGTGGCGAGCCAGGGAGATGGCTGGATTCGGCCTGGTGGGGTGGACTAGTGTGTCCTATACAGTTGCAACATGCCCCCAGGTGCTTCACAATCCTCAAAAGATTGAGAACCACTATGGCAGATGTGGCCAAACTGCAGCTTGCAAGCCACATGCGGCTCTTTAAAGAAAAATTGCGGCTCCAGGGAGAGTGCAGCAGGGAAGGTTGGCATGGTGGGAGCCAGGGGCGAGAAATCTGCAATCACTGGGGAGAGCAGAGAGGTGGGGCAGGGTGAGAGCTGGCAGCGGAGGAGCAGCTTTGTGAGAGCTACAGGAGACAGCAGTGTGGTCAGAGCTGGGGGAGGGGCAGCATGGGGAGAGCCCACAGGGAACAAGCAGCCTGGTCAGTGCGGGGCTGGGAGGGGAGGGGCAGCGCTGTGAGAGCCCACAGGGGAGGGGGGCGACATCATGAGAGCCTCACCGGAGGGGAAGAAGCAGCGTGGTAAGAGCTGGGAGGGGACGGGCAGCATTGTCAGAGCCCGCGGGGAAAGAGAAGCACTCAGAGCAAGTAACTGCCAGATTCTACAGTTTATCCACACAATATTAATTTCTGCCCTCCTTGTCTGTGTGCATAATGATAGTCTCTAATTATATCAGTGCATGATTTTTAAATACTTTTTTTAATATTGTTTTTGGGTAAATATTTTTAAAACTGGCAACATAAATTGCTCAAGAGCAAGTCTACAATGAACTACAGATAAGTGATGATAATTAGCAATTGAAACCTGAAAAGCAATTGTAAATTAATTTTCTTTTTTAAAAATCACCTGACATTTTCAGATATTGTAATATAATGCAAAATTATTTCTCTTGTATTTCTACTTTGAGAATTAAATAAGAATCATCAGAAATGACTGAAAATTGACACGTGTTACATCCAAAACCACTGACTACTGTCAAAAAGTTATTAAAAAAAAAAAGCAAAAAAAACCAAAATCCCTCTATTAATTTAAAGAATGTTATAAGTACTTATTATGGATCATGGTTCATTTTCAGCATGCAGAATTATTTGGACTTAGGATAGACCACCACTACTGAAAACTGGCTTTAGAAAAAAAATTTCTCAAGTCCATTGAACAAGTGGGCCTGAGATATCAGTATGTCATCTGTTTGCAGAAGGAACTGCTAGTACATTTATTTTATAAGAAAATTTTAATTAATATAACTAAGTCACTTACCAAGATAATTTACATTCACTGCAAAGTTTAGTAGCAGCACTATACTTCCACTGATTAAATAGCATTCAACATGTATTAATTTTTCTTTGCTGTATACCAGTAGTCAAAATTCATTTATATTTCAGTGCAGTCTTCATGAATGACTCTATGGGTATCTAAGCCCATTAGACAAGAGAGTAATTGTTGTGAAGGGCTGAGGATGGAAAATTGTGTTGTAAACTTTCTGAAGAAAAATCTCTCCCCAATAAAGATTTTACTTTGTATTATAAAAACCAAATAATGATATTTAGAATTTATACAGGGCCTGACCCCAAACTGAATAAATTCAATGGGATTTTTCCATAATGTCTTCTGAGCATGGACTCCAAAGCCCTTACTGAAACAGGCTCAGATCTGGCACCTTCTGTCCCCATAAATTCTCATTGATCTGTTGTGATTCTGAACAGTTGAAAAAGTGTCCCTGTGTGCATCTCTTCACAGGATTAAGATGAGAGCAGTGTTTTCCCTTACTATTACTCTCATTTTAAAATTAATTGTGTCTGATTGAGACCTCAGACCTTTTGTTTTCACTGTCCATGAGTATTTTAGTGAACAAGTCTGCTGGCAGAAATGTTGGCAGGGAAGCAGGGACATGGTTGGGGCCTTGGTTGGCATGGGGGGCAGAAGTGCAGCATGGTTGGGGAGAGCAGAGTAGCAGCAGCGTGGTAAGAGACTTCAAGGAAGCAGCAACAGGGGTGAGGGAGGGAAGCGTGACATCTTCAGAGAAGCCATAGCATGTTTAGATTTTCTCATAGGCTCTAATGCAGCGTACTTGTTGTTAAAATAAAATCGTTTTGTAAGTCTTAAACATGATGTGGAATACTAAGAAATGAAAATACAAAGGAGAGAAGTTTAAAACTGAGCATAGATTACTGCTATAAAGCATCATATTCCACAGTGAAATTCAAAACATTGCGCAATACTTAGAGATCAGCATCTGAGAGAGTTTTTATAAGTTACTGCCCAGATTTTAAAAAAACTTGCTGCAAGCCTATAGTGTTCTGCATCTAGCGACAGCAAAGTTTTTACTGTACAGGCCTAGTTTCATGGTAACCTTAAATAATTATTAGAATCTGACATTAGTAGGATCAATATTTGCCCTATTTTTACAATAAAATTAAAGTGCGCAATGAATTTTAAGCTTAGTAATTTTGGAGTAGGTAAAAACGTGGTTATATGCCTCAGGGCGGCTCTTGAAGATTTAGTAATCGACTTGCGCGGCTCTTGGGTTGCATAGGTTTGGCCACCCCTGCACTATAGCATAGTATCACACTGAGAATGCTCCTTTGGAGGAGAGTACTCCCTCCTTTATTAGGAAAGACAAATAATGATAAAGGGGGATTTGAATATTAGTAATATATGGATGGGTTTGTGATGACCAGAAGAATCATACTGAGACATCTGGAGAATGGCTATGATACATATAGATGCCAGTGACATAGGGAGAAGTAGAAGACAGGTCCTGGATGCCAAAATTAGATTGCAAAGGAAGAGATAAAAATCTAGGACCTTCATGGTAGCATTGTCTGAAATATTTCCCGTTATATATGGAGGACTGGTTAGATGGGCAGAATTTCAGGGTTTCAGTGAGTGGTTGAGTTGGTAGTTGGAGGATGAAGAATTTTTTGGTTTATTAGGAATTGGGAAACTTCTGGGAAAGGATGAACCTATATGGGAAGGAAGGGTCCCACCTTAACCAAAACAGAATCAGATTGTTGGCATATAAAGTTGATCATAGAAGCAGGGGAAAGCTGACAGGTACAGAGTAGCACATTGTTCAGTAAGACACATGGCGAGTTTCCTTATGGTAAATTAAAGGGGATACTCTATCCTGGTAAAGGGGAAAGGAAGGAAGATGATAAAATACAATGAAGAACTGAAGAGAAATTGTAAAATGACTCAATTATATGCAGCGAAGCCTGTCAGCTAACTATTAATAAATTTTTATGTTCATGTAAAAATGCTAAGTATCTAAATAGTAAGATGTGTAAACTTTAGTGCCTGATATTAAATGAGGTTATTGACACAACAGGCATCACAGAAACTTGGAACAGTGGTAATTAATGGGACATAGTAACATCATAGTATAAAATGTATAGGAATTAGAGTAGATTACGCTGGTGGGTGAATGATACTGTATGTGAAAGCAAGCATAGCCTTAAATATGGTAGAACCATGTTTACCTGATCTATTTGGGACTGGGGCCACACTGAAAAATTACAAAGAAAAAAAAAATCAGATTAGAGAATTGGAAAGTGCAAGGTTGCAGTGCCACCTAGTGGCGACACGCACTTGTTTCTGCATCTGTATGCACTGGTTGTTCAGTGACTGTGGTGAGCTGGGTTGTGGAAGGTTAGATAAATGGGGGTTCTACATAGAAAAAAATGAATTAAAGTGCCACAAGATAGAAATTCATACTTGAGCAGGAATATGCTGCCAGCCACCTGAACAAGATGGCAATTGTGAATGCTTGTGGAAATTAGAGAGACTACAAAAACAGAAGATGCAATAATAATGGAAATTCAGCTATCCCCTTATTGGCTTGGAACGTGTCACCTCAGGATAGAATGCAGATACAGTTTCTAGAAACCATTAATGATGGCTTCATAGAGCAGCTACTCCTGAAATCCATAACAGAAAAGGCAGTTCTTGATTTAGGTGTAAGTAGAACACAGGATCTGGTTCAAGATATGAACGTAGCTAAACCACTTGGTAGTAGCAACCATAATATAGGTAAATTTAACATCCTTGGAAGGGGAAATACCAGAGAAATCCACCACAATAACATTTAACTGTAAAAAGGGCAGCTACGCAAGAATGAGGAAGATAGCTAAGTGGAAATACAAAGGAACAGTTACAAGAGTGAAATGCTTGCAAGTTGCATTGAGAGTTTAAAAACTTAATAGAGGTTCAGATTAAGTCAAAACAAAAATGAAAAAGTAAGAGGATCAACATGAAGTTGCTGTGGCTGAACAGCAGAATAAGTGATCATTAGAGATGAAAACACATCTTTTAAAAACTGGGAGTCAGCTCCTGCTGAGGAAAATAGAAAGGAGCATGACTTCTGGCAAGTCAAATATAAAAGTGTAATTAGGCAAGCCAAAAGAGAATTTGAAGATTAGCTAGTCAACAAACTAACAGCAAAAGTTTTTGCATTAAGCAGGAAGCCTGCCAAATATTCAATGGACATTTGAGGTATATGAAAGGAGCCCTCAGGGAAGGCAAGCCCACACTGGAGACTCTAAATGAGTTCCATGCCATGATTTTCTCTGCAGAGGATGTGAGGGGGATTTTTAAATTGCAGATCTGAGGAACTGTCCCAGATTGAGGTGTCTGCAGAGGTGGGTTTAGAGCAAATTGATAAATTAAACAGTAGTAAGTCACCAGGAGCAGATGGTAGTCATTCAAGAAATAGGAAGAAACCAAACTGTGGCATTGCAGATTTGTGGTGTATAAACTATCACTTAAATTAATCTGTGTACCTGATGAATAGAAGATAACTAATGTGATGCCAGTTTTTAAAAAAGTGTTCCAGAGACATCCTGGCAATTAAACGCTAGCAAACATAATCTCAATACCTATCAAATTGGTTGAAACTATAATAAATAACAGAATAAGATACAGAGATAAACATGATATGGCAAGAAAGAGTCAAAATAGTTTTTGTAAAGGGAAATCGTCTTACCAGTGCATTAGAATTCTTTGGGGTGTCAGCAGGTGTATGGATATGATGTACATGGATTTTCAGAAAGCCTTTGAAGAGGTCCTTCATCAAGGACTTTTTAGCAAAGTCAGTCGTCATAAGGCAAGGGGTGTCCACTCAGGGATCAGTAACTGGTTGAAAGTTAGGAAACAAAGGATAAGGACAGTAACATGGCAGACAAAACTCAGTGTTGATAAATCCAAAGTAATGCATGTTAGTAAATATCTTAAGTAGACATGCAGTGTTGGGTTCTAAATTAGCTGTCACCAATGTTCCCTCTAAGAGGCTCAGGCAGCTGAGCAACTCATGTTGCTCGCTGAGCTGGCCCCACCCCGCAGGCCTGATCCTGGTGCCCCGGGGGGGCCCCCCATGGGGCGGATGCTGCCCCCCCCCCGGCCTGCTCCCTGGTAACCCCACCAGCCTACCCAGCCCCTCCCCACAAACTAACTTTGTGGCTGGAGCAGCATGGCCCAGCCACAGTTCCTGGGGCCAGAGAAGCACTAACGGAGTATGCTCAGATTTTCTGGGCATGCTCTGTTAGAGTTTCTCTGGGCGGGAGTTTTAAAAACTCCCTCCTCCACGGGAGCTGTGAGCCGCGACTCCGGCTGCAGGCCACGCGCTGCCGGCAGCCTTCGCTGCAGCGTTCCAGCATGCCTTAGAGGGAACATTGGCTGTCACCTGTCAAGAAAGAAATCTTGGGGTCACAGTAGGTTGTTCTTTGAAATAATTTGCTCATTATTCAGTGACATGAAAAAAAACAGCAATGGTCAGAGCCATTAGGAAAGAGAGAGGTGATACGGAAAATATCGTAATGCCACTATATAAATTTGTGGAACACCCAGACCTTATTTATGGCATGAAGTTCTATTTGTCTGCTTTCAAAAAAGGTACAGTGGAACGGGAAAAGTTATGGAGAAGAGCAGCAAGGATGATTAGGAGTATGAAACCGGTTCCATTTGAGTAGAGATTAACATTTTGAACTATTCATTTTGGAAAAATAAGAAGCATGTAAAATCAAATGGTTTGGAGAAAGCCAATAGGAAGGTGGTGGTCACCTTTTCAGATAACAAAGAATGAGGGGTTACCCAAGAAATTAATAGACAGTGGGTTTAAGTCAAACTAAAGGAAATACTTTTTCAAATGATGCTTAGTAAACTTGTGGGAGAGGTTGTGAAGGCAAAAATATAACTGGTCTAAAAAAAATAATTAGAGAAGTTCATGGGGGATATGTCCATCAGTGTCTGTTAGCCAAGATGGTTGTGGGAGACAACCCTGTGTTCTTGTTGTCCCTACACTTGACTGCTATAAACTGGGACTGGTCCAGCAGCGTGTGGATCATTCATACGTTTTCGCTGTTTTGTATGTTTCTGAAGCATCTGACAGAAGCCACTGTCAGAGGATAGAATAATGGGCTACATAGACTATTGGTGTGATGTAGTGTGACTGTAATTAAGTCCCTGTGTAGTCATATAACATGACATAACATTTTCAATTGCATTTGTAACTGAGAAGGATGTTAAACACCAACTACATTAATTACATATTTTAAAATCAACAAGTCCTGATCACTTGAGTCCAAGAGTTAGAAAAGCTTACTGAGGAGGAGCTCATTGGACTGATGTTTCAATAATTCTTAAATCACTGGGAAGGTTCCAGAAGGTCTGGAGGAAAAAAGCTGAAGGATTAAACAAGAAGGCATAGTTAATTATAACATTTTGTCATCACATTGATCTTGAGCAAAATACTGAAATGACAGGTAGGGGGCTCCATTGATAAAGCATTAAAGTAAGGTAATATAATATCAATCAGTATGAGTTTATGGAAAACAGATTTTTTTTCAAACGAATGGTGTCTTTTTAGATGAGATGATGAGTTTGGCTGATAGAAGTAAAAGTAGTGCTGTAATACTTAGACATCTGCAAGGCATTTGACTTGGTACAACCTGGCATTTTGATCAATACAAAATTAACATGGCCCAAATTAAATGAAGTAAAAACATCAGCTGAGAGATCTTGAAAGGTAGTTATAAACTGGGAGTCATAAAGCAGATGTGTTCTTCAGTTGAATCCTGCAGGAATGCTGCTTGGCTCTATGTTGTTAAATGTTTATTACCTAGAAGTAAACCTATAGAGTTATTATTGATGAAGTTTTTAGACAACACAAAGATTGAGTGAGTGATAAATAATGAATAGGGCATCTCACTCATACAGGTGAATCTGGATTGCTTGGTGAGCTGAGTACAAGGAAATGGGTGCATTTTAATATGGTCATATTTAAAGTTGCATATCTAAAATATAGAATGAAACCATACTTGCAGGATGGGGGACTAAATGCTGGGGATTAGTAACTCTAAAAAGACTTGGCGTCATAGCATATAATCAATTGATTGTGAGCTTCCAGTGTGAGATTCTGGCTAAAAAAAAGATTATTGTAATATGATCCTTGAATGCACAAACAGAGGAACCTTGAGTAGCAGTTTAAAAGAAAATAATTTTCATCACTTTAGTATTTTAGCATTGAAATGACAGCTGCTGGAGTATTGTGTTCAGTTCTGGTTTTGACAGTTCAAGAAAGATGTTGATAAACTATAGAGGGTTCAGAAAAGAGTCATGAAAATGATTCAAACATGTCCTATGATGAGAACACTCAGGTCCATGTCTTTATCAAAGGGACATTTTAGTGACCTTGATCAGTCTGTAAGTATGTTATATGGGGAACAAATATTTAATGATGGGCTCTTCAGTGTATAAGAGAAAGGTAAACATAATTAAATGGTTAGAAATTGAAGCTAGACTGCAAGTCAAAAATAAAGCACATATTTTTAGGTGACGGTAATTAACTGCTCAAAAACTTACCCAGTGGTGCTGATTTTTCATTCTTGGCAATTTTTAAGTAAAGATTTTGAACGTTTATTTAAAAGAAGTTCTGTGCCCTGTGGGTGTCCAACTAGATGGTTACAGGGGTCCCTTTTAGTCTTAAAATCTGTGAATCTGCCATGCCACTGGTAATGAAGATCATTGAAAGGGTGTGCGGGAAAGAAGGAAGGATAGAATGCCAGTGTCACATTGTACCTCAATATGAAGTGTACATTAGTTAAAATTTCCGTTATCTTTTTCTAGAGGGGTAGATGTGTTAGTCTGTGTACAGCATAAATAACAAGAGTCTTGTGGCACTTTGAAAACTAACAAAGTTCTTTGGGCATGTGCTTTTGTGGGCTCCATCCCACTTTGTCAGGTGCATCAGTTGCAATGATCTTGCATCTGCCAAAGTGGGTTGGAGTCCACGGAAGCTTATGCCCAGTTAAATTTGTTAGTCTTTAAGGTGCAACAGGACTCCTGTAGTTATCTTTTTATTACTCCTCCTTTGCTTGCTCCCAGCTTTTCATAGGTGAGATGGCAGAAGTGACATTTTGGGAGAGGATTTGCTCAGATCATTTTATATTTTAAAGACTGGAAGGGACCATTATATTTGTTCAGTCCGACCTATGTAACTCAGGGTATAGAATTTTATCCAGGAGGTCCTTCTCTGAGTCCATAACTTGTGATTGTGCAAGTCTTTTTGAATAAAATGAGAGGGTATTCAAAACCTGAGGAACACTGGGAAGGCAAGCAGACATTTTTAGGAGAAGACTACCTACCAACTTGCTGTTGACAGGAGGGGAAGGTGGGCTGAGCCCCATGTCGTCATCTTAAGGAGCCGAAGCAGCCCATTCTCCCTTGCTCCAAGACCACCACAGTGGTCTCCCCATCTTTTACATGTGGAGGTTCGGCCAAACCTAGTTACCGCTATGGTCACTCTGTGAACCCCAGCACATGGCCATTTTCGTTTCAGGATAGTCTGTGTTGTTTGTGTATTTGTCACTTACAGAAAAATACATCATCTTTAAAATGTTTAACACTGTAGAAGGGGGAATAAATGTAAGATTAAATATTAGAATCGCAGAAAGAAAGCATTAAGACTAGTCCTCTGCACTGTGGTGGGACCACAGAAAAGCAGACTGTCCCATATGGGTGTCTGTCCAAACTGTTTTTAAAAATCTCTAGCGGTGGACATTCCCTAACCTCCATTGGCAGCTGCTTCCAGAACATAGTTTCTCTAACATCTAAATTAAATCTATCTTGCTGTAGCTTAAGCCCATCACAGCTTACGCTACTTTCAGTGAACATGAAGAACGGTTGTGTGGAGCAGTATTTCCTCTAAGCTGCATGGCTGTGTGGTCATGAAGCGGTCATTGCATGCCTGCGCAGCAGGGAGCTATGGTCAGGCTCAGATCTCCCACTCTGAGCATGCTTAGATATTTGCTCAGGGCAGGAGCAGGCAGACCAGGGAGCAGCTGTGGCCAGGTAAGGAGGAAGGGGCCCTGAGGGTTGGGGATGTGAGCTGACAGGGAAAGGACATTGGGGGGGGGGGGTCAACATCAATGGAGAAGCCAGAGGAGAGCCAGTAGGTGGTTCAGGGAAGGGGTAGGGGGGAGCCACAGGTGAGTCAGAAGGGGTCAGGGGAGCCAGCAGATGGGTGGGGAAGGCATGGGGGATTGGGGAGCTGGCAGCAGGTAGGGAAGGAGCCTAGGGGTCGGGTAGCTGGTTGGCAGTGGGGAAAGCTCCGGAGTTAGGGGAGGTTGTGGAACCAGGAGGGAAGGGTCCCACGGGGGTTGGGGAACTGCCACGGAAGGGCTCAGGGGATAAGTGAGCTGGCGTCTTGGGTTTGGGGACTCAGGGAGCTGGTGGGCAATGGGAGAGGAATGTGGAGGTGGGTGGGTGGGGCATGGGAGGTGCCCGGGGCTCATTGACCTGGTGGCAGGCAGGGAAGGTACCCAGGGATCAGGGAGCTGCTGGACGGGCAGTGGAAAATGATTCCAGGGGCCTTGGTGAACTGGCAGGGAAGGGTCCTGGTGCGTTGGGGAGCCAGTGGCGGGTACGGAAGGTGCCTAGGAGTCAGGGACCTGGCGGGCAGGCAATGGGAAAGGGTCCGGGGGTCAGGTGGGGTTGGGGAACTGGCAGGAAAGAGCTGATGGGATTGGGTGGGGAGCTGGCAGCAGACAGGGAAGGTGCCCAGGGGCTGGGAAGCTGGCGGCTGGGCAGGGAGTGGTAAAGTGTCCGGGAGGGAGGGGGAGAAGAGCCAGTGGGGAAGTGTCCTGGGGGGAGGGCTGGGGAACCGGCACAGATGAGCTTTGAGGAATTGGGGAGCTGGTGGTGGGCAGGGAAGTTGTCCGGGGGTGAGTCCTGTGGGTTCAGAGAACCAGCCTGGAAGGTATTGGTGTATCAGCAGGGGGAAGGTGCCTGGGGGTCAGGGAATCAGAACTGGTAGGGAAGGGGCCTGGCGGAGTTGGGGAGCCAGCAAGTGGACAGCGGAGAAGGTCCTGGTTGGGAAGCCAGTGGGGAAGCATACTGGGCAATGTTCTATCAAAGCTGGTGGTGCAGGTGAACAAGTTATGGATGCACTTGGGGAGCCAGCGGGCAGTGGGGACTGGGGAGCAGGTGGGGGAACTTGCTCAGCTGCATCATCAGCTTAGAGGGAACATTTAGTGTGGAGTGTAGTTATTGCTGTGTCGGTCCCATGGTATTGGAAGGGTAAAGTGGATAAGGTAATAGCTTTTTTTGGCCCAATTTCTGTTGGTGAGAGAGACAAGCTTTTGAGCCCCACTGGGGTGGTCTTCACAGAACTTGTGTAATGCTTTTTGGAGGCTTGCATCTCTTTGAAACAGCAGTTGGACCAATAAAAGAGAGTACCTCACTCATGTTGTTTCCGGTGCAGAACAGTTTATCATTGTCATCTTCATAATGGGCTTTAACATGTTTGAAGACTTACCAGGTTCCTGTCTGTTACCTGTTCTTAATACTATAATGTCCATTAAACCTCTCTTTTTGTAGGTTTTCTTCACCTTTATAACTTTAGGCCGTGTGGAAGTTTGTGTTGAAGGTTGTGTTTTTAATGAGAGTTTCCAGTCTTAAGTTCATTTTTAATACAGCTAGTCCTCACTTAGTGACCTACTCGTTTAGTGACCCCTCAGAGTTATGACCGGCTCTCTGATGAGTTGGTATTATGGCGATGTACGAGAACTCGCATCAACTCTCTCAGATTACCTATATTTACAGTACACCATGCAAACTAAGTTCAGTACATTAGAGCTTAAAACATTTAAAATATATATTAAAAATGTTATAAATGATGCAAAGGTGACATTAAAACTATCTACCGATGGTTGAAAAACCCACTACCAGTAAAGTACATTATGCCTGAAATACCGGTAAGGGCTGCTCCTCGTTTAGTGACCAATTCGTTTATCAACTGGGTTTCAGGAACGGAACCCGGTCACTAAGTGAGGACTACTTGTATTGTGTTTGCTGTGCAGCAAGTTGATTAGGTGGTTTCTTGGTTTCTTTGAGTGTATGTGGCAGAATTTCTCACTCTATGTGAAGCTTATTGATTGCAATGTATCTTACATCTTCAGTGTGGTATAATGTCCAGTTTACACTTGGAAAGGAAGATCTTGTCTTTCTGAAGTTCAGCCATATGGAAGTTTTGAATATTGCATGACCATTCATGGGTATATATAAATTTGTTAGTCTTTAAAAGTGCCACAGGACTCCTTTGTTTGGTGAAATGGAGTAGCATAGCTATCCTTCTGGAATTCAGAATTTTTCTTTCTTTCCCCTGGACTCTTCTCAAGTTGTCCTAATCCTTCCTAAAGAATGATGCCCAGAATTTGGTAACAGTACTCACTTCAAGGCCTGAGTAGAGTGGGAGTGTTACATTCCATGTTTTACGTACGACACCCCCAGAATATTGGCCTTTGATTCAGCTGCATCACCTCATTGACTCGTAGTCAATTTGCAGGCTGCTATAACTTCTAGATTTCTCTTCAGCAGTGCTTGCATCTAGGCAATTAATCTTCATTTTGTAGATGTAGATTTGATTTTTCTTTTGTTAGTGAAATACTTTGCGTATGTCTTTTTAATTTCATCCTGTTGATCTCATGCCAGTTCTTCCAATTGTGACTGTAATTTTGGATTCTAATCCTGTTCACCAAAGTATGTTTAACTCTCCAGTTTTATTGTAACTGCAAATTTTATAAGCATATTCTTTGCTCCATTTTCCAAGTCATTAATGAGAATACCAAATATTACACCCAAGACTGACCCCTGCAGTATTACATTAGATATGCTCACCCAGTTTGATTGTAAATCATTGATAAGGTACTCAAACAGTAGTTGAGCACCCACCTTGTAGACACTGCATGTAGACATCATGTTCTTCATTTGCTTATGAGGGTATTATGTGGGACTGTGACAGAAAACTTCACTAAAATCAAGATGCATCCCGTCTACAGCTTCCTCTGATGCCCACCATGCAAGTAGTCCTGGCAAAGAAAGAATTTAAGTTGTTTTGGCTCAATTTATTCTCAATAAGTACATACTTGGCTGTGCCTTATAATCCTATTACTCTATAGATGTTTACAAAATGATGATTTAATAATTTGTTCTAGTATTTTTACAGGTATTGAAGTTAGGGCCATGGGTGTGTAATTCCCTGGATCCTCTTTGCCCCAATTCATTTGGCTGACTCCAATTATTTGAATGGTTTCATAGGAAAATTAATATTTAGATCTTTTTTTTCTAGAGTAGGTACTGTTATGCCTTGTATTTTAAATAGTAGGGAAGATGTTGCCAGTTTTGATGATATATTCATTATTTTATGACTCTAGTGAATACCTATTCAAATACCTTACTCATTACTAGGAAGACAAAAAGTTAAGTAATTGCTGCCATTATGTTCTCAGTGTAGACATTATATGACTTGTTTTTAATATTTTCCACTTGTGATGTAAAAGTTGTATTTGTTCTTAATATTCCTAATTAGTGTCTTGTAATCTGTGATTGCTGGGTTGGATACAAATTTAACTTATTGAAAAATCGTGTTTTTTTCAGACTTTTTATACTATTTAAATAGTCTGTTTTTAAAAAATAAACCTGTTGAAAGTGAAATCTGAGTTCAGTACAAAACAT
>ML681989.1:53282779-53418323 GCA_007922195.1 Podocnemis expansa
CTTCCTCAGATGCTTCGAAGATGCATCTTCGAAGCATCTGAGGAAGTGGGATCTTCTCCCACAAAAGCTCATGCAAAAAATAAATCTGTTAGTCTTAAAGTGCCACACAACTCTTTTACTGGACTAGACTAACACGGCTATCCCTTTTGAAATTGATTGATTAGTTGTTGAAAACAACCTCCTTTTGCTTTCCTGGTTTATCCTTTATTGGCATACTAGGACGTTAGGTTTTGAAGTTTCACTTTGTCATTTGGTTCATAACATGGACCCTGCAACTTCTGTAAAGATAAGGAAGTTGTTTCTATTCAGAAAAATTTTGTTCTGAGTGAGCTTGGCCTACTGTATGAAGACAGTCTTTAGCAAAGAAATCAAAAACACAAGTGAAGAGCTTGTCAATTTTACTAGTGGATATTGTCTTTTAATTAAATATTAAAATAAATGTTAATGACAGAAAACTATTCAAAATAGTTATAATTAACAGTATTATTTTATCAAATATTTAATTCAGTAATAAAAGGTCACATTTTTCAAGGTTTTTTTTAATTAAACCTGTTACTAGTGTTCACTTAATATAATTTCTTTTCACCTACATTTTCTTCTCTTGGGAAGCCAAACACCTTTTTATATATATTTTTCCTAATACTGAGGAGTAATAGGAAGACGATTGAAAAGGTTTTAGTCTCCATTTCTCTTACTTTTTGGATGTTTTACTGTATTTTCTCTGAACTATGAATCTGTTTGCCCCTTTTAAATAGCTGAACAAAAAGACAATTACCAGACATACTGATAAGTGGGAATGAGTGCATGAAGGTCTGATACAAGTCAGAGTAATTTTCCATTTCACTGATGTACAACCTTTTTATATTCTACAATAACCTCAAAATACTGGATAGAATTCAGTACAATTACTGGGAGTGTCAAAATCTAATTCAAAACTTAATTAAGTTACTTATAGGTTTAATGTTTTAAAAACAATTTTTAAAGTTAGATCCTTATTATTTTAATTTGATAATAGATTGGTCTTAAGTTTCCATATATAATTGATGGCTTATTTCTTTTTTCCTAACACATTTTAGTATTTTTATGGTAGCTGAAATATGTAGGTGTAGAAATGAAGTACTACTTACTGTATTCTGAAAGTTTTGAGCATAAAGGTTTGAAAATGAAATGTCATTTTTGAGCTGAACTGATCTTTTTAATTGTATTAAATATTCCTCAAATGTTAAGTATTTGAGTTTGAAGTTTAACTTTACCCCAGTAGTTATACTTCAGCAGCTTAATACTTAGTGCCTTAATGCAAAAGATATCACTTTACAGGAGAATGACTAAAAATCTTCAGTAAACTTTGTGAAAATACCTTGTTCTGATTGAGTGTTGTGTTCAGACTCATTCAGAAGCTGTGTAATTCATTGTTTGTTCAAATACGTTTGATATGTTCATTTTGATTGAAATGGCTGTTATGCATCAGTTTACTTCTAAGTAAAATGTTTGAGAAGCTTAGGACACCTGCAATGTGAGGTTTTATGTAGCATATACAGCATACTTAGTGCAGTGTTTCCCATATGTACTACAGATTTTGCCATAGGCTCCAAGTGATAAGAATTTGAAGCACTCATCTACTGAATATTATGTATTTGGTGTAGGGGCTGGATTTTGGAATTTTCTAGTATATGTACTCACAAATATCACTGCCTCTATTACTGTACACTGCTTCATTTCATTGATTTCTTATTTAGTCTGAGTGTTTTAGACCTGAGAGACAAAATCCAAATTTTTCTGTGTACTTTCCACATGGTTTGAAAAAAGGTCCTGTGACAAACTCCTAACCATGCATTTTAAAAACTTGCACTTTCCTAACTGCCATTTTAAAAAAAAAAGTACCAGGTGCTTTTTAGAGTTCAATTGCAACAATAGCACTCTTATGACTCTCTCATTTAAAACACTATGTTTATTGTAAGAGAAGGCATTAATTTTCCTTTCCTTCCAAAACCACTTCCATTGCTGTCTGGGGGTCTCCTACTACTGCTTATGTGAGGAACTCTGCAGCAGATGTTTCAGTATTTTTGAGCCAGAGTTTTCAAACTTGATCTAGGAATTTGTTTCAAGTACTAATTATTTCACCAAACTGCTTCTTTTACAACTTGAAGGTGCTTCTTGGGTGAGAGAATAATAGCGTGAATAAATTGGGACCAAAGGTCCCAGGTGTGTTAGACTGATTTATGATGATTACAGAAGAATCTTCAAACTTCCTTATACTGAAATTTTTTAGATTATTCAATTTCTAATTGAAAGTAAATGAAGTTGTGAGCTTTAAAATTCTAGAAAGCTAAATGTAGAATTTTAAAACAGATCCTTTTGTGTTGCCTCTATTCTACTTAATCTCCTTGATTTAACTCTCTTCTTAAACCTCTTTGTTACCTACAGGTAACACGTCTCTGTCTTGCAGTGTATTTTTATTTACATTGATTTTGAAAATTTAAGTGGGAAAATCTGACTGCTGCAGTAAATGAACAATGTAAACAAAAATTTCAGTTAATCCAGGGAGAGAAACCTCTATCTGTTTGGAGGAACAATGAGAAGGGAAGATGGGAATGGATGACAATAAATAACATGCATCTTAACTATTAAGCTTTCTTTCTCTTCTGCAGTAAGGGATTGGTTATAATGGGTGCTTCAGCCTCTTTGCAGTTTAGGAGCAGAACCTGACTTGTCAATCACTGGCAGAAGGGGAATACCCCACCTCTTGAAGTTCCTGTCAGTTGATCTACCTCCTTAGTGTCTGATGGCTCAGCCAGACCTCCCTGCTGCAGAGTTTTCTTGAAGGAAATTCCAGAGGTAAAAAATTTAGGCTGATAGTTCTGCTTAATATCTCCTAACTTCCATTTGTGTCTCAGGTCTGTCTCTGATTTTTGAGGCGATTGTCCAAACAGCTTCTGTTTCTCTTCTGAAGCATCTGCAACAGCTGGTGTCAGAAAGTCATCAAGGCAGAAGAAGGCCAGAGGCAAAAGACTTCATTGTCTTCTCTGAGTGTCTTGTTAGGTAGCTTGGTTGACTGTGTGGGTGAGATGAAATTTACATGCCAGCCCAGGTGCACTTTTAAGTTTCTCTCCAGCTCTAAACCTACCAGACTCAGGTGGGAAGCTTGGAGCTTCTGCCAAGAGGCAGATTTGTGGGGCTAGAGGATTCTGCCTAGGAGGAAGGGAGGTCTTGGTGTGTCAGTAAGTTTGGCCACCCTTGCATTATAGTTCCAAGGGGTACATTTCTTCAGCAAAACAAGCAAGGAGTCCTGTGGCACTTAAAAACTAACAAGTTTGTTTATCGCCTGAGCTTTCAGGGGAGAAAATTCCACTTTGTCAGATGCTTTGAAGAAGAGGCTAAAGTAGGCTGGAATGCCATTTTGGGGCCTACTATTTTAGGGGCTCAGCGTTCTGGGGTCCCTAAAAATAGAAAATGGAGCTGGAATGCTGTGTTTTGGGGCCTACCATTTAAAAACAGCAGGACCCAGAAAAGAGTTCTGGTTCCATGTTCTACTTCTAGGGCCTGAACGCTGGGCCCCTAAAAATAGCAGGGCCTGGAGCAGAGTTGCGTCGTCTTCCAGCAGGAAGGGGAAGGGGAAGGGGCAGGGACTGGGGCGTTGCTGGGGGGCTCAAGCCCCACCCCAGCCCCCTTCCCTTCTATGCCCCACCGCAACCTGGGGCCTGCAGCCTCCTCATCTGTGCTGCTGCCCCGAACCCAAAGCCAACAGCCCCCTTTTCCCCAGCTCTGCTGCTGCCGCCAAGTGTGAGAGCAGCTTGGCTTGCGCTGGAGGGAGGTTATTAGGTGCAGGAGGTAGGGTGCTGGCATGTGGAGGGGGCAGGAGCTGGGGTCCCATGGGAGCCACTCACGCAGGAGTATTCTGGGGCCCCCCAAATTATACTTTAACCCTGGCTTTGAAGAAGTGGGATTTTCTCCCACGGATGCTTATGCGATAAATAATTTTGTTAGTCTTAAAGTGCCACAGGACTCCCTGTTGTTATTGAATGGAATATGGGTCATAGGGCAAGTTGAAGCAGTCTTCAACCACAAAAAAACAACCAGGAAAAAAAAAACCCACCTGTTTGTGAGTTATCACTAGACTAAATGAGGGTCAGTAGCTAATGTGTAGTGCCTCAGACCCATCTTGAGGTTTCTCAGTCAGCTGGTTCTGAGCACAGACTCTTCCTTCGTGTCAACCTCTTTCAGTTTTGGAGCTAAAGGGCTATCTAAAGCTTTGATTAAATGAAGTTTCTTCACATTGGCCTGAGTTGGGGTACCCTGTGGAACTGTACAAGAATTTCATTAGCAGTTTTGTGTTATTCCGTGTCTCATCAATCCAGAAAAAGACCATTATTTAAATAAAATTATCCTCCTTTGAGTGGTCCTCGGGGTGCTCCACTCATGGTGTCTTGTTCCGCTGCTGTAGATTTTTTTATAGCAATAGAAGCAGAGGTCGCTGCACATGTGCTATACAGGAAGGACAGTTGGAACTAACATTAAGCGCGCGTGCAGTACAGTCCCTCCATTCCTTGTCCTATTGCCGTTCTGTTTTGGAGTGCCTTCAGTCACTCCCACATTTCACTCTTCTTTACCCTCTGTTTGGCTTGGGAGCCTACCTTTTCCTCATGATTTTCCCTCAAAACCTGCCTTCAGAGTGTGAGTGTGTATGAAAAAACTTACCATTTGTCAACTGGTTTGCCATTCTCTTCAATCCAGTTCATCTGCCGGTATCCTAACTGAGAAAAAAAGAACTTTTGTTAACATTAAAAAACAAACAAACAAGAAAACTATCATCATGCCATCCTCACCTAGATTTAAATGCTGCAGCACTTGTGACGATGCCATGCCAGCGTCTGACAATCATTCAGCATGTGTATGCTGTTTGGGCGAGTCTCATATCCCAGCGAACTGTCTGTGGTAAAAACCTTAGTGCCAGAGCCTGTAAAGATCGTGAACTGAGCTTAAAATTATTCCTCTTAGAGAAATCTCTGAGGCCAGCATCTGACCCTGGACCCATTAATCACCATGGTCAGTGCTCTGGAAGGAAGCAGTTGAGGTCTCCAGCTCCCTGCTGCTCACACATGAGAAGATCATCTACATCACGGTCTCCTGCCGCTCGTGCCATGCAGACTAAAGGGTCCTCTGGCACTCGGACTTGTTGGTCAACCAGGGCTAGTAACCACTTGCAGGAGGAGTCTAGAGCCAGTAGTAAAGGCTTGGTGAATGATAGCGGTACACCTTGGAACCAGGAGCACACCACACAAAGACAAATGCCTCGCCAGCTACATCCTTTGCATCAGCACTGCTTCCACTCCCTTCACCAGCAGTGCCAAATACCACTGCCAGCACAGCACCGCTTCTTTTCACTGTTGCAGTGCCACTGCCTCCTACGGTGCCATCAACCCAGGCATCCGCTCAATCTCTAACGTGCATGGTACTGAATGGGGTAGCTAATACAGCGCTAGCTACTACAATCCCGTAGACATCAGATTCAATTGCACAGCCTTCTCTAACAATGTCTCCTATATCACTGAATCGCTTAAAAGAAAATTGAAGAAAAATCATCTCAGTAGCTCTCCGGGGCATAAATCTGCCAGACAGTTACATCATTCACCATCCCTGTCATCACACTCTTCACACAGCTCATTTCAAGACGTGCATTTCTTTCCTCCCCAGTGAGGTCAACATCTGATTACTCCCATTCAGCTGGTCCTGCAATACCTCAGCAATAGGCATATTCTATTCCCCTGTGGTATCCAACAGCTGCTCATTACCAGATGAGCTGGAACCAATACTATACTTATGGGAATTACCAGCCTCCAATACCACCTGTGCACCCAAGACCACCATCTCCCCCTTTATGGCCGTCTACCTCTGGCACGATTTCCACCACCTCCAGGTGTTCTCTGTCTCCCTTGGGAGTAGTGGATTTCTCTGTGGACCGTCCTGGGTCTCTTCCTTTACCAGAGGATGCAGTAATCTTGTTTTAAAAGCTCCACATCGGATGATTCCAAAACCTTCAACAAATTGTTCAACCACATTGCGAGTGACCTTGAAATTCCTGTGGAGGAAATCAAAGAATCTGAGCATAAATTGTTAAGAATATTCCATAATCCAGTTCCTCAAGAACATCTGTTCCTGTGAATTCAGTGCTTATTGAGCCATTTCAAGCTATATAGTCCACTCCATCATCGATTCCTTCTACTAGCAGGAAAAATAAGAAATATTTTATATTGCCTAAAGACATGGAGTTTTTGTTCACACACCCCACTCTGAATGCACTAGTGGTAGATGCGGTGTTGCAGAGAGCTAAGCTCAACTCATAAATCATCCCCATATGATAAAGATTGCAAGCATTTAGATCTTTTAGGAAGAAAGGTATATTCGTCTGCCACCTTATTGTTGAGGACAGCAAATTATGAAGCTCTCTGGGTGAACTATAATCACTGAATTTATGAAAAAATGTCATTATTCATGGTGGACCTTTCTCAGCAAAGGAGAGAACAATACAACTGACTCATTGCAGAGGGCCAGTTGGTCATCAGAACTTCTTTACAAGTGGCCATGGATACTGCTGACACTGCAGCCAGAGCTGTTGCCCTAGCAATTGTAATGAGGTCTTCCCGGATTTACAGTGCAGCCCTACTGAAAGAGTTGTATTCAAAGATTGAGGACTTTCCATTTGACAAGGTTCATCTCTTTTTGGACAAAACCAACAAATAATTGCATTCGATGAAAGATTCTATATCAGCCTTATGTTATCTAAGGTTACATACATCTTACCCTAGGAGATTTCCATATAGATTCCAACCTTATAACCGGAGGTTTGCACCTCAGTACAGATCAAGGAACACCGGTACTCAGAGACCCAGACAACATCAACAACACTGGAGAAATCAACAGCAGCAACAACAGCCCCAGAAAAATTCTCAGGCTGTGCTGTCAAAGTCTCAATTTTGAGGCATTAGTCGAGAGTTCAAGTCCTCCCCTCATCCCAACATTCCTTCTGAAACCATTTCTTCACAATTGGTCCACAATAGCAGCGGACAGATGGGTTCTACACATAATAAGAGCAGGCTTCACAATCCCCTTTACTTCTGCTCCTCCTTCCCATTACCCTACCCCATCCTTTTTCAGGGACCCCAATCACGAACATCTCCTATTAAAAGAAATTCAGTGCCTTTTCGAGATAGGAGCAGTAGAATATGTTCCACACCACCTCAAAGGAACAGGGTTTTATTCCCAGAGGCTTGAGAACCATATTGGATCTAAGAGCTTTGAACAAATTTGTAGTAAAGGAAAGGCTCAAAATGGGAAAGTTAAATGAAGTTATACCGTTGCTTCAGACAGGAGATTGGTACTCCTCCATCAACCTTCAGGATGCCTATTTTCATATAACCATTCATCCGGCCTGTCGTCGCTTCCTCCGATTCATGGTTGCCAACAGACTTTTTCAATACAGACTGCTTCCATTTGGCCTTTTGACAGCACCAACAGTGTTTTGAAAGATTTTAACGGCTGTCACTGCTTATCTTCGCAAATATGGAGTTATAATTTACCCTACTTAGAAGACTGTCTTATCAGAAGCACATTCTTATCTCAAACAAAGCGAATGACTCTATTCACAACCAGAACATTCTAATCTCTCAGTCTTTGAATCAACGAATAAAAGTCCATTTTGGAGCCAGCACAAAACATTCAATTTATAGGAACCTACCTGGACTGTGTTCAAGCGATGCCTTTCCTGCCTCACAACAGGGCACTAGCCATTTGGGAATTGATCAAGGAGGTACTCATCCAGCCACTGCTTCCAGTACGTAACATGCTTCAGCTCTTGGGGCATATGGTGGCTGCAACTTTCGTAGTCCCTCGTGCCTGTCTTCGGATGCATCCTCTCCAGTTATGGTTGACCAGTGTATACAAACCAGCCAGATGCTTTCTGCTCAAACTGTTATCAATCCCATCCCAAATCAAGGAGTCTTTACAATGGTGGACTCTAGATAAAAATCTTCTAAAAGGAATGAGCTTCTGTTCCTCAACACCTTCAGTGACTAACAATGGATGCGTCCCTCCTAGGCGGGGGAGAGCACATGAATCACCATCTTGTTCAAGGTCAATGGTCATATCAAGAAACTATGCTTTATATCATGTATTAGAGCTGTTCTCAAAGCCTGCAAAGCATTCCTCCCCTACATACGAAACACACCAGTAAGAATGCTCACAGACATTGTGGTGTGTATGTTTTTTATATAAAAGGACAGGGCAGAGTAAGACCGTGTCCTCTTCATGTAGAAGCTACCACCCTGTGGATGTGGTGCATAGCCCACAAGATCACGATATTGGACCTATACCTACTAGGAACCCAGAATATGACAGCTGATGGTCTAGGCAGGAAACTTCTGATAACTCACGAGTGGCAGCTCAATGAGACAGAGTAGCAGAATGTATTTCACATTTGGTATTGCCCATCTATAGATCTGTTTGCCACCGAACACAATCAGAAGTGTTTCCGATATTGCTCAAGGGCAGGCATAGGCAACCACTCCCTCAGCTATTCATTGCACTTGGATTAGAGCAAGACTCTTTATTATGTTTTTCCGCAATTTCCATTGCTTCACAGAGTGGTTCGTAAGATACAGGACAAATGTCTTCTCATTCATATAGCTCCAGCTTGGCCTTGTCAAACGTGGTATTCAGATCTCCTGTATCTCTGTCCTCCCTCCAATGAGACTACCGAACTAGCTGAATCTTCTGCACCATCATCACACAGTGTTCCATCCCGACATTCAAAGACTCCACCTCATAGCATGAGGCTCTGTCAGGAAGAGCTGTAATGCTCTGAGAAAGTCAAACATATATTAATGAACAGTAGAAAGCCTTCCACGTGAGAGACGTACCTCTGCAAGTGGAGGAGATTCCTTCTCTGGTGTGATCAGAGACAGCTGGATCCATCCTCCCGTGCCATCCCAATGATTCTGGAATACCTGCTAATGTTAAAAGAATCGGGGCTTTCCATTGATTCAGTCAAAGTCCAGCTAGCTGCAATTTCATCTTTCCTCCACAAACAGGATGGTAAAAATACCTTCTTTTACCCAATCATTAAAAGTTTTCTTCTAGGACTCAATGAATTGTATCCGCCTGTACAACATCTAGTTCCTCACTGGAACCTACAGCTTGTCCTGAGAGCTCTTACGAGACATCCGTTTGGACCTCTAGCAACCTGCCCTTTCATTCACCTGTCCATGAGTACTGCTTTTCTCACAGCCATTACTTCAGCAAGGAGGGTCAGTGAAATTAGTGCTTTGATGGCAGAGCCTCCTTATGCAATATTTCTCCATGACAGTGATATTAAGACCTCATTCAAAGTTTCTACCAAAAACAATGTCTAGTTATCATATTAACGAGCATATTCGCTTACCTATTTTTATCTAAAGTCTCATACGTCTGACGAACAAAGAGCTCTCCATACTCTTGACATCAGATGAACCCTTACCTTTTACCTAGAACACACAAGATCTTTCAGAAAATCCAATAGACTTTTTATCTACTTCACATTGTGCTCCAAGGGTTCAGCTGTTTCATCGCAGAGAATTTTGAAATGGATTGCCTCCTGTATGCATCTCTGCTATGAACAAAAGGGGATGCAGCCCCCCCTCTGTCATCACTGCTCATTCCACGAAGTCAGTGTCTGCCTCTGGCTTTCACAGCTGGTGTGCCTCTTATTGACATTTGCAAGGCTGCAACATGGGCTTCACCAGACACCTTCATCAAACATTATGCACTAGATCATCTCTCCCTATGAGATTCCCTTTTAGGTTCCACTGAACTGTCTTCAGTAAATTATGTTTGAACTTATGAAGCTCCTCCTTCATCTTTTGTACATTGCTGTAAAGTCACCATGAGTGGAGCACCCACAGGGACCACTTGAAGAAGAAGGGGTTACTCACCTGCTGCAGCAACTTGGCTTCTTCAAGATGTGGTCCCTGGGGGTGCTCCACTCAGTGTTGCATTCCGCAGCACCTGCTGTCAGAGACTTTTTTTGTAACAATAGAAGTAGAGGTTGCTGTGCTCCAGCTGTCCTTCCTGTGTAGTATGTGCACAGCAACCTCTACTTCTATTGTTACAAAAAAAGTCTCTGACAGCAGGTGCTGCGGAATGCAACACTGAGTGGAGCACCCCCAGGGACCACATCTTGAAGAAGCCAAGTTGCTGCAGCAGGTGAGTAACCCCTTCATCTGTTTTGTCCTCCTCATCCTATTTCTAATAAGACTCAGATCTGGTCTACAGTATGGAGTTAGGTTGATGTAAGGCAGCTTATGTTGACTAACCAAAACCATCTACGCTAAAATACAGCTCCCATCGATGTAACTCATTATGCTGACTCAACTGTAGTGCCATGATATGCGTACTGTTTGTTTCTGTAGCTAGGTCAAGATGCTGTTAGTGTAGACTAGGTTGCTCACATCAGTTGTTGCTGCCTTTCAAAAGTCACCTCACAGTGCCTCACACCGGCTGTTAAAATGGTGGAAGCATTTGTGGTGAGGACTGCTGATATAAGGAATGTGGTGTGGATATGTAAAAGTGATTAAATTACTGTGGTAGCTATATGTTAAAGGAATTTGCATCAACCTAATTTTGTAGTATAGACTTGCCCTTAGAGAGGGCAAGGCCTCAGACAAGCCAGGCAGTACCCTGTGTGAACATCTTAAGAAGTACCTAAAAAGAGGGTTTTTTCCCCCACAGGATTCATTTTTTTAAACCATCATCAGAAGATTACACTTCAGAGATAGATGGCTATATTTCTGTGCCCAGTTTTGATAATTGCTGTTAATAGTATAAAATTTAAGGCCAGAAGGGATCATCAGATCATTTAATCTGACCTCCTGTATATCACAGGCCACCAACACTGGGCAGTACAGTAAGCAGAACAACTGAAGTTAGACGAAACTAATATAATTCTCATGAGCCTAAACTAGTATGTGCTGTAGGAGGGCCAAGGTGCATCAATGTCTGATGCCTTTGAAATGGTAGGAAATTTAATAATGATGATGATGATGATCCTAGCAGGTCACCCCTAATGTAAGCTTCAGAGGAGTTTAACCACCTCCCCTCACTGGCCTGGCCTTTGTGAATGAGAGCTGAGGGAAATTCCTTCCTGGCCCATATGAGTCAGTCTGTTAGACCTTGAGCACGCAAGCAAGTGCTGAACAGCCAAAGCACCTGCCAGAGGGAATGGTTGCTATCACTCAGAACACCCCCACACTGTACACTGCCCCATCTCAACTGTCACCATCTCTGATGCTTGGGAGGAAGCAGGTAAAAACCAGAAAGGATTAGAGGAGAGGCAAATGAGGGAGAGGATCTCTTCCTGATCCCTACAGGTAGTCAGTTAAAAGCCCTCAAGCATGAGATTTTAGAAATATTTGACATGAGCCATAATCGTTTGAGCCATACTTCCACCATCATAAGAAATCTCATTGTACAGTCACACTCATAAGTTTGCCGTGCTCCTTTAAAATACATTTATATGACCAACCCCTCCCTCTGCTCCCCAGATCCTAATGGGAGACTTTTGCAGAATCTCATTCTTCTGAATGTGAGAAACTGTCTTCTGATTTACAGCCTAAATTTGTTCATGGCCACTTTACAGCCATTTATTCTTCTGCTAACATTGTCCTTTAGCTTACACAGCTCACCCACTTATTGTATTTGTAAAGAATGATTACAAGTCCTCTTAACCTTCATTTCGCTAGACTAAAGGTCAGGCTCTTTTAGTCTCAGTGACACTCTTCTGCACACTTCTCCAGGTTGAATTAATCTTGCTTGAACATGGACAATCAGCTTGTACATAGTAGTAGTCCATATGAGATCTTGTATCAGTACCCTGTACGACAGCATTGATGCTTTCTGGTTTCTTCTAGAAATCTCTCCTGATGCATTCTATGATTGCATTTGCCTTTTAGCAGATTAGAGAGTCATAATCCTCCTGTGATGGATCAACACACCCGAGTCTTTCCCTTCCACTTTTTCTTACATTTGATAAGCCCCAATTTAAAATACAAGTTATTAGACCCTAAGTCCATGATCTTGCATTTTGTTCTTTTTAAATTGCATCTCCTTTCTGTCAGTCCAGTTTTAAAGGTCATTCAGATCTTCCTGCATAATAATTGTATCCTCTGTACCGATGACTCTCTTTGTATCATCAGCAACCTAAATTAACTTCCTACTTTGTACTGAAATAATAATATGCAATGAAACTGGGTCCCCAGATCCATGTATGAGGAATTCAGTATTAATCTCCTTTTCTTTCTGATAAATCAGCTTTCAGCACAATTGTTGCCTTCTCCCCAGTTTATATACCTTACATTTCTTAAACTAAACCTTATTTTTTAAATTTTTCATGTGGTACCGTATCAAATTCCTTCCTTAAGTCCTAGTGTATTGGATCTACTCATTTCCCTAATTTGAAAAAAATTAGGCTTTTTCACTCGAAGAAAAAGGTTAGACTGGCATGATCTACCTTTTGTAAACCTGTGTAGCATTACATCGTCTTTTCAGTTTACTTCAATTTCTTCCTTCAGAATTTGCTTAAAGTTTTGTGTAATACTGAGGTCAGACTAACAGGTCAATAACTGCACGGTGAGATGATTGTGATTTTGCCGTCTTCTGGTATCACCTTCAAATAGGTTTATTAAAAATCCTTGCAAGAAGATTAGGAGTCTCATGTGCCAAGTCTTTCAGCATTTGAAATAGAAATTATCTGATCTTCCTGATTTAAGCACATTATGCACTTCAGGTTTTTCTGCCATTTTAGATACGGCAATTTCCATTTCTACTTCGAATGATGTCTCTGGGTCCTCCATTTTAGGCGTTGTCATGTCCTTGATTGGAGACATTTGCAGCAGTACTTATCCAGGTTGTGCGTGCATAGTTCCTGTGTCGTGGTGCTGTTGGTGCCTTTTCTGGCTGTTGCATGACCCAACTACCTCAGTTTCTTCTGAGCCGTACAAGGTCCAAGATAGAATAAGGACAGCAACTACATTTTACTTTTAACAGTTTTAAAAAATAGTTCAGTTTTAGTTGGAATTTAGTCAACAACTTCTGCAATCTACCTGGGGGAAAGAAATTAAAACTTTTTTCTCATGGGTTAGAGGCAGAAGATGTGCTGGGTTCCCCAGGATTCAAAAGTTGCACCTCATGTAGAGATGCTATGCAAGCATCAGATGGCTAGTTATAGTTTGAATGCAGCCTGGGTGAAACACATGTTCTTCTTCGAGTGCTGCTCCTGTCCATTCCTTAGTAGGTGTCTGCACGCCCCGTGCACGGCACGCCGGAAATTTTTTCCCCTAGAGTACCCGTAGGGTCGGCCGTGGCGCCCCCTGGAGTGGCGCCGCCGCCACTGCCTATATAGCCACGAGCCGACCCGCCCCTCCTCAGTTCCTTCTTACCGCCCTGTCGGTCGCTGGAACGTTCCCTGGCTTCGTGCTGCTTTGCACGTGGCTGCGTTATTCGGAGTACCCGAATCTCTTGTTGTTTATAGTTAGTTAGTGTTAGTTAGTTAATTGTTAGTTGTTCGTGTTGGATACTTCGCCCGCCCCGGGCTCGGGGTCGGGCCATGCCGGGCTTTAAAACTTGCGGACGTTGCAAGAAGCCCATGCCCATGGACGATCCGCATGGTGATTGCCTTTTGTGCTTGGGCGAGGCCCATCTCACCGAGAGGTGTAAAATCTGTCATGGCTTCAAGCCAAGGACCCAAAAGGACAGGGTACAACGCCTGAAGCTGCACCTCATGGAGGAGGCTCTTCGGCCGGTCCCCGGCGATTCGGGGTCCAGCACGGCACCGTCGGTGCGCAGTGCACCGGCCTCCTCGGCACCGTCTGTGGCACCGAAGCCGGGCCGCACTAAGACGGCAGCAGCGTCTCGGCGCCGTTCCTCCTCCCCGGTGCCGACTAAGAGGAAGCGGGAGGAGACGTCCCCGCACCGTGCCCCGGTGCGGCAGGGAGACGGCCAGAGCCATGCTGGCCAGCCGGTCTCTGTATCCCCAGCGTCGTCTCGTGACCCTTCAGAGGCACGTTTTAGCCCGGGTTCCACATCTTCGCCGACTCGAGACATTTTGGAGGAGGCCTTGGCTCTGCCAACTACGCCGGAGGCTTTTGCCGCAGCGCAGGCGCTTGCGGCACCGTCGTCGACCTCGGCACCGCGTCCAGCACCGTCCCGAGGGAAGCCGGCTCTTCTACTGAGTCGGCGCCGCAGTCCGGCACCGTCCCGGGAACACCGGCACCGCTCACCGGCACCGGCACCGCCCCGGGAGCACCGGCACCGCTCACCGGCACCGGCACCGGTCGTCGCAGCGGCGGGAGCTCCTCCTGTCCGATCCCCCCAGCGGCACCGAGAGTCTCCACCTCGCCGTCCACGAGAGAGCCGGCACCGGTCCCCGGTACCGTCGGCGGCACCGCCATGGTCCCTGCACTCCTCCTCAAGTTCAGCGCCAGAGTCGGTGCCGGACCGCCCCCAACAGGTTGCAGGTCCTGTTCCTCAGTCGGCGCCGGCGGTTCCGCCCCCTCAGTGGCCCGGCTGGCAGTGGCCCTTCTGGACTCCCTGGGCCGTCCACGCATCTCGAGTGGGCGCTGTGCCCTCCGCTCGCTCGCAGGTTCGACTCCCTCCATCAGCTGCGCTGGGCGCTCTTCCCCCTGTCGGTACCGGGGAGTTGTCGGAGGTTGAGTCCTTGTGGGGCGAGGCGGACAGGGAGAGTTTCACTACGGGGGCCCGTAGTGTAACTTCTGGGACTCAGTCCAAGGACCCTGAGTTCGAGGAATCCTCCTCTTCGCCCCCCGATGAAGCGGTGGCGGGAGCCAAGCCCCTAGCGATCCTGGACGATTCTAGGGTCCACCAGGAGCTCCTTCGTCGGGTGGCAACCGGCCTGAACCTACCGGCCGAGGACATTATTGAGGACGCGGACCCTATGGTCGACATTTTGCTCCCAGAGACCCCAGGCCGCGTGGCTTTGCCTTTTATTAAAACTGTGCATAGCACCACCAAGGCGCTTTGGCATACCCCGGCCTCGATTCCCCCTACGGCCAAACGCGCTGAGCGCAAATACTTTGTTCCCTCTAAGGGCTACGAACATTTTTATTCTCATCCTGCCCCTAATTCCTTGGTGGTTGCGGCGGCGAATGAGCGAGAGCGACAAGGTCGACCAGGGTCCACCCCTAAGTCCAAGGACTCAAAAAAACTGGACCTCTTCGGCCGCAAGGTCTACTCTACTGGGGGGTTGGAGCTGAGGATAGCAAACCAACAAGCTATCCTCAGCCATTATGTCTTTAACGCCTGGTCCGCCATGGAGCGTTTTAGTGAGAACTTGGAGCAGGACTCCAGGGCGGCCTTCTCCGCGTCCATTCAGGAGGGCAAGGTGGTGTCTAAGGCCCTCCTACAATCTGCTTTGGACGCAGCCGATGCTGCCGCTCGTTCCATGGCTACGGGGGTCACTATGAGGCGCTCTGCTTGGCTGCAAGCGTCTGGGTTGCCCCTGGAGGTCCAACACACCATCCAGGACCTGCCCTTTGAGGGGCCTGATCTGTTTCCTCCCCAGACTGACACTCGTCTCCAGACGTTAAAAGATTCACGGGCGCTGGTTAAGTCCTTGGGTCTTCACACTCCGGCGAGCCAGAGGAAGCCGTTTAAGCCAGCGCCTCCTCCTTCGCGTCCCTACTTCCGCCGCCAGGACGAGGACCGGCGAAGGGGTAGAGGGCCACGTCGGCCGGCTACCCGTCACCCTAGTGGACAAGGTCCCTCGCGCCCATCGGGGGGTGCAAAGAAGTCCTTTTGAAAGTCAGCTCGGGGGAGACGTACCAATCACCCAGGATCCAAACACCCTTGTTTTTTACAACAGACTGTCCCATTATGCGCCCCGTTGGCGCCTGATTACGAAAGACCGCTGGGTTCTCAGGACGGTTCAGGAGGGCTACTCCCTCCAATTTTCTTCATTACCGCCCTCGGCCCCTCCTATGCCTCGTGGTGTCCTGCGGGACCAGGCCCACCGGCTTGCCCTACAAGAGGAGGTGCGGGTCCTACTCCAAAAAGGAGCAGTCGAGGAAGTCCCACCGTCCTGCAGGGGCAAGGGGTTTTATTCCCGTTACTTCCTTGTCCCCAAGGCCAAAGGGGGTCTGAGGCCCATACTGGACTTGCGCCGGCTCAACCGGTTCCTGCGCAAAATCCGGTTCAGGATGGTCTCCCTCGCCTCCATTGTTCCCTCTCTGGATCCGGGCGATTGGTACGCCGCCCTCGATTTACAAGACGCGTACTTCCACATCGCGATTCATCCGCGACACAGGAAGTTTCTGCGTTTCGTGGTGGGGCATGCCCACCTGCAGTTCACCGTCCTCCCCTTCGGACTCTCCGCCGCTCCGAGAGTCTTCACAAAGTGCCTAGCGGTCGTGGCGGCTCACCTCCGAAAGCAAGGAGTCGCGCTCTTCCCATACCTCGACGACTGGTTGATCGTGGGGAGATCGCGGCAGGAGGTCTTCGCCCACCTAGGCGTGACCCGGTCCCTGTTCACTCGCCTGGGCCTGCTAATAAATATTCAAAAGTCGACCCTATCTCCTGCCCAACGGATAGAGTTCATAGGGGCGGTCCTCGATTCCACATCAGTGCGGGCGAGCCTCCCAGCCAGCCGCTTCCGGTCGATAAAGCAGACGATAGACTTGCTGGTGCGGTTTCCTCGGGTATCGGCCCGTGAGTGCCTTCGCGTATTGGGTCTCATGGCCGCTTGCATGTTTGTGGTTCCCTTCGCCCGTCTGCGAATGCGGCCCTTCCAGTTGTGGCTTGCGACAGTGTTCCGCCCGGGGCGGGACAATCTGGACGCCATGCTATCCGTGCCGCCGGTGGTGCTCGAGTCCCTGAGTTGGTGGACGCGTACCCCCAACTTGTGCTCCGAAGTCCCGTTCCGTTCCCCTCAGGCTTCCCTGCACCTGACTACGGATGCATCCGATGTCGGCTGGGGCGCTCATCTTGGAGCTCTCCGAACTCAGGGCATGTGGGAAACAGCAGACTTGCCCCTGCACATCAATGTGAAGGAGCTGAGGGCGATCCGGCTTGCTTGCCGGGTATTTCGGGACCAACTCCGGGGTCGGTCGGTATCGGTTCATACCGACAATACCACTGCAATGTACTACATAAACAAGCAAGGTGGTACTCGCTCACCCCTCCTTTGTCGGGAGGCCATGCGGCTCTGGGAGTTTTGCATTCGCCACGAGATCCGACCGGTGGCGTCGTATATTCCCGGCCTCCGGAACTGCTTAGCGGACAACCTCAGCCGGAGGTTTCTCACACACGAGTGGCCCCTGACCCGGAAGTGACGGATTCGATCTTCCGGAGGTGGGGTTATCCCCTTCTGGATCTTTTCGCCACTCGGGTCAACACAAAGTGCCGGAGTTTCTGCTCCTTTCGGGGTCGCAGCCCCGGCTCCATAGGGGACGCCTTCGAGATCCACTGGGGCGGCCAGGGTCTCCTGTACGCCTTTCCTCCGACCCCGCTGGTGGCCAAGGTGCTGTACAAACTGAAGGCGGACAAGGCGCTGGTCGTCTTGGTTGCTCCCGCCTGGCCCAGGCAACATTGGTTTACGACCCTGGTGCGGTGGTCCCAGCGCCGGCCGATTCCGCTCCCGCTCAGACCGGACTTATTGTCCCAGGACGGCGGGAGCCTGCTTCATCCCAACCTGGAAGCCCTGCATCTCCACGCGTGGTGCCTCCGTGGCTGACGGGTGCTGAGCTGCTATGCTCCTCCCCGGTGCGGACAGTATTGTGTGGTAGCAGGAAGCCCACCACAAGGTCCACGTACGTTGCAAAGTGGCTCCGGTTTGCGCGCTGGGCTTCGGAGCAAGGAGAGGACCCAGAGCTGGTCTCGGTTCACCGCCTCCTGGACTACTTGTGGCATTTGAAGTCAGAAGGTCTGGCGTTGTCCTCCTTGAGGGTGCACCTAGCGGCGATTGGGGCCTTTCGCCGCGCCCCCGGGGGTGCCTCCTTGTTTACGGTTCCCCTGGTCAAGCGTTTCCTGGTGGGTCTTTCTAAACTGTACCCAACTATTAAGGCACCCACAGCCCAATGGGACCTGAATACAGTCCTTGTTAAACTCACTGGGGCCCCCTTCGAACCACTGGCGACCTGCTCCCTTCTGTATTTGTCATGGAAGGTTGCCTTCTTGGTGGCTGTCACATCAGCCAGGCGGGTGTCCGAACTGCGTGCCTTGGTGGTCGATCCGCCGTATACGCAGTTCTTTAAGGACAAAGTACAGCTTCGCCCGCACCCTTCCTTCAGGCCTAAGGTGGTGTCGCCCTTTCATCTAAATCAGGACATCTCCTTACCGGTTTTCTACCCGAAACCCCATGCGTCAGAGGAGGAGCGGCGTCTCCACTCCCTAGACGTGCGCCGGGCGCTCGCTTTCTACATAGAGCGGACTAGGCCTTTCCGAAAGACCCCCCAGCTCTTCGTCACTGTGGCGGACAATAAAAAAGGCCAACCGGTGTCCTCTCAACGCATCGCCTCCTGGATTGTGGCCTGCATTAAAGAATGCTATAAACTGGGCGGCAGACACCTACCGCGGGTAATCGCGCACTCCACTCGGGCGCAGGCGGCTTCCACTGCCTTCCTCGCCGGGGTCCCGATTGCCGACATCTGCCGGGCGGCAACGTGGTCTACCCCGCATACGTTCTCGCAGCACTATGCCGTCACCCAGCAAGCTCAGCAGGACGCTGCGGTGGGCAGAGCGGTGTTTCAGTCCATTGCCTTGTGATGTCTCCCATCTCCGAGGTATGGCTTGTTATTCACCTACTAAGGAATGGACAGGAGCAGCACTCGAAGAAGAAGAAGAAGAAGAGGTTACTTGCCTGTAACCGGTGTTCTTCGAGAGGTGTGCTCCTGGCCATTCCCAATCCCTCCCACCTCCCCTCAGACAGTAGGGTAGAAGGAACTGAGGAGGGGCGGGTCGGCTCGTGGCTATATAGGCAGTGGCGGCGGCGCCACTCCAGGGGGCGCCACGGCCGACCCTACGGGTACTCTAGGGGAAAAAATTTCCGGCGTGCCGTGCATGGGGCGTGCAGACACCTACTAAGGAATGGCCAGGAGCACACCTCTCGAAGAACACCGGTTACAGGCAAGTAACCTCTTCTTCCACAGAAGCACACTCATAAGAATCTGCAGGCTAGGGCGAGAGAGAGAGGTGAAGTTCATACTTGCAGAGAAGTCCCTCAGGCCTTTCTCTGAACCAGGAGAGGGTGAGTCATCCTCAGAAAAGACTGAAAGCACTAAAGAAAAAGAGTCTTGCTGCTTCCAGCCCCTACCACACTGAAGAAAAGACATTCAGCCAAAAAGCTTTTGACATCCCCTTCATAAATTATCGAAGAGGCAACAGATTCCTCAGGTACAGCAGGGCCTGTGGCACCTGTGGACCTGAAACATTTAGGTGTGGAGTTGAGAGACAAACAAAAATAGTCCTCCAGTATGGCACCAAAACGATATACGGTGGAGAAGCCATTGGACTAGCAGTCAGTGGCACTGTTAGAGGGCATGGCATCCATATCACACCAGAATCATTGATGGCAACAATTGTCTAGGTGCTGATGGTGGTACAGACTACCAATATGGGACTGACAAAACATGGCACTGACAGTAGCACCATACTTAAGGAAAAAGAACCTGTGACGCCACTGCCAGCAATTAGAGACCACAGTAATGTCTTCCTTGCATCACCCACAATAGGGATGATTGAATCATCATTACATTTCATGCACACTGAAGCATTCTTCTCAATGTGCTTTTTCAGTGGAAAGGACTGAGGTAGAAGACGGTCGGTTTTCTTTGGAGGACTTCTCTCTATAAGGCACCTGAGTATGCAACTAGCGAAGAAGCCAGGACATATTGCTGGTACAGTACACTGTAGCTCGGACCACCTATGCCATATCACATACAATAGCACAGTTGGGATGCCTGGTCAGTCTATTCTAAGGCATACAGGAGACCACCCAGTTCTCGTGCAAGCCGTTAGATCCTCCAGACATTCATCCCCAACTGCATCAACAGCTGCTGAAGGCATACAAGTAGGGGATAAGAGTATGGGGCAAGAAACCTGTATACCTACATTCTTCATCTCCCTGAGTGAAGCCATAATCCTTCCCACACCCGTGTTGATAAACAGCTCCGAACAATTCCCTGACCTCTTCAGGAGGGTCGCAAAAAATCCAGAAATCCCTCTTGGTAAGATCATGGAGTCGCATTATAAGTCGCTGAAGATTCTGTGTACAGCAACATCAAAAATTGTTCTTTCTGTGGACTAAGCATTGATGGAACATTCAGTTATCGTATGTCAGCCAGCGTCTTATCTGCCAGTAAAAGAAATGAAAGGAAGTGCTTTATCCCTGGCATGGGGATTGAAGTTCTTTTTACCTATCCACCTCAGAATCACCTTATTATTCATTCTGTGAACCAGAGGGGAAGCAAATTACAACCAATAACACAGGATAAAGATTGGAAGAGACTAAATCTAAGCAGACAAGTTTATTCATCATTTACTTTATTCCTGAGTGTCCAGTAGTGAGCATAATATCTACAAGATGATACTGGAGTTCACCAGTGACATACCAGAGAATAAAAGAACAGTTGTGTTCACTCATTAATAAAGATCGCTTGTATCTAGAATATTACTGCAGGCTTTGTTAGCTGCAACTGTTACCGTGGCCAGAACAACACACACAATTATCATTATGCGCAATGCTGTGTGTCTATACTTGGCAGACTTTCCTAGGAAGCTACAAACAAAAATTAGACTTCCCGTTTGAGGTCCAGCTGTTTGTAGAAAAGATGGAAGATTCTCTTTATTTCATGAAGAATGGTGAGCAGCACTTTGACCCATGGCATCTACACACTTGAAACAGAAGAAACAGTGTAGATTTCAACCATATGTTCTACAAATACCCTTTTCATTCCTAGTATAGACAATACAGAACACAAAGAACATAGAGATGTAGGCAGTTGCAACGAGCACCTTCAACCCCTCGCACAACACTATCCAAACAGTAGTTTCAAGAATTAGGTTGAAGAACATTACTCATCAAAGAGTGCCGTCACCATCAACCAGACACTTTGAACTCTGCCTTAGAAAATTCCACCACAATTGGGCAACAGTCACATCTGACAGCTGTGTGTGTGCATCCAATTTGATTTCTCCTATCCCATCCACATCCATTACTTCTATACACAACCCTTCTGTGTTCTTTTTCGGTGACCCATCTCGCATACAGATACTTAATCAAGAAGTAGAAAATCTCCTGCAGTTAGGAGCATTATGAGTACCATTGACAAGGTTTTAGTTCCACTATTTTGAGATTCAGAAAAAGACCAAAGGATGGAGGCCCATACTATATCTGAGGACACTGAACAAGCACACAAAAAAACAAAAATTCAAGATGGTCACGTTATCAACCATAATATGAGCATTGCAGAGAGAGGATTGATTCTCAGCCCTCGAGGTTTAGGATGCTTATTTCTGTATTACAATCCATCCCATGCACAGACACTTTTTAAGATTTATGATGAATGAAAGTCATTACCAATACGAAATATTGCCACTTGGCCTCCTGACAGCACTAAGGGGTTTTTCCAAGGTATTGGCAGTAGATATGGCTCCTCTTTCAAGGCAGGGAATCAGTTTTCACATACCTGGATGACTGTCTCATAAAAGCATCTAGAGCCTCCATACAGTTCACAATGTATGCTGTTACTTTCTACCACTCATAGCAAACAGATCAATAAAGATGATAGACAACATCACATACATGTTTATATCAACCGTCAGGGTGGAGCAAGATCCCAAATCCTGTGTGTCAAGGCAATAAAGCTCTGGAACTTGTGTGTACAACACATGATCCACATATCAGTGCCATAGCTACCTGGAAACCAGAACATCACCTCAGCAGGCACTCTGGCCAGAAGCATGAGTGGGAACTGAAGAAGGTCCTGAACAACTTTTTTCAGCAGTGATATTATCCTCTGATCTTTTTACCACAAAGCAAAACCACAAATGCCATTGCTTCTGTTCAAGGGAGAAATAGGGTCAAGCTCGATGGGAGATGTCTTCTCAGTTGACTAGCACAATCATCTGCTATATGCATTCCTTCCCATTCGAATAATACCCGAGGCCATTCATAAAAGAAGCGTAGACAAAGCGTCAGTGATAAAGGTAATCACTTTTTTGGCCCAGATTGCTGTGATATTGAAACCTGCTGCTCGTGTCAACATACAAACCAGTCACATTACCTCTATAGTGCAATCTCCTTTACCTGGTAAATGGTCAGATTTATCACCCAGAAATATAGAAACTTAACCTGCTGGCATGTTTCCTAACTGGTTTGGCCCAGAGGAACTAGAATTCTCAGTACAAGTTAACCATCTGCTAAGTAGTAGTAGTAAGCAGTCAACAGGAAAAACTTGCCAGCAGAAATAGAGAAAATTTGACTCTGGCGCAGGCACAGACATATCCTAACTGCATCTTCATCAAGTTCAGTAACAGGAGCAGGATGCCACAGCCCCCTCCTAACTACAGCCAGAATTCAGCAAGACAATTATTTAGCTTCAGTTGCTTTGAGGGTACACCTGCGGGGGTCACATGCCAATGCAAATGCAGGATCCTCATCCTTCAAAGAGTGTCTCTGGAGGTGGTCGATTTTAGATGTCTCTGGGCCCTTTGTATGAGATCAGAGATTTATGGGAGCAGTGCCCATTTGGGTCACGCATGCACTGTTATTGTCTCACGCTGTTTTTGGCAGTTAGGTTACACTGTGCAACCAACTGTGTCTCAGTTCCTTCCATACCACCTTTGGCTTGAGTCAAAGCCCGCAGCAGCACCCCTTTTCTTAAATATTTAATGGTTTGTGTTTTCTTATTAGAAATCTAGTGAATTCTTAGTTTTGTTTTCCTGTTACCCTATTTTCATTTTAAAAAACATTATCATCTTACTTTTTTGGGATGCTTTTCTCTGTCTTTCTGGGCACTGCTGCCATAAATCTACAATCTCACAGACAGAACACACAGACCCCCTAAAGTGGAGAACCTTAATTACTGCACAAGGTTAGTAACCTTGTCTTCCTCCTGTTTCCTGAATAATGTACCCAGTTTCTGCTGGGTATGGATTTGCATCATCTTGGATGCTTGGATGGTGCACACTGTAGAAGTAAGTTATGCTCTCCAATTTTCCTCCTTCCCACCCTTCTGTTCCATTTTCCCACCCCCTTCAGTAACCCTTCTCATAAGCAACTCCAAATATCAGGACCAGTGAAGGAGATTCCTTTGGAACTCAGAGGAAAAAGGGTTCTGCTCCCAATTGTTCCTAATTCAAAAGGTCAAGGGGACTGTCAAATAAGGTAACAGAAGGTTACGAACATTAAAAAGAGGAGAGAGAGAACAATCATAATACCACTATACAAATCCACGGTACACCCACACCTTGAATGTTGCATGCAGTTTTGGTTATCCTGTATCAGACATATATTAGAATTGCAAAAGGTACAAAGAAGGGCAGCAAAATTGAGGATATGAAATCACTTCATTGTGAGTAGAGATTAAAAGGACCTCGACTGGTCAGATTGGAAATGAGATGACTAAGGGCTAGTGGTGGCCAATGTGTGATAGAGAGCTAGGAAATCAAATTCTGTGAAGAAAACTGATAGGGAAGCGTTAATTTACCCTTCACACAACACAAAAACTATGGGTCATTCAATGCAATTAGTAGGAAGCAAGTTTAAAGCTAAAGTGAGGAAGTACTTATACATTGCAGGTAAGCTGTAGATTGTGTTGCCAGGGGATGTAGTAAATGCCAAAAGTATAACTGGGTTAAAAAAAAATTAGGTATTTTCATAGGCCGTTGGTCCATGGCTAGTAGCCAAGATGGTCGGGGCCCAGCCCCATGCTTCAGGCATCCCTAACCCTCCAACTGCCAGGAGCTGGAACAGGACAACTGGGGATGGGTCACTTTAAATTGTCCATTTCCCCTGAAATGTAAGTCACTGGCCAGTGTCAGAAACTGGATACTGGGCAAGATGGGTCATTGGTCTTATCTAGTGTGGCCATTCCTATCATCTTACTCCCCTTGCTGCTAGTTGACTAACAAGTCTGGTTCTGTCCCCAGGCTACAAGCAGGTTGGAGGTCTGATGTAGCAGATCTATAGACCTTATGTCCCTGCTCTGCCAAAGACTTCCTGTGTGATCTTGGGTAAGCGTAAATGGGCGTGGCTCTCAGCCGAGCTGCCTGTGAGTGCGCAGGTCCTGACCCTCACTGGAGTTGGATCAAACTCCCCTATTCCAGTGGCCTTCTAACCCCCTCATAGGGTGAGGCAGGGTCCCAAATTCCTAGGCCTCCAACTCCCTCAGCAGGGTAAAGCTGAGCACAATATCAAAGTTCAGGGCCTTCAGCCCCTCAGCAGAGTAAGGTGGAGCACAGGCCTGCCCACTCCACTGTATTCCAGCCCAGAGTGGTAATACAATGCTACTGGTTCAGTGGGCTCCAGCTGAAGTACTGACCCCCCACATGCAGCTGGATATCAGCCAGTGCCCCTGGGCTACTTCCTTCCACTTCCCCTCTGGATTACCTGCATCCTGCTGTCTTCCAGGTCTTCTGGGTATGTACCATAGGGCATCCTGGTTAGGTCCTCACTATCCCCTGGCGGCAGTGCGGGTAGTTCCTCCAGTCCATCAGCCTGCAGGGGCTCCTCTAGGTCACAGGGGTTTGGAGCAGCCAGCTCGCTGATGTCCTCTGCAGAAGGGAGCTCCTTCAGGCCTTCGTGGGTGTCTGTCTGGTCCCATTATCCAGGCTGTCCGTCAATGAAACTCTCTTCCAGGTCCTTGCCTGGGGGAGGTGAATATAGGGGAGAGTCCCATCAGCGATCATCCCCTTGGTTCTCCCAGGGAGGGAGGTCTGCTAAATCCAGCAGGTGTCTCCCTCTTTGTTTCCCCCTGGGCTTGGTCCATTCCCTTATATAGTCCTCCCTTTCCCTCAGCCTGGCTCTTTGATTCTGGGCTGGGCTTTTGGGCAGTGTCTCCTCAGGCCAGCAGGGGCAGTGCTGGTGACTGGCTGCCTCCCAGCTGGAGGGTAACTGTTCTCCCCTGCTACATTAAGTCAATTCCCATCAGTAAAATTGTGACAATAGTGTTTCCTTGTCTCATAGCCATGAGGATAAATAAATACAAAAAGATTTTTCAGGCTCTTTAAGCTGAAACTATTGAGTTCATACACTACACTATACTATGTAAGAGTTAAGTATTATATTAGTCAAATAAAGAAATTTTTCAGATAGGCGTGGATACTTGAGTTGTTTGCCCTTATATTGTTTCTTACATAATTTGTCTTCATCTTAAGGCAGTGAAAATTAAGACAGAATCTTTGCTGCTGCCAAATAGCTTAAATGCTATGTACAGCAGCCTATGAAAACAGGCAAGGTTATAGACCAGAGCAGGTGAGGATTATCATATCCACAATGTGGAGAAATAGCCATAAATTTTGCAGTCAGATACCCACACTGTAAGTAGGGTCTTAATATAGCATTGGAGCTTGCTGTTGCCTCTTTGCCTTTTTGGGGGCTTCTCTAATTTGTACTCAGAGTCTTGTAAATCAGATTAACATCCATTCTTGTGGTCTGTGGTGTATGAAAATGTCACAGTTAAAATGTTAACTTTAAAACAAAATTTCCTGCACAGTTTCTTTTAGCTATGTGCTGGCCTCAACAATTCCTTCTGAAACTCATTCTGCTTCTTTTATGTCCTCAAACTTCTTCCTCATCAGGGTTCAGTTTTTTCTACTCACAGCAGAGAAAATCTAGGCAGGGCTTTTCATTTGGCTTGTGCACGCTGCTCCTTCTTTAGCAGGGCTTTTCATCTGTGTTGTGTAGACAGTTTCTTCCCAGGTCTTGATATGCTTGTAGGGATTTCACGAAGACATTTCCTCATTGGTGGAGCAGGCTCCTTACACGAAAGTCACCTGCCAAGGTGATTCTGGTCTCCTAATTGCCACTATCCTTCCCCTTAAATCCATATTGGGAGTGGGGGGGGGGGGGGGCAGTTTATTCCAAAACTGCCAGCATTGGAGTTCCTTGTACTTTCCTCAGAAGTATCTGGTAATGGTCAGTGTTGGATGCGCACGAGTGAGTCTTCATTTCACTCGTCTGGTGCAGTACAACTGTTCATAATGGGAGTGATTCAGAGGTCCTATTTCCCATCAGGATCTGGCACTGAGAAAGGAGACATTGAAAGAAGTGCGATTGGTACATTGAAATGTTGTGTTCCTTTTTTGCTTCCTATAGGTGGTATTTTCTATATTTTTGGACTGGAGATGGTTGAAGATTTTCCTTTACAATAGCTTTTCATTGAAAATGCTGATTTGACAGAATCAAATCATTTCTCGGGAATGGCTGTTTGGCTGCCTTGTTATTTAGCTGCCTAGCTGGCTCCCTTGCCTGCTCAGCAGGTGTCTTCTGACTTGTCTTCTGCATTCTTTTATTTTATATTTTGCCTTAATTATTATCATATCAATAGAAAATTACCAGTTAGAATATCAGTTACCAAACCAATTAAAATTCTGTTTATAATACCAATTTAAGTAGTAATTAACAAATGTCAATTCTGTATTTATTTTAAAAATAATTTAACTTTTAATTTTAGAATATAAAATACAAAACTTATAATCTGAATGTTTTAGTCTGGTCATGTTAGGTCAAACCATTTTTATAAAATGATAGATATTCAAACTGTTTTACTTGTATATTATATGTATAGTAAAATACAAGTCAGATCTCTTATTTTTACAAAAAAATTTCAGAATTTTATTCCATAGGAAACTGATTTTTGTTGTTGCTTCAATTCAGAATCAAAATATGAAACTTCTTGGTATTTCTGGTGGAGTGGGAATTATTCGTTTTACCTAGCTCTGTTCAGTGTTGGTCAGGCCATTCAGGTGCTATTGTAATATAAACAATCACAGCTATTTTTTCTGTTTGTTTCTCACTTTATCTCTAGTTTAACCTTTCACTGCTTTATATCTGTTCCATCTCTGTCATTTTCTTCTTTTTATTTCATTTTCTCTTCTCCCATTTTATCTGGTATGCCTCCAATAAAGGGAAGTGTATGCTTAGTGATATTCAGTTTGTTTCACTTGAGAGAGAACTTTTTATTCGGTGAGAAATTGACAAGGGGGAGATGCTGTGCAGTTCTTACATTTGGCTAAAAATCGGTGTAGAGAAATGATGGCTTTAGAAAATGAGATGCCATGCCATATTCAAAGCTCATTCCAGGAGATAAAATTAGTCTGTTTCATAGTGTGTTTAATGTCCTTGGGGACAGAAAATGTATGTACATGAATACACATTTATATTTTTAATTATATATGTTAATAAAGCATAATGTATTCTGTCTTTGTATAAAATATAAAGTGTTCAGAAATGAGGTTTGAATATATATTAACATTTAGAAAACGGAGGTCCAGATAATACACTGACTAATCTTTGTAGACACATAATATTTTTTCTTAGTGTAACAGGATGAATCACCTGACAGTATGTATAATCTGAAGTAATCCTTTTAATAATGAAGGAAAATTTTAATTGCAGCTCTTTTAGATTAGTTCCTATTTGTTAGCTCACTGATTTGTAAACTAAAAGACATGTCAAGTGTTACTAGTAGCTTTAGTCTGTAGTATTCTGCGAGATTCCATAATTGAAATTAGAAAGCAGTTTCTATTATAAATTTGATTTTTAATTCTAAATTTGTTTTACAGGAAGAGAATTTCAGGCTGAAATTTTCAAATGTGGGATGTGAGGGGATGAATGGGGGTTTGGGGGAAGTTGAGATTAAGTTTCAAACGTGTAGGAAATCTGTCCATGGAGGATGTGACCTCAGAAATGACTTCCGTTTTGGGGGGAAAAGTGTGGTGAGGCTCTCTCCTTCGAGTGCTTGTTCATTTCCATTCTCAATTTAGGCATTCGCATGCCTGCGAGCGTGGTTACCGGAACTTTTTTCCCCTCAGCAGTATCCGTAGACGCAGTCTGTGCACCCCCTGGCATCCCACACGAATGTCGCTGTATATTAGGACCTCCCAGGTCTACTGCCGCTCAGTTCCTTCTTTCTGCCTTTCGTGGGTCACTGGAACGTCTTGGCTCTATCGGCCAGTTAGGTAACCAATGTGGGCAACCCTTTGACAGAGCAAGTTAGCCCGAGGAATCCACCCCTAAAAGAAGAGGATGCTTTTCCCATAGGCGATGCCTAAATTGCCAGGCTTTAAACCTTGCAAAAACTGCTCTAAAGCATTTTCTCTTAGTGACCTGCATGATAGCTGCTTAAAATGCCTGGGTGAAGCACATAGGAAAGAGAAATGCAAAATCTGCAAAGCATTTAAGCCCCAAACGCAAAAAGATAGTGAGAACCACCTAAAAGTTCTCCTCATGGAGGCAGCTTTGAACCCGCTTGCAGAAGGGGCGGGAACCCTCTCGGCGCCAAGCACAGCATTGGCTTGTAGCGCGTGGTCAGCCCCAGTACTTAGCTTTGCGGTTCTGGACGTGATGGGAGGTAGAAAGAGCCCAACTCGCTGCCCCAGTTTATCACCCCATACACGGCCTGGGAAGCAGTGCAGGAAGAGACCTGAATCCCCTAATGGATCCGGCAAAGGGAAGCGGGGCGCGGATGGCTTTACCAGCCGGGAATGTGGCTGCGGGGCCGGAACATAGCTCCCTGGGCGGCGAGCAACCACCAGCGCAGGGGAATACCAACATCCCTCTGCCATGCAAAGTCTCATCCACACCCTAGGCTCTGCAAGCAGCAGAGGATTTGATGGCCCTCTCTAGCCTGAAAGCTCAGCCACTGGTGCAGGCTCATAAGGGAGGCGCGTGCAAGGAGTCCCCATTGTGAGCGGCCCCTCCCCGACCTGGCATGGAGTTAGTGAGAGCGCCCCAGCTGCTCCACTGGTCGCCGAGGAGACGCCGTCAGACCTCCCGCTCTTACAGCCACTCGGATTGGTCTGCAGGGACTCCAGAGTCTTCCCCCTCCTCGATACCGCGGAGTTTGCCCCCGACCCAGGGTCAAAGAACCCGCTCACCCCTGGAGTCCAAAACTGGGGGAGAAGAGAAGGAGAGTCAGGACCCCTCCCCCTGCTCAGCCAGAACCATCGGCACTACAGAGTTCGCCCCCATTTCGGGGTCGCAGAACCTGGTTGCCAGGTGAGGTGGTCACACAGGTGAAGGAGAGGTGGAGGAGATCCCCACCCCCTCCTCTCTCATCAACATCAGCACTGCAGAGTTTGCCCCCTGCTTCGGGGCTGCAGAACCCGGTCGCTGCAGAAGAGACCCAATGGAGGGAGACAAAACAAGGCTCAGAGCCCCCCCCCCCCGCAGTCCTCTTATAGGAAAGTTTGTAGGAGCATTGGAGGATTAACATCTAGTTATGATGATGAACGGTGGAGCAGATCAGGCACCTCTCCCTCACAGCGTGTAAGCTCCAGTGGTGGGACCATAATTAGACATGAGCACCACGGCAGAGGGTGCTCCACACGCACCTACCAGGCTGCTTGATACGTGTCTTCCTCTCCCTCCCATGAGCTTAATAGCTGGATGTCTCACTGGACAGCAACAAGGAGTTGTGTGGCACTTTAAGACTAACAGATTTATTTTTTGCATGAGCTTTCGTGGTAGAAGATCCCACTTCCTCAGATGCTTTGAAGATGGGTGAACTTACAGAAAGGAATGAAACTAAATGCAAAGGAGTGTAAAACATAGGATCAGGTCATAAAGTATCCCCTTGCATTTAGTTTCATTCCTTTCTGGAAGTTCACCCATCTTCGAAGCATCTGAGGAAGTGGGATCTTCTACCACGAAAGCTCATGCAAAAAATAAATCTGTTAGTCTTAAAGTGCCACACAACTCCTTGTTGTTTTTTCACTGGACTAGACTAACATGGCTATCCCTTTTAAAATTCACTAGACAGCAGCCATTCCCACCCCTATTGGGATCCTGTTGCAACAGGGGCAATGCTTAGGCCAGTGGCCATATTGGGGCCTACTGCCTCCCCAAGGAGGGGCTGAGCCTCATCAAAAACATCAACACACATGGGGGCATTCCCACAAGAGCGGCTCAGACTCGTTGGAAGCAGACTCCCAAGAAGTTATCTCAATCTTCTGCCTCCCCCTCAAGAGCGTCGATGGCTCATTCTACTCCGGTTGCCCCAGACGATTTCAGGTCATACCAGGGCTTGCTTAGAAGAGTGGCTGCAAACTTGGATCTTAAAGCAGAGGAACTAGAGGAGTCGTCAGATATTTTCTTTAATGTTGTGGTTCCAGGGACCCCATCAAAGATCACCTCTCTGTACATGAGGGAGTAATGAAAATAGCTAAAGCCCTTTGGCAGACCCCCTTTTCTGTTGCGCCTGCCTCGAAATCAGTGGAAAAAGAGATACTTTTGTTCTGGCCAGAGATTTTTGAATATCTGTTCTCACACGCGCCTCCTGACTCCCTAGTAGTTGATGCAGCAAATCAAAAGGACAGACAGAGGCAACCGGCATCGACCACAAAAAATAGGGAACTCAAAAAACTAAATGGTTTTGGGGAAAAAGGTTTATTCATCAGCAAGCATGTATCTTAGAGTAGCAAACCATCAAGCTGTCCTTGGCAGATATAACTATAACCTGTGGAGCTCTTTCAGACGCTTTGGGGATCTTCTCCATCATGACCATAGATTCGATTTTGAAACCTTATTGGATGAGGACATTTTGGTGGCAAAAGCAGGGCTCCAGACAGCCTATGATTCGGCAGACCTGGTGGGCACACAATGGCATCAGCCATTTGTATTCACCGCTCATCCTGGCTACAAGCATCCCGACATACACAAGAAGTCCAGAATGTTATTCAGGGCCTACCATTTGAAGGAATAGGTTTCTTCTCTTCTAAAACAGATGAAAACTTGCATGGTCTTAAGGATTCGAAAGCAACGGTGAAATCGCTGGGCATCCGTGCCCCTCAGACATCACGATGCACTTTTAGACCACAGCCACCACCCCAATATAGGTTTCAGTCACAGAGATTCCCCAGTCACACACAGAGGGATAAATACCGCCAGCAAGTATGGAGGCGTGGCTGTTCAGGAGCTGGAGTGGGCTCCTCCCACCAGGGCTGCAGGAGGCCTCTGGGCTCAGGTGCCAGCAAATGCAACTTTTGGGGAGTCACCTGAGAACAACAAACCAGCTTTCCCTTTGGGTTCATCCCTGCTGTTTTTGGACCACCTTTCCTGTTTTTTCGTGTCAGTGGGCACAGATTACTACAGATCGTTGGCTGCTGGACACCATTTCCAGGTGGTACTCAATCTTGTTCCAGTGTTCCCTCTAAGTTGATGATGCAGCTGAGCAAGTTCCGTACCCATTCCCTGTCCCAGGGCCGGGCCCCTGAGCCACTGCCCATCAGCTCCCCAAGTGCATCCATAACTTGCTCAGTTGCATCACCAGCTTAGAGAGGGAAGATTGTATAGATGTTTTTGTTCAAACTTTAGTAAATTAATAAAACCATGGTATTTCAGTTTAACATTTTTATTAAACAAATATGAAGCAATGATGCTGCCTACCAGGGCTCCTCTACACCTCAGTTTTTGACACCTGTCTTTGTCACATTTTCAGAATGCATATACAGAGTCTAGGTCAACCTTGAATCCAGCACTTGATGCGCATTAGCGTGTCTAGATGAGAAACATCCAACCTGTTACGAGGCTCTGTCTTAATATTCATTAGACTGAGGTCTCTTTCAGCATCCGCACTAGACGCTTGAAATGTACCACATATATCAACCAAGTGGGCCAGGAATGGGAACTTATCTTCTGTCAGTGTGTAGGTGACAGACGTCTAAAAATGTGTTCAGTGTATCAGCCATTACCTTTTCCAGAACAACAAACATTTTGGTTGTCTGTAATTTCAGCTCACCTTTAGAAGATGTGAAAATACATGAAGAAAACATGTAAGAAATTACACTGATAAGAGCTGATGATCACAAATAGCCAATACAATTCTGTTATTTTTTAGAGATTGCTAATGAATGTGCCAATTCTGACTAGATCTCACTCATTGAGCTAAAAGAAGTCACCCTGATTTAGGCCTCTATATTACTTGAGCTAATGTTAATTAAGGTCAATGACAGTTTTTCCACATTACTGAAAAAGTTAGATAGGCTGCCTTCTCTCTCTGCTACAGTCCCCATCTACCGGTTTTGTGGTGGTCTTGTCTGCAAGCTTTGAACTTTCCTTTACCAGCTTCCAACTGAAAACAGAGCTGTGCTAAAAATACATGGAGGGGACACCTCCTCCTAAAGCCATTTTTATTGCACTTGGTAAAGATATCAAAATGGGAGGACACGTGTAGGTTGCCTATTATATTTTGTCAGGGCCATTCACTTAAATATGAGCACAAGGTGGGGTGTTCCTCTTGGGTACCACAGAGCCAAGCATGTGTGAATGCCTATTATAGTGAGCCATTGAGAGATCCTGGGGTAGAAAGTGCTGTAGAGATGCTGGGTGTTAATAAAATAACATAAGGTTCTATACAGTTTTCTGTGTGTGTTCTGAATCTTGGGTGGAATTTGTGTGTTGTGTTTACCTATTTCACTGTTTCCCAACCAGTGTGCCACAGCACACAGCTGTGCCACAAAATTTTTGAAAAACTACTCAAAGAGCTCTGGATTGGCTCATGAAAATATATGGCTTCATTTGGAAACTATATGGCAGTGTGCCTCAAATGAATTAGAGGTAGCAAGGAGTGCCATGGCAGAGAGAACTTTGGGAATCACTGACTTATCTAGCAGCAATGACTTGAAAGGGAAACTACATTTCCTTACACATCAACCCTCCCCCGCTGGCATGAGCTTATCCCCCACTTCTAATCTGCCCCCAGCCCGGGAGCCTCCAACCCAGCTCCGAAATCCGGCTTCTGCTCCCCACCAGGCCCAACCCCGGCTCCTCCTCTCCCTGCTTCTGCTCGCTGCCAGCTCCACCCCAGGCTTCCTGGCACCCAGGAGAAATGTTTCCGGGGCCAGGTATGGCTTGTGGCTGCCCGACCTGCGCTGGGGTCAGTGCTTGCTGTGTCAGTGAGCGGCGGCAGCTGTGCCACTGCTCACTGGCGCAGCTTACAGGGAATATTGTCTAGTTGTTGTCGGTTCTGCCATCCTTTCTCCCATCCCCGTCCCTCTTCAGGGACACACTTCATGAACCAGTCCTTTCCAAAGAGGTAGACTCACTGCTTACCCTGGGGGTGGTAATGCGGGTACCCTGAGCACAGGAAGGCAGGGGTTTTTATTCCCATTACTTTTCCATATCCAAGGCCAATGGTGACCTAAGGCCCAGAGCCCTCAACAGGTACGTACTGAACAAGAAATTCCGTATGGTGTCCCTATCATCTGTCATTCCATCTCTGAACCCTGGAGACTGGTTCGCTGCTCTCGATTTGAAAGATGCGTATTTCCATATCTCAGTTCACTGTGGTCACAGGAAATACTTATGCTTTTTGGTGGGGGACCAACGTTTTCAGTTTATGGCCTCTCCGCAGCCCCTAGAGTATTCACCAAATGTATGGCAATGGTAGCTGCATTTGTGCGACGGAAGGGGGTGCATATATTTCCTTACCTGGATGACTGGCTCCTAAAGGGCAGGTTATGGAGCCAGGTAAGAGACAGTGTCGCCTTAACCTTGAAAACATGCAGCAGCTTTGGGCTACAATTAAACGAATGGAAATCTACGTTACTACCAGTACAGAGAATAGATTTCATAGGCGCAACATTAGACTCGGTTACAGCCAGGGCATCTCTACCAGTAACCAGGTTTGAGACCATAACAAAACTGGTAACGACGTTGCAGAGATGCCCAGTGACCACTGTTAGCCACTGCCTGCAGTTGCTGGGCTAAATGGCCTCCTGCACACAAGTGGTACCCCTAGCTCGGCTAAGAATGCACGTTCTTCAGTTATGGCTAGCCAAGGTGTATGCACTGGCTTTACACTCTCTGGACAGGGTAGTAACCATTCCTTCTCAGACCCTGCAGAGTCTCTCGTGGTGGCTAAGTCCACAAGTTATGTTGCTGGGAGTGCCATTTGTTCAGGAGGACCCTGCGCTAACAATGGTGTCAGATGCCTTAGACATAGGGTGGGGAGCACATCTAAGCACAGATGATCAGACCCAGGGACTTTGGTCCCACAGGGACAAATTGCTTCATATCAACGTGAAAGAATTGAGGGCAATTTGGTTAGCATGCAAGGTCTTTCCACATCTAATCCAGGGGAAAGTCATCGGGGTATTGACGGACAATACAGCTGCAATGTATTATGTGAACAAGGGGCGGGGGGGGGAGGTTTTGGGCACTCTGCCAAGAGGCAGTGAATTTGTGGAATTTAGCGGTAGAGAGCGCTTTTCATCTGACAGCCTGTTACCTCCCTGGTGTCAGGAACTCGCAAGCAGACCAGCTCAGCTGGAGGTTCTTACCCCTCCACAATTGGTCGCTTCATCCCGAGGTAGCAGACGTGCTTTTCTGGAAGTGGGGTTTTCCTGAAGTGGACCTGTTTGTCAGGTGATGGAACAAGAAGTGTCCCCAGTTTTGCACTCACGGGGGCATAGAACCAGGGTCTCTATCAGATGTGTTTCTTTGGTCTTGGTTGGAAGGCCTCCTGTCTGTGTTTCCCCCAACACTGTTTCTGCTGCGTGTCACTCTAAAAATAAGGAAGGACAAAGAAAACTTGATTTTAGTGGTACCAGCATGGCCTCGCCAGCCATGGTTCTCAATGCTGATGGAGGTGCTGATAGCACCCCCATGGGAGCTCCCCAGACAGCCAGACCTGCTCTCTCAGAATCATGGCAGGTTGTTACACCTGCATCTCAGGTCACTCCATTTAACAGCATGGAGACTCCATGGCTGAACGAGGAAGAGAGGGCATGTTCGCTCCAAGTTCAGACGATCTTGCTAGGAAGTAGGAAACCACCTACACAACGTTCCTGTGCAACCAAATGGAGATGCTTTGTGGCATGGTCAGAAGGTCAGGCCTGTCACCCACCATTTCAGCGGTTCAGGTGATCTTAGACTATCTTTGCTATCTCAACACTCAAGGCCTTTCCCTCCCATCCCTACGGGTGCATTTGGCCGCTATCTTGGCATTTCGACAGCCTGTCCAAGGGAAGCTGATATTTTCTTGCCCCTTGGTGTCACGTTTCCTCAAAGGGATTGAGCGTTTAGTTCCACAGTCAAGGACCCTTCTGCCATCCTGGGATCTAAACCTAGTGCTCAAGAGGTTGACGAGAGCCCTGTTCGAGCTGATGGCTTCTTGTTGCCTCCTCTTGCTGTCCTGGAAAGTGTTCAGACCCCTTATACACAAGGTTTTTCAAGGACAGAGTCGGGAGGAAGGCTGGGTGCAGCCTTAGCTGTAAAGTGTTAACACCCTTCCATTATAACCAGGACATTTTTCTCCCAACGTTCTTCCCAAAACCCCACAAATCTAATGAGGAAAGGAAGTGGCACACATTGGATGTGCGCAGAGCCGTAGCATTCTACCTACAGTGCACGAGACCATTTCATGGGTCCACACAACTGTTTGTGGCGGACACAGTGAAAGGGGCAACCTGTTTCCTCCCAACGCATCTCCTTTTATGGATTGTGGAGTGCATTAAGCTCTGTAATAAACTGTCAAACACACCTCTCCCAGGCCGTATAATAGCCCACTCCACCGCGGCTCAGGCCTCATCTGTGGCCTTTCTGGCTAATGTTCCGGTTTCAGACATCTGCCAGGCTGCAACGTGGTCCTCGGTCCATACTTTTATGGACCTCTGTGCCATAGTTGAACAGGCGCAAGAGGATGTGAGGTTCAGGAGAGCAGTTCTAGAATCAACCCAGCAGTGACTCCATCCGTCATCAATGACCACAGCTTGGGAATCACCTAAATTGAGAATGGACACTAGCAAGCATTCGAAGGAGAAAGACTGTTGCATACCTGTAACTGTTCTTCTCCGAGATGTGTTGCTTGTGTCCATTATACACCCGCCCGCCTTCCTTGCTCTGGAGTTCTGGAAAGAAGGGACTGAGCAGCAGTAGACCCGGGAGGCTCTAATTAGCTTGAGACGTGAGGGGGCGCACAGACCTGGTCTATGGATACTGCTGAGGGGAAAGAAGTTCCAGTGACCGTGGTCACAGACGTGTGAACACCTAAATTGAGAATGGACACAAGCAACGCATCTCGGAGAACAACAATTACAGGTAAGCAACCGTCTTTTCATGCTACTGTGTATCTTAGAAATGACTTGATCGTAGAATGACAGGTTGTGTGGACTAAATCTGCAGAAGGTAGATTGACTGACTGAAGCAGGATAAACAACTTTAAAGCTTTTGCTGCACTACAAAAGCTTTTGGAGGCTGTGCAACCCCTCTAAAATTGACTCTGTTCCACGAGTTGTAGTTCTGGCTCTCTGCTGTTGCTGAGGTTTTGTAAAACCTAAAAGTTTTAAATCAAGTATAACAAATTAGTTTCTGTACATCAACATAGCGTTGCAGGTCTTAATGCAAAGTGTGTAAATTAGTCAGGTATACGTTACGAATAATGTCCACATTTAGGAATTTGCCATACCACCAAACAAATGTTTTGCAGTCTAGTAGCACATTGAAAGAAAAGGGTGGTGTACGAGTCAGTGGTCTTCCTGTATTTTGTGTAACTAAATCCAGTTATTTAGTAGGGAGGTGCTCAGTAAATGTTTCATGCAACTGAAGTGGGATTACGCCTAAAAATGCTCATGATATAAATAAATTTGTTAGTCTTTAAAAGTGTCTGAGGACTTTTTTTTTTTTTTTTTTTTTTTTTTTTTTACTGAACACTAGACTAACACAGCTACTTTCTCCCCACACCACACCCTGGAAATTGTATCCACTAAATGTTTATATCAATGGAATATGATTTTTTTTTTTTTTTAAATAATCAGTTCTGCATTGTAGTGCTCTTTTAATGTTATATAGTTTAGTTTTTCTTTTCAGGGATTCCATATAAAGAGGCCCCATCGCACAATGTTTTTTACTGCTGTTGTGATAGATTTGGAATTGTGTAAATATTGTATCTTGATTGGGTTATTGTCAGGTACTGTATGGATACACTGTATTAATGCACTATCGTCATTGTTAGGATATGGTCCCGGGAAGTGGAGGTGAATCTTGATATACAACTCTTAAAACATTTTCTGCATACAGCTGTAGCCATTTACTATGACATATTAACCAGTCCCCCTTATAGGCATTTCTGCAGAAATGCTATAGCTCTATGTGTAGATCTTCAGGGAGCACCAGCCCTCAAAAAGTTTACACGCTCTGGTGGAGATACATGATTAAAGGGGAGTCTGAGGCAGAGACTGTTCTGGAATGGACCAGACATCTGGGGTAACATATGTCTAGGTAGAGATGTCCAAAGACTATTTTATTATTTTAAAAATATTTTCTCTAATTGTGTTCCAAGTGTGGTGATTGAAACAACATTCCATTTTAAGGTCTGAATTGGGTCACTGGATTAATCTCTTTTCGTGGATACGGAAAGGAGCCTAGTTAGATCTGTAGAGTAATGATATTTGGTTTACAGCATGCTGTAGCTCAGCACCTGGGCTGTGAGAATGGAAGACTCACAAGATTCCACCCTAGTGAGGTAGACATCAATTGCAAAGAGCGTCGACGCTTATTCTGAAATACTCTAGAATGAAATACACACTCATGCTTAACATGTCTTTTTTCCAAATAATCTTTGTTCACTTTGGAAGGGAATTAAATGAAATACGAGAGAGGTATTTTTATTCTGAAAGAAGTGTCCCTATAGATAGTTATATTCTAGAATCTCTCTTTATATTCCCTTCCAAATTCCATGATAACTTTCATAGTTGAGGCCCAGTGACCTGGTGGGGTGCACTCAGTAAAACCAAGGGAGGGTCAGAGATGTAGCTCAGAGTTAGGCAACCCCTGGCACGTGTGCTGACAGCGGCACCTGAGCCCATTCAGAAAGGCATGTGGTCCCCTCTACAGTACCACAGAAATTGCCAGTCCTGCCACCAAAAACCACTCTAGGTGGCTCCTTTCAGCTGGGACACGGAAATAAGCTGCCTGCAGTGGCTCCTCCCTGTAGTGTGATGCTTTCCAAAGAAGCCACTCTGGGCAGCTTCTTTCCGCAGCGTGCCTGGCAACCCCTAAAAGGAGGGGCTTTCTTTTGTGGCATGCCTGGGAAGTGCTCTCACTCCGGCTGTGACCGCTGCTCAGTTTTCAGGCAGCTGCCACATTCTTTCAGCAGAGGGGCCCATTGGCACCAGCTGAGGGTCGGGGAAGGACGACTGGCACAGGGGTTCACAGAGGTTGCCACCCCTGGTGTAGCTAGTCCTGAAATAGCAGTCTCTTTAATGTATTTGTCAATCGCTCATTTGAGACAAAGCGTGCTAACTTTAAAACAGGAGTTCAAAGGCCAATAAATGTTGCTATAACTGAAACCAGCTTTTCTTTTTTGAAAATCTGTCTCTCGTAAACACTATCTAAAAGCAAGCCTTCGTTGCTAATTTGAGATTAATAGAAGTTTTCAGAGGAAAGGTTCAACGTAATTGTACAGTTTTTTCTACTTTTTATAGAGTCCTCTGTTCATGTTCATTGGCATCTAAAAGTGAATTAATTCTTGGTCTAAAAACTCCTATTTTGTGTCTTAAATTAATAATAGAATACTACCCAGCACTGTTTGGTAAGGTTAAGAGGAACTCCTTGAAGTTACATACTGTGGCAGTACTAACTATTTACCTGTGTGAAATTATTTTGCAATTGTTCAACTGAATGATGTGTTAATAGATGCATTAGGGAATGCCAGAAAAGTGGACATTAGTAGAATCTGTAAACTTTAATTGTTTTCACAGAGGTTGTAAGATTCAAGTACAGACCCAATAAAGCTCTTGAGCCCTTTAGCTGTGGTAGGAGAAAGAGAAAATTAACACTCATACTCTATTATTTGTATTAAATAGCTGTGATTTTAATGTACTTAAAATTCTGAAGACATTTAAGAACTTAGAGATTTTTCGTAGTCTTAGAACTTCATGGATGAGCCTGAAGGAGCTTGGCTATTCCTGGAACCAAATAGATGTTGCCAACTGGACTGTGCACTTAGGATGGTTTTTGTATTTTAAAGTTTGTCAAGTATGCCTAGAACATAAGGATAGCTATCCTTTTTCAGCATTAGTACAAATCTAAATATAGAGGAATAAAACTTAAGCATTTTTTATTTGCTGCAGCTGTAAGAGTTCCCAGAGGCACATAGCTGTTTGTGTAAGAGTCTGAATGGAATAGTTTATGCTACACGGATTCTCCAGAGTTATTTTGTTTGTTGAGTGGTGTCTGGAGAAATGATTAGGCACTTCCAAGTCTCTTAAGCCTTATCTGAAACTTCATTTAAAGATGTTAAGTTGTTAATTATGCCTTCGTATGAAATAAACATGTTCATGTAATCTGTCAAAAATACTTTATACACTTGCATGATAAATATAAGTTTTGGGGGAAAATCTAAGAAATTTACTAAATGGGAAACTTGATTGTTAAGGCTTTAGCTGTTTGCGTTGACAGTAGCCAAACTATTTTCTTTTTAGTGGCACTTGGGAGAATACCAACATTTTTTTCCCTTCTGCTCTGACTTGTCTAGCCAGTAGGCTGCGGTGGAGGAAGAGAGATCAGCTTCAGCCCTGCAGAGCCATGAGTATCTGCTGCAGGTCCGTGGGTGCCGATAACCACAGACCCATTGCTGAGGATTGATTGGAAGATGTAGATTCTGTTTTTATCTGCCCAGGGTGCAATACGTTGTTGCAGCAGCCGTTATAATCTGTGTCAGCCTCACACAGGGGAACAAGGAAGCACTCCAGCCAATCCTAGCCCGGGTCTGTGTGTAGTCTGCCAGCCAATCAGAGTGTCAGTCACAGCAGGCTGGGGTGAGAGTCATCGCTTCACTGTCAGCTGGCAAGCTGGCCTTCAATTGGTTCATTCCCCATGACTTCCATGCCCACTTCTTCCTTTTCTTGTTTGCAGTTCACATGCCTTGCTGTCAATTAGAGATTTCATAGATGGCCAAGGAAATCTGATGGACAGCAGAGAGTACGAACAACAAACTGGAAGAGGAAAAAGTGAGCAAGACCTATGTGGGGAATGAGCCAATCAAAGGCTAAAATTGCTGACTGGGAGTCCAAACTCAGTTGTGGATGAGATTATGGATATAGATGAAACATGGCATGTGGATCGTGGACAGGATAGATACTGTCACTGAGTGGATATGGATCCACGTTTTTTCTATTTGCGCAGGGCTCTAAGGTCAACCTCATAAAGGGGAGGCCAGTCTAGCAGGGCATCCAGACTTCCCTCACCATCAACAGCTCTCTACAACATCAGGAACTTGTCTGTTTAGGTCATGAAGTAGGGGCTATATTATTTTTTTCTCCGGCTCTGTTGGTGGTTGCTTCTCCCTCTTCTGGCGGGGTGTCTGCAGTCTCAGGTATACATTGTGTTAATTACAGTAACAATTTGATAACTTGTATTGTAGTAGAACCTTTAAACTTCAGTCAAAAATTGTAATAGTTCCCTTGTGCAAGGTACTGTACAGAAAAAGAATAAAAGACCCACCCGATCCAAGAGCTTGCTATCCAGATGTCTAATTGGATATGAAAACGGGGGGTGGGGGGAAATGACAGATGGGTTGTAGGTGGGCAAGTAGGAGGAAAAAGCAGAAAATGGAAGCCTCAGCTTGTCACTTTATAGTGATTTTTGTCAACTTTTTGGCTAAGTGATTTTAAAAGAGCATGAAGTTGTAGGTTGCCTTATAAGCTTATGCAGAGAAGACCTCACAGATGAGGACAGTATGGAGAAAACACAAGGTGCTTAAGAGAAAATAGGTAGACAAAAATGAAGCATAGCTTAAGCTTGGTGTGGTTGAGAGGTATGAACAGAGGAGTGATGTAGTTAAAATGATGAGTCAGGAGGAGGATGCTTATAGTATCATTTTTTCTAAAGAAGCTGAGGGGAATGATGTCTCCAGCATCAAGATGCAAGATAGGAATCAAGGCATGACATGAGGAGGACCTAAAGAAGAGCAGTAACTGTCTGGTAAAAGGGTGAGCCTTTGAAATGTTACATGGGTAGACATGACAGGATGACTCAGTAGTTCTAAAGCATTGACTTGAGCAGCTGGTGAAATGAGGGAGGAATCCACAGTGACAAAGATGTGGAGGAGAGGAAGGCTTGGAGAAATACTTGGTTGTGGAGTACAGAATAGCTCATTTGGGACATACTGAGCTTCCTGGATGGGCATCCAGGATATTTGAAAGACACTCCATGAAGCAGGATTGGATAGAGGTAGGAACAGGAAAGGTGCATGGAACTGCTAAATGTGTTCGTGTCTTTCCCTCCTCAGGCTCCTATTTATTGTAAGCATGTTGTTACAAAGTGTGGTATTTGATGAGAACCCAGCTTGGTTTGTGGTTGTTGTCCTACTGTTCAGTGTACAGGCCTGAACAAGGGTTTATCAGATAGTCATCTTGACTGTATCGATGGTGTTGACCTCCAGAATGTATTCTTTGATCGAGAACCACTGTGTGCTGCTGTGAGTAAATGGGCATAACTGTTCCCATCAGAAGGGCCTGAATCAGCTGTAACTCTGTTACTGTTTTCTACAAGCAACCATAGTGTCCTCCATCCCCTTTGGGGGTGTCTGCCCCTCAAAAAACATAATACCAGGGTTTTGGCTATGCTTTGGTCAAAGATTATAGAATGAGTCTTTCCAGAAGATCTTTTCTTCCTGCACCAGAACTTGTAAGTTTTGTGGTCTGATACACTTCTTACACTTTAGGGATTGACCTCAGAGTAAGGGATCCAAAGCTACAAATTTGGTTGTAATGGCACCCCGGAATAGCTGCTGCCGTTAGAAGGCAGCCTGTCATGATCTGCCCAGATTTATCACAGGAAAAGCATAGTACTGGGGTATTTCTGCTGCTCCAGGAGAGTTTGATAGGTTATGGAAGTGTCTGCGGAATTGTGGCTCACCCAAAACCACATGTTTAGTGCAAGTTTTCATTTGGGGGTATCCCCTAATATTCCCCATGTTGGGTGTCTCTTTGTTTCCTGATCCAAGGTTGGGCATTCTGGATCTGATATGTTGCTCAGGGAGGTTTCTTCCTTCAATCTCTAACCAGTCTTTGCTCTTTCCAGTCCCTCTTCCATTGAATGTGACTGAAAGTGCCTTAATGACCTTGATTGAGCCAAACCTGCAACTTGCAGGAATTCTCTGAATGGAATTAATTGCTAGACATAACCAACTGGTACCCAGCTTCCATAGCCACTGGCACTGCTAATGGATGGGGTCCAAATGAAAATAGCTTGACCCGAGCCATTAACTGGGTGCCTTGGAAGTCAGGCCTGATGTTTCTAAATTGGCAGCTTTCAGTTCTGGTTACGAGCCCAATGATTTGTCACTCAAAGCTGGATGTGGCTGGTCCTCTGCTAATAAAAATGGTTCTATCTTTGCTATGCAACTCAGTTCCTTCCTGGCAGCAGCACTGGCCATCCACTCAGAGGTACAAATAGGGATTTCAGTGCCATCTTTTGACCTTAGCTTGCCAATCCAGTTCTGGACCTGCATGACCTACCCTCAAAAGGGGCACCCAGACTTCTGGTTACCATTAGCAAAGTTGTTTAAGAACTGTTTTTGCTTATGTGGTGGTGGTGTACCTGTTGCTGCTGCTAAGAAGCAAAATATGCTGTGTTTTTGCTGATGGGAGTTATTAGATTTAAGGAACATGAGATACTATTTAGTCTTTTCCTGATCACAACAGCATTTGAAGAGTACAAATAGTCACAAAGTATTCTACCCCACTCCTTATTCTCTCTGTATTCCTAACATACAGCAGATTTCCATTGCTTGATCTGGCTTTAGTCTGAACTTTACACTGTGGTAAAGGAAGTGTTTTGTGTAGCCATTCTACTCCTGTGATCAAGTGTTAAGTAGGTATAGTACTAATATTTTCTAGAGGTTTGTTCTGATCCAAGTTTTGTCAGATAGCTTGGCCAGGATTACTAGTTGGATTCTTTGATTTGCAAATTTGTTTAATGTGAGTGCAAGAAAGTCTTTTTATTCCTTTCTTTTTCTCCGTTCAGTGGTTTTTAACAACTGTCTCTTACTGTAGTGCTATATACTGTTCCAGTATTTCAGATTTGTCCTTTTCCTCAGCTCATAGTTAAAGGATGGTAGGAAGGCTTCATTAATGTAAGAAAAAATCATTTAAGGATCTTTTATCCTAGTGAGGTCTAACCTTTTCAACTAGAGCAACAGAAATGCTTCAGAAATGCCAACAGATATTTTTGTACCACTTAATTGTAGTTGATACAACAGTGGTGTTGGAATCACAGAAGTATCAGCTCTCACTCCTGGTATTATATGGTATCGTGTTCTGTTTAGATTCTTTTATATCACATCTATTGCCGTAGCATCCACTAGTAGCTAATATCTGAATCAACCTATTGCTTCAGGATATGGTCCTACTCAACTCCTTTTGAAGGTGTCTTGTGATGTGGGACATTCTTTTTACCTCTCTGGAGCCACATGGAAATTGCATATGGTGCAGAATTAGCTGGGGCCCCACTAGTGTGTTCCTTCTCACTGGGAGAACTCCTTGAATTGCACTGGATGCCAGTTGGCTTCTAAGTAAAGTCTGGTTGATTTGACTTAAGCCCACATGGATTTAGGTCTTGACTGTACCCTCTCCCCGTGCAATACTACAGCAAGTGGGATTATCAGAGGAACTTCAGTCAAAATGTCCTTTCTTAATAGAAATAGAATGAGCCTAGGCATATGATGCTTTTGAGAAATCGTTGGCTAGAAATTTCCTGATCTCTTTGGTTCATTGGCTCTCAGGATTGATGTTCTCCAGCATGTCAAACTTTGACTTCTTTTAGTTCAGCCTGCCATTCATAAAAACTTGAGTATATTATTGCATAAGTAAGAAAGTAATGTTTATTTTTGTAATAGTTTGAATATTTTAGTAAATTTATGGTAATGATTTATAAATTTTTTTTGTGTAAATGTCCATTTTAAAAAAGCTGTAAATAGTGCCGTATCACCGAAGGATCAGTTTTTAAAAAAAAAGTTCCTGAGAAAAGAATGCAGTAGACCCCCCCCCCAACCCCAGTGAACAGTAGTGGTGTTACAAAGCCGGGAACTGATGAATAATAGACTTGTGAATTTCAGAAAAGCTGCTGAACAGGTGATCAGTGGTTAAGAAATACAATTAATTATTTGGGAACCTAGCTTGATGATCCTTCCACTATTAATGATGAAAAATATAATTTTCTTAAGCCAAATATCAAGACTTAGCTTACTAGTAAAAATACTGAAATAAGAATGATATATTCTGAATATAAATACAAATAGAATAATTAGACTGTAGTAATATGTTATAGTATGTTTCTCATCTTCCAGTTTTAAATACCGAAGGACTTCTGTCTTTCCTTCCTTCCTTCTGTCCTCTCATACAGACCAGAATACCTCACTTTACTTTCACTAATAGAAGAATGCTCAGATATTTTTGTTAAATGCCTCTGAAAGTACTATTTTGCTCTCAAATTTGGATTGAATGTTCTGGCTTTCTTGTGAATCACATTTGTTTTGAAGTTGACACTCTTCCTCTTGAGATCCTCCCTAAATAGAGTACATGGTATTGTAGATAGCATTTCAATCAACAGTATATTTAAAAATATACAAAAACGGGGGTTAAAAGTTTCCTAATATATGTATGCTTATCTGAGCTTTAAACCTCGTTTCTTTTCTTTACAGAATGCTGCCTTTTTATATGGCCTTGGTTTGGTCTACTTCCATTACAATGCATTTCAGTGGTAAGTTGGAATAAATCTTAACTCCATTAGAATAATTGGTTTACGTTTTGTTGCAATGTGTTGCAAAACTAACTCACATTCTGTTCTGTAGATTTCAAACTTTTCATAACCTAGATCAGATGTTGAGATGGATCGTCCCTACCATTTAAGATAATGTGCACATGGCAGTTATAGTAGTTAATTAAATGGAAGAACAATAATAGAAAGCCAGTATATAATTAAATTCTTTCAATATGGCACAACAGATCTTTTGGCTATCTTTGTTTCTAATGTGACCATGCAGGTTTCTATGAAGTTGTCTGTGTACCATAGATTGTGATCTCATTGTGTTTGGGTTGTGGGAGAACCCATTTTTCTCTAGGGAGAAACAGCTTAGTGTTTGTTTTTTATTGTTTTGGTTTGGTTTAATTTTTGAGCTCAGCACGTACTGTATTTGTAAATTTTTGATAGTAAAACTAGTAGGCTCTAATTTGCATCTCAGAGTAAAAAGTACTCTAAAAAGTTAAGAGAAATGTTGGTCTTACCTGGAAAATAACTAGGAAACAAGAAGAAAATGACTGTTATCTAGAAGTTTATGCTTAGAGGGAGGGACCATTGGTGAATGGAGAGGGCTGGGGCTGGTAGACTGCATGAAATTTCATTTATTGTTGAATAGGGGAATGAACGTACTGTGGTTCATGCTTAATTGGTTACAGTCTAATTGCTTTTGAAAAGTGAGCAGTGTACGTCATAACAAGTGAAGTTGACTAGATGATATTTTTTCAGTCTTGAGTGTTGACTTCATTATATAGTGGTTGCTCAGACTAGGAGCGTGTCTGCACTACAGCCTTACGTCAACCTCTGTTAGGTCAACTTACAGCCATTGCAGTAATTATCTTCCTCTCCATAGTACATGTCCTCACCAGGAGCACTTCCACTGACTGAAGAAGGGCAGTGTGAGGGGCTGAGAGCCAAGGACATCAGCTCCATGCAGCTCCCCACTGAGAGCCCAGCTGACTCCATGTTTCTTGACTTCCTTCTCCTAGTGTATGTGGATGGGGGGGACAGCAACTGCCCATGGCTTCTTGTGTCCAGCAGTCAGATATGTGCCCTAATTCTGTTCAGCTGCTATGTTCCTCACTGGGAGTGGGAACCTGGGAGGTAGCAGGGCTCCAGCAGCGTTGTTGGGAGCTGCAGTGGCAGCCTGGCTGCTTTTTCTATGAATTTCTTGGCTCCAGCAGTCCGTCCAGTTCAGTTGGTATTTGTATGGCATGCAACAACCATTTACTTTCAAAACACAAAGTAAATACTGCAGGTTTCTGAGGATGGGGTGGATTAATTATTGTTTAGTGAGTTAAATATTTGAGTTGCGGGGTGAGGGGGAGAGTCAGACTTTGATGCTGATTTTGTAGGATCTATTGTTAATTCTATGCAGTGTCTTTAATGAAGAGCAGGTGCATTTTAAAAAGTAATTGAAATATAGTCTTTGTGAAATCTTATTAATTTTTTTATTTTTTTTGTTTTATTGTTATTTTTTATGTCATTTTATTATGTTATTTCCAAGATACAAAAAATTGGAAACTGCCATTTCAGGTTCTGTTCTTAGATTACTTCAAAATGTGACTTCAGTATGTTCAGAGTTTAGTGAACTACATATGCAGATTAGGGAATACCTGCCAGAAAAGAGATTCAAAAGTATCAAAAAACTGATAAGCACCGTGTAGGAAAGCCAAAGGATCCCATTGTATACATGCTTCCAGTTAAAAGGTCGCATGACAGTGACCATCTATGTGGTAAAAAAAAGCAAGACTCAACACGAGACCTCTGCAGATGTGGTTGTGGACAGCATAGAGGCCAGGCAAGCACTCATTAAATCACATGATATTGGTACCAAAAGAAATCAGGGCCTTCCTTATGTGGTGGGCCCATTCAGACAACACCTAACAGAGGTCCCATTCGCAGCACAGATGCCATCTGTTTTACTCTCCATGGATGCGTCACTTATTGGCTAGGGAGCTTGTTTTCAAGGATTGATGGCCCAGGGCTAGCGAACACTGCAAGAAATAATGCAACACACAAATTTATTAGAGCTGCAGATGGTTTGGAATGTGTGCCGATATTTTTTTTTCCCCAAATAAAGGGAAAGGCGATAAAATTTCAGACAGACAACATGCCATGCAAGTATTATATCAATCAACAGGGCACAGCCTGTTGCTGGTCCCTTTGTGCAGAAGCCACCAAACTTTGGAAACAGTGCATCTCCCACAAAATCCTCCTGTTGGCTCTGCACTTAATGGCTGACCAGAATGTCACCACCAATAAGCTGAGCAGAAAATTTGTAGAGGACGATGAATGGGAGTTACACATGAAGGTGCTCTGTGGGATCTTTCGATACTGGATGTTTCCAACAATAGACTTGCTTGCCACATCCTGGCACAGGAAATGCAAGCAGTTCTGCTCCAGAGCAGTGAGGGGCAAGGGCTCAATAGGGAAGCATTCTTCATCAGTTGGAGTCACTCCCTGCTTTCACGTCTTTCCTCCTATCCCATTGATACAGAAGATCTTAATCAAGGTGAAACAGGACAGGGCAAGACTCACAAAGATAGCGCCAGCATGGCCATGACAGCTGTGATTTAGTTACCTGATGAATATGTTGATTGAATCTCCGATCATCTTCCTGAAGAGGCAGGACCTACTGTCACAGAACAAGGGTCAGCTACTCCAGCCTCAAATGAACAGGCTGCACTATGCAGCATGGGTCCTGAATGGTTCAATGAAATAGAAAGATCCTGCTCAGTACCTGTTTAACACATCCTACTGAGCAGTAGAAAACCTGCAACCAGCCAAACTTACCTGCAGAAATGGCATTATTTCACCAGGTAATGTCATCAATGGAACTTGGATCCATACATAGCCTCCTTACAGTAGCTATTGGAGTATCTGTTTAGCTTACAACAATCTTGGCTGTCTAACAAAACCATCAGGGTGCATCTCTCTGTAGTGTCCACTTTCCATGAATTGTTGAATGAGAATACTGTATTTATGCATCCGGTGATAGAGGTTTATCAGTGGGTTACAGAACCTGAAGTGAGACCCCCCTGCTAAACCATGGGGACCTCACCTTAGTCCTCAAGATAATTACAAAACTGCTAGTCGAAGCTCTGGCCAGGTGTTCTCTCATGCACGTCAATGAAGGTGGCTTCCTTAAGCACTATAATGATGGCGAGAAGGATGTCAGAGGTGGCGGCACTTATGGCTCATCTACCATATATGACATTTTATTAGAACAAATTGTCCCTGATACCACATCCCAGATTTTTAGCCAAGGTCTCTCCTGCGCTGATCCACTAGGACGTGTGACACTACATTCCGCGAGGTCTGTAGTAACGGTGGTGGTGTTCCTAGCGAATGTTCCAGTTGGTGACGTATGCAAGGCCGCAACATGCGAATCGACAGGTACATTTGTAAAGCATTAAGCCATTGAACAGACAGCATCATTTGATACTGCAGTGGGACTGTTGGTACTTAGAGTGGCTCAGACAGGCAGCTCCGAAGAACTCACTGCCAGTTAGGGAAACTGCTTGGTTAGTCACCTGGTGTGGAGCACCATGGAGACGTCCCTCGAAGATAGAACTGAAGGTTACACGCCTTTGTGCAGTAGCCAATGTTTTTCGAGATGTGTGTCCCCATGCTGCTCCACCACCCACCCTCCGTCCCTCTGCTTTGGAGTACATGCACAGTTCGCTGCTCCTATGCAGTAGAGAAGGAACTGAGAGATTGGGATTGTGTGTACGTCCCTCGTAGCCATTAGAACAGTTGCGCACTGCTGGGGACATGCACACGGTCCCAGGAGCTTTGCTAAGAAAATCTCCAGTTGAAGATGTGGGGAGCGCAAATGCATCTCAAGTGAAGCAGTATGGGGGCACACATCTCGAAGAAGCTTGGGTACTGCACAAAGATGAGTAACCTTCAGTTCACATAACAAGCAAGCCTGTGGAATTTGAAGACTAATACATTTATCTCATGAGCTTTTGTGGGAGGAAATCCCACTTCATCAGGTGCTTTGAAGTTCATGTGATAAATAAATCTTAGTCTTTAAGTGCTACAGGACTCCTCGCTTATTTTGCTGAACTAAACTATCACAGCTACACTTTTGGAACGTCACAGAATGATGTTTTTCTTTCTTTTACAACTTTTCACATTGTTGATTCTTACTCGATTTGTAATCCACTCTAGTCTTCAGATCCCTTTTTCAGCAGTACTACCACTTAGTCAGTTTTTTTTCCATTTTACCGTTGTGCCTCTTTCTTTAAGTGAAGTTTGTTCTCCTTGTCTTTACTGAATTTCATCTGAGTTCACATGATTATCTAGTTTGTCAAGATAGTTTGAATTCTAATCTTGTCCTCCCAAAATGCTTGTAACACTATTTAGAATATTATCTGCAGATTTTATAAACACACACTCAACAACATCATCCAAGGCATTAATAAAAAATTGAAGAGTATTGGACTGAGGACAGACCCTTGTGGGACCCTGTTTGATCCATCTTCCCAGTTTGTCAATACAACATTGATAACTACTTTGCGAAATACTTTTTGAACCAGATGTGCACCCACTTTGTAATAATTTCACTTAGACTGTGGTATCATAGTTTGCTTATGCGAGTATGTCAAAAGCCTTACTGAAGTCTGGATATATCACATCTCCAGTTTAATTTCTATCCTCTAGGCCAGTTAACTGGTCATAGAAGGAAATTGGATTGATTTGGTATTAATTTAAACCCATGTAGGCTGTTTCTTCTTATCTTCTAACTTTAAATTGATTGATTGTTTAATAATTTTTCCAGTATCTTTCTTTGCATTGAAGTTAGCCTGCCTAGTTTATAGTTGATGGGATTCTCTTTATTGAAGTTGGGGGGGGGGTGTATTTTCCCCTTTGCCCCTCTTAGAGCAGATCAGCCATGTTGAAATTGTTCTAAATCAGCATTATTCACAGGTTTATTAGACTCCCTGTCGTTATCAACAATAAATTCCTTTTTTTATTCTGCATAGATCAACAGAGTGGGGAGTCAGTGTTTTTGGTTCAGAGCGGCCTCCCAGTGTTGTCTGCGCAATCATAGGGTTAGAAGGGACCTCATGAGGTCATTTAGTCCAACCCCTGTGAAAGAGCAGGAACATTCTCACTAAATCATTCCAGCCAGGGTTTTGTCTAACAGAGCCTTAAATATCTCCAAAGATGGAGATTCCACCACCTCCCTTAGGTAACCCATTCCAGTGCTTCACCACCCTCCTAGTAAGAAGGTTTTTCCTAATATCGAACCTTGACCTCCCCAGCTGTAACTCGAAACCATTGCTCCTTGTTCTGTCCTCTGTTGCTACTGAGAACAGCTGAGCTCCCTCCTCCTTGGAGCACCCCTTCAAATAGTTGAAGGTTGCTATCAAATACCCCCTCAGTCTTCTCTCCTGCTGGCTAAATACACGTGGTTCCTTCAGGCACTCTTCATAAGTCTTGTGCTCCAGCCCCTTGACCATTTTTGTTGCCCTTCATTGGACTCTAATTTGTCTATGTTCTTTTTGTACTGGGGTGCTGAAAACTGGACACAGTATTCCAGATGCAGCCTCACCAGTGCCGAATGGAGTGGAGCAATCACATCCCTCAATCTGCTGGCAACACTTCTACTGATGCAGCCGAGTATGCCATTGGCTGTTTTAGCAACAAGAGCACACTGTTGGCTCATATCCAGCTTCCCATCCACCATAACCCCCAAATCCTTTTCTCCAGTGCTGCTATTTAGCTGATCGCTCCCCAGTCTGTAGTAGTGCAAGGGTTTTTCCATCCCAAGTGCAGGACTTTGCACTTGTCATTGTTGAACCGCTTGAGATTTCTTTTAGCCCACTTTTCCAATTTGTCTAGGTTTCCCTGAATCCTGTCCTTGCCCTCCAGCATCTCTGCCGTTCCCCCCAGCTTAGTGTCATCCATAAACTTACTGAATGTGCAATCTAGTCTATCGTCCAGATAATTAAAGAAAATGTTGAACAGAGCCAGCCCCAGGACCAACCCCTGGGGCACACCAGTTGTTACTGGTTGCCAAGTAGAGCTATTGATTCCTACTTCCTGAAACTGTTGATCTAGCCTGTTTTCTATCCGCCTTACAGTCCACACATCCAACCCATACTTTCTTAACTCGTGTACGAGAATGCTGTGAATAACCATATCAAAAGCCTTGTTAAAGTTGAGGTATATCATGTCAACGGCTCTTCCCACATCCACAAATCCATTCATCTCATCATAGAAGGCAATGAGGTGGGTCAGGCACGATTTACCCTTGGTGAATCCATGGTGACTGTTCCTGATCACGCTGTTTTCCTCCGAGCATTTTGGGATAGATTCTTTGGGAATCTGCTCCATGATTTTTCCAGGGACTGAGATGAGGCTGACAGGTCTCTAATTCCCTGGATCCTCCTTTTTCCCTTTCTTGAAGATAAGTACTATATTTGCTTTTTTCCAGTCCTCAGGCACCTCCCCTGTTTGCCACAAGTTTTCAAAGATGATGGCCAATGATACTGCTATCTCATCGGCCAGCTTTCAGCACCCTCAGGTGTAGTTCATCTAGCCCCATAGACGTGTGCACATCCAGCTTCTTTAAGTAGTCCCTAACAGGAGCTTCCATCACCATGGCCTCTCTTCTTCTCTCCAATCTGCCGTACCCAGTGTAGTGGCCTGGGAGCTGGCCCTTCCTGTGAAGACTAATGTAAAAATAAAATAAAATTGTGCACTTCAACCTGTTCTGTATTCTCCACCACAAGGATACCTGCCCCATTCAGTAAGGGACCTGTGCCATCCCTAATCCTCTTCTTGTTATTGACATACTTGTGGAACTCCTTCCTGTTATTCTTCGCATCCCTTTCTAGCTATAGCTCCAATTGTCCTTTGACCTTTCTGATTTTTATCCATGCATTCCCAAACAATATCTTGTTATGCCTCCCTTGTTATCTGTCCAAGCTTCCACTTCTTGTTAGCTTCCTTGTTATGGTTCAGATCACTGCAGAGTTCTGTGTTAAGCTACACAGGGCGCCTTCCAATGTGTGGCCTTAGTATGTGCACCTCTAGAACCAGACAAATGAGAATAGTCTGTTTTCAGAAAAACAAGTCCAAAACATTATTGGCATTGCTTCATGTTGATTCCCTGATGGAGTCAGCTGTCTTAGTGCTTTAGCTGCCAGATATGATGCCTATAGCATGTGCTGCATTTTATGCTTGAATTCAGGATGTCTAACATATGATGTATTATAGTGTACTTGAAAAACTTATGAGGCATACCAGTCTGGGTAAAACTGTACTAGTTCATCCTGAAAAAAATCTGTTCAACCCCCCTCTGCCACTTGGCCCTTCCTCAGATACCATTTAGGATGCCTGTGTTCCAGGATATTCTGTGAGAGAGAGAGACCGACCAACTACCATTCTCTCTGGAGACACTAGAATTCTGTCACTACTCAGTTTCCCATTAGTTTCTCTCCCTCCATTCAATCATTCCTTCATTCGACCTAATCCCTCCCCCCCCCCCCCGCGGTTCAGATGTTTTGTTGAAAGTGGGACAGGTTCAGCTGGAGAGACTTAGACCTGCCTTGTAATATCTGATAGTAGCAGTTCTCACCCTTTTGTGGGCCAGGACACAACAGCCCATCCCCCCAGGCAAAATCCAGTCAGTTTCCTGGTTTGCCACAATACGTGTAACACTGTGTGGTGACTCGGTAATGTCCCGACACAGTGGTTTAGAATGGTTGTCCTATAGCATAAGGGTTAAAGTGCTTGTCTGGGAAGGGGAGAGACCTGGGTTTCAGTCCCTGCTCCAAAGTGGGGATTCTGACCTGGGTCTCTGCACATCCCATGTGAATCCCTGAACCATAAACTGTTGAGATCACCACCTCTCACTTTTTCTGTTTTGGGACTCTGATATGCCCCTCCACCCCCTAACTTTTTGTTGACTGAAACTATTTGGTAAATTCATGTGAAATTCATAAATAGGTTTGGGTCAACCTGAAACTACATATTCTTCTTTGAGTGCTTGTTCTTAAATTTATTTCAGCCCAGAACTAGAGAGGCTAGAGAACTCAAGCTGAGGATCTAATCCTGGCTTGGAAGAACGTCAGCCTCAGTTGCGCATCAGTGCCCCTCCAATCACAAGCCATGGAATAGAATCACCAGCACTAAAGTCAAAGGATTGAGGAACTAGGGCTCCTCTTCAGAGGAAGAAACTTTCTCTCACTGACAAAAGGTTTCATTGGAAGCGATAAAGGGCGGGATGGACCGACCACATCTCAAGTTCTTCCTTAACCACTACATCATCTTAGTTGGAACTACTAGCATTCTCTCGTGTATGACATGCTTTCAAAAGTTCAGGATTGTGTAGTTAGTTTTCCTTGCAATGTTCGGTTATTTTGCTGCTGGCATAGTTTTAGCTTTTAATCATGTTTTTGTAGAAATGAGGCTTTGGGGGAAATCTTTTTAGCATTCCCCACCTGCCAAACCATGTCCGGACACTCGACTGTGCCAAAGATTCCAGGATCTAAAATCTGTGCCTCCTGTCCACATTCCTTCTCAAACAGCAGCAAACACCAACATTGTGTCTAGTGCTTTGGAGAACATTGCCCCTTCTGCTTCATCCAGGTTCAGTATCTGCCAGTCCCTCCCAAATCATATCTGAGAAGGCTTGGTGCTGTGCCTTAACAAATACCTCACTGAAGTCACCATGAGGCCTTAATCAGACCCAGACTGAGGAGTCCCCCCCATACACTGGACTGAGACAGCCAGGAATGTGCCTCTGGTTACAGACATGGAGACCAACACTGCCTGTACCATTGTCATGAACCCTCTCCTAAGGCCTCGTTGGGAAGGCATGCTCATAAGCATGGCAGCAAGTCTTTCTCCAAACTAAAAGATGACGTGCCTTCTGTGAGGTCCAGCCATGGGGAGGCAGTGCAATAGACCACATGATTGACAAGTATGACCAAGAAAAAAAAGAAGAATCACACAAACTAGTAGATCTGCCAGTCCCGAGAACCAAGCCACACATACTGTTGACATCAACCTTTTTAGATAAGGGTTTGGGAAAGTCCTGCACTCTGGTGCTGATTCCAGCTATGAAACAAATACCATTAATGCTAAGGAGATTGGAAAAAAGCATCAGAGCCACATGTACTGGATACGGAGGAATAGCCACTCAGTCTGGTTCTGACAGTACTCTCAGAGTAAAAATGTTTTCTGTCGTCTTCTCCAGATGTTGCAGTGACTTCAGTTTCTCCCTTACCTCCAAATGGCTTTCTCCAGTTTCAAGATTTCCTGCAAAAGGTGTCAGATGACCTTCAGATCTCTCTGAAGGAAGAAAAAGAGAAGCAGTATCAATTCGTGGACGTCCTTCATTCCTCAGTACGGAGTGAGGTGGTTCTATTGATAAATTATACTGTTTTCCGTTCAGTTTGAACAGCTTAACATACCCTAGCCTCACACATGCCTCCTACCAACTGAACAGAAAAGGGATGCTGTGAACAGGCTAAGGAGTTTGAGTTTTTGTCGCCTTCCTTCTTTATCCCCCTCCAGCAAAATTACCTTGTGGTACAAGCAGCAACTGAACAATCAAGAAAGCCATATCCATGGTCTGGCCTAGCTGATAAGAACAGCAAGCAGCTGGACTTCCTGGGATGCAAGGACTTCTCATCTGCTAGCCTCCAGTTGCCAACCCTTATTGGTCAGACATGACCTCCAGCTTGTCATAGCTGAGGAAGACTGTACTGAAAAGCTGCCTCAGCAAGATTGAGCACTGGCTGATCGGGGACAGCGTTGACCACAAAGTTGCCATTTGCTGAGGAGTTTTGACTTTTTGTATGTTAATCCAACCTAACCAAAGTCATGGTATGGACCCCCTTCAGCCCACTTATACTGACGGTAACCATAATGGCAGATGCCTTCCTTGACAGGATGGAGTGCTCATCTGGACTGCCACATAGCCCAGGATGCATGAACACTTTGGGTAACCAGACTGCAAGTACTGTAAACTTGCTGGAACTCAGAGCATCCTGGCCAGCTTGTAAGGCTTTATTTCCCCCATACACAAATCCTATCAGTTAATATCATCACCATGGTATATAAAAAGAAAAACGGAGCAGTGAGATTTTTTTGTTATCTCTGCCTGGAGGCGGTCAGACTATGGAACTGGTTTGTCAGAAATCAGGTTGCCATACAGGCTGCTTACCTATCAGAAGCTTAGAACTCCCTAGTGAACAAACTTAGCAGAATTCTCTGCACAGTCAATGAATCAGATTTAGAAGTTGGCTTCCTTCATGTATGCTGGCAGCGATTAGTGCTAACCTTCCTACTGGTCATTCAATTTATCCCATTGGCCCTTAGCCTCATCCTGACGACTCTCACAGGCCCAACTTTTGAACCTGTGGCAACATGTGCCATGCTGGTAATGCTGTATTTGATAGCCATTACTTCAGCCAAAAGGGTTAGTGAACTAGTGGCCATGTTGGCAGATCCTCATTACCCGATATTCCACAAGAAGCTCTCCATTTGGCTACAATCTTAAATTTCTCCTTCAAGATTCCATATCACTCAATTCACTTTTACGTATATCTTTTTCAAAATCTCACTCTTTTCCTGAGAGCAAGAAACTGTACTCCCTTGATATCAAATGTATCCTGGCATTCAGCCTGCAGAGACCCAAGTCCACTAGAAAGTCTCCAACACTCTTTGATCGCCATAGCAGAAAGTTCAAGGGGCCAGCCCTCACAGAGAATTTCTAAGTGGATCTTGGTGGGCCTACTAGACTTCTGTAAGATAACAAGCCTTCTCTCCCCTGAGAATGTTACAGCTCATTCCATATGAGTGCAATGAGCTTCTATAGCATTCTTATTAAACATGTTCTTGAAGCGTTTGCAAAGCTATAAGTTGGTGGTTCATTCGCACATTTATGGCACACCACTCCCTGCCTCAAATGACATCTCTGTATGGAGCAGCAGGAATGGATGTATTACAAATGGCTCTGCTAACAGCCATCTCACAGCCACCTCTGTACTGATCACTGTTAGGAAGTCACCAACATAGAAACCAGCATTCGAAGAAGTAGTTATTTACTGTAACAGGAGCTGCTGTGTATTTCCCATCTGTATTCTACTACCCATCCTCCTTCTCTGTCAGATTTAAGTATATGGCAGTATGAGGAGGATCTGGAGTGGTGTTGGCTTGTATTATCCTTTATGCCCTCTCTTGGGAGCATAAGAGAAAATGCTGCATATATGCAGGTCAACAAATTCTGCTCAGAAAAACTTAGATTCAGATGTGCATGGTGTTTGGAATATAGGTACAATTCACACATCTCAAAGAACCTCAAATTACAGTAAATAGCATCCTCTTTTGATAAATTGGAGATGAGATGGGTGAGGCATTATCTTTTATTGAGCCAGCTTCTGTTGGTGGGACAAACAAGTTTTTGAGCTTCATAAATTTTGCCACATTAACCAATATAGATATTAGACATTGTACAGTATATTAATAGGCATTGTGTATAGTGTTAACATGAAACACCGAAATATGTAGGTGTTGAAGTTATAACTGAATGTGATGTACTCTTCCCGTAATTTTGGTCACCCTTGTCATATATCCATCAACTCTTTATAAAGTAAAGGTCATCTTTGACATTGGAAAGCCAGTAATCCATTAAAGGAAATGTGCACGAATGTTGATCCTAATACATATTGGAATATACCTCTATACTCAACTAGTTTGAAATGAGGTATCCAAAACAGAAGATGAGGAAGGTACACCATGGTACCTAAAAACAACATAAAAAGATGCTTGGTAGATGTTAGTCCTCAGTGGGATGTACAATACATTGTCTCTTGTAAACAGCCAGAATATAAATACTGGTAGTTTTAGGGAAGGAAGGTATCTTCAAGGCATACCCTACAGCAACTATATAAGGTAGACATGCTGAGTGGTAAGAATAGCTTTCCAAAAATGATACTGTGTATGCTGCCTTTTCATATTTGTACTGTTTGTTTTTCAATCAGTAGACTAACCTTGGTTATTTAGTCTCTAGAATCATTTTAATAGCAAACCACAAGTGTAGTCAATCAAATGGCCATACTTCTTAATCAGTGTAAGTAAATTACTGAGAAAATTTCTCATGGTTCTGTTTATAACTGCACTTCTCAAGTCCTCACAGTGGAGCCAGGGTTTTGCAGTATTCCGAGCGTTCTTGAAAGGAGGGCATAATGAATGTCGCTGAGATCTCTGCTGTCTTCTTGGAGGGGGGTGAGGAGCCCAGGTATCTTCTGATTCCCATTTTAGACATGAATGGGAGGAGGAGGCTAGAGCTAGCCACAGGAGGAAGCTGCAAAGGGAGAGCTGTTTGTTTGCTGTATTAAGCTTTTTAGTACAATTATTAACTTTACTTTGTAGCCTTGCCTTGCTCTCTGTAGTTTTCCTGTCATCTGGAGTGACTTAGGTAGAGAAAAGGGCAGAGCATGTGAGTTGAGAGAGAGAGGAGAGCAAAAGAAATAAGGAAATACATATTTTAGTATAGGTTTTTCTGAAAGGGGGCTGTTGGTAGGAAGAGTTCTACCTGGTGACAAAAGCCTAGCAGCTAGCAGTGAATTGAGTTTGCATACTGTGATTACTTTGGGGTCAATTGTGCTGTCGTCTTAGAAGGAGCTTTCATACAGAGAGTACAACTTCATGTATCTGAAATAAGGCCTTGGTTATGAAAGAGGAGACTGAACCCAAATTGAGTTGTATACTTTGTGGAAAAATTCCATTTAATGAAATCATGAATAATCTAAACTGTGAAAGCAATTATAAAATAAATATAGTGCAGACAAAATCAGGCCAAATGACTGTTCCTTGAGTGGCAAAACAGATAAACTAAGGAAAGTTTTTGGTCTGCTTCTGGTATCATACACAGCAAAGTCTTATTTGAGATTGTACAGAATTATAAAATGCTTCACACTATTAGAGAAGAATTGTTCTTTTTCTTGGCTGCTGTTAGCACTTGTAGGGAGATGCAACAGTTTCTGCTCCGGTTAGACCTGAAGTTGTTTCACTTTTAACTAATATGGTCTGCATGCAGAGGTATGGATGATATCCAGGTGTGGCCAAACTTGTGGAACACCAGAGCCACCACACAAGTTGATTATTAAACCTTCAAGAGCTGCACTGAGACATAGCCATATTTTATCTACTTCAAAATTACTAAGTTGGAAATTCATTGCACACTTCAATTTTATTGTAAGAAGAGGGCAAATATTGATCCTACTGATGTCAGATTCTACTAATTACTTAAGGTTACCATGAAAACTAGGCCTACCTATACGGTAAAAACTTAGCTTCTTCCTGCCCTCTCCGACCATGGCACTACTTCTCCCTATCCTTTCCTACCATGCCATGGCTTCTCCCTGCTATCCTGATGCTGGGTCCCCTGGGCTGACCCCCCCCCCCCCCCCGACCCCCTTACCTGGCCGCTCCAGCAGCTAGGCAAAGTCTGTGGTTTGCTCCCCTTGGTTTAAGCCCTGCCAGGGCTGAGCATCCAATATAGCTGCTCCAGTGGCTACTCACAGGTAGGGGCTCCCCCGAGCATGCTCAGGGCAGGAGATTTAAAACTCGTAGGGTGGGTCTGCTTTCCTCTGGCTTTCTTTTGTGAGCTGCACTTCTTCATTCAAGTACCGTATGCGACTCCCGAGCTGCAGTTTGACCACCCCTCGTATAGGCAAAGACTGCAAGTGTTTAACTGTTTTCTTTATATTTGTAAAACTGGGTAAGTTCCACTACAGATCATGGAAAGTGACTTTTCCATTAGTTAAATTTGTACTAGGTGGTTGCAAGACTGGAAAGGATTAGGAAGTACTAAAAGATGTAACCATGAGTCCAACTGTCTCAGTTACTGTCTTAATGTTTTACAAATTGAGTCTCAGACTAACTCAGTTTAAAAAAAAAAAAAAAAAAAAAAAAAGGAGTCCTGTGGCACTTAAAGACTAACAAATTTATTTATTGCATGAGCTTTCATGGAAGAAAAATCTTATTTCAGACCCTTTGAAGATGGGGGAACTTACAGAATGGGAGGAAATTTTTATTTTATTTTATTTTATTTCTTCAAAGTGTCTGACAAAGTAGGATTTTCTCCCACAAAAGCTCCTTTAGGTGCCACAGGACTGCTTGGTAGTGTTTTTGTTTTGTTTTGTTTTGTTTTTTAACTGTAGCACTAGATTAACACGGCTGCCCCCTTTGGAACAGAATAACTGAGTTAAACATTGCACTATAATACATATATTTTCGTGCTTTCTTATTAGTTTGTAGGTTGGTTATAGTTTTCAGTTAATATTTTGTTTAAATATAGTAGTATTAGCTTTAAGGATAGTCAAATTGATGCCCTTGCTTGATACCAGACAATTTTTATCTGCTTCATTGCCCAGTTCAAAGTTGATTTTACTTACAGTGGATCTAAATTGAAATGTAATTTGGATTCGTAGTGTATTGAGAATTTGGTAGAGTGTTGAACATCTTTTTTCATTAATAGGCCAGCACTTGGGTATCTTCTTTTCCAGCTTCATTGTCATTGGCCACTGCCTTTTATAGACAAGATAGGTTAAAAAAAAAAAAAAAAAAAAAAAAAAGATAGCTAGAACAGTGATAGGGAAAGTCTTGTGCTGTAGCCAATAGTCTTTGTTGGAAAGAAAGTTTGGTTTCTTCTGTTACAGTTCATCAGATAAAACCAGAGGTTCTTTGCCTCTATCATAATGTCAGCAGTCTCTCACTAGATTCATGTGGTGATGGATGGCTTTTGGTGGCTAGTGTGTGAAGTCTATTCAGTTTTCAAGGAAATTTGTAATTAGCTTATAAATCAAAGAAAGAAGATGCAGGGCAAGTTTGCTATACCGTTGGTACTGATTGGTAAGCTGAGAGAAGAAAACTTAAGGTCCTCTTAAGTGCTTAATTCCCTTCAGAAAATAACACTTGGGATATTACATCAGTTACACACTGAAACGTTGAGTGTGGCAGCATCTAAATACGTTAAAAATCTGGTCCAAAGTTGTCTTTTGGTAAGTTTAGAGGTATTGGGAAACCATTCGTTACTGATTTCTTCCTGTCTTTTGAAGGCCTGTGGGGGAAGATCAAAGTCTATTGCTAACTAAGGTCAGCGTGGAAGAGTTTGGTTAACTGGTGGTTGAAATTATCATCTCCTACTTTAGGAAAGCCAGCATGCCCGCATATCCTGTGGAAGTTTCTGGGTGATCTTCATGCAAGCAGCCCATGTTTGACAATGATCTGGCTATCTTCTAACATCTAATCTTACACGTTTGGTTAAATAATGGAGAAGCTGACAAGGTAGACAACCAAATATCACGAAGCTTCAAGTGTCCTTGACCCACAATTCCCGGTGCAACCTTGGTATGGGATAGAAACTGATCTAGTGGTATTAGATGACTCATAGCACTGAAGTTTGAGTAGCAGTGCTGATATTACTAGGTCATTTGCCTTTGGTAATGCTGATCTTGTGGTCATATTGAATAGCCTGTAGTAGGTCTCTGAAGCTTGTTGCTTCATTTTTATATTTACATATTAAAAATTTGGATTTTCTGTTTTAAAAGCATTTGGAATAATACACCATTTATACTTGCTAAGTTTATTATTGGCCCCTCCTCCCCCCAGTTTGTTAGTCCTACAGAGCCAACACACTATGAATGAGGGAGTTGAACTCTAATTGTTGTATATTACTAAAAATTAGTTTCCAAGTTAAGTAAATTCTAATCAGTTTTCCCTTGGCAAACCTGTTGTGGGCATAAATTACAGACAAAACAATCTGATTTGGTCTGCAAAATCTTTATAATATTTAGTATGTGGAATGAAAAGAATGCAACTTAATTCTAGTTCCAGGTTGAGTTTGTATAGAAAACATGTCATGAGTAAACTCAGCACATTTGATAACAAAATAATGGAGAGAATAAAAATGGGATCCAAAAAAGCCCTTTTAGTTAGTTCTCAGAGAATTTACTTTAAATATAAAATAGAACCTCAGACTTATGAACACCTTGAGACTGGATACTGTAACTCTGAATGTTAGAGACTCTGAACAAAACGTGTTTATATTCTTTCAAAAATTCGCAACTGAACATTGACTTAATACAGCTTTTAAACTTTACTGTGTAGAAGAAAAATTCTGCTTTCCTTTTGTTTAGTAGTTTACTACTTCTTCAAGTGCTTGCTCCTGGCCATTCCATTGTAGGTGTATGCATGCGTGTGCACAGATAGCCGGAGATTTTTCCTCTAGAGCACCCATAGGGTCAGCTCTGGCACCCCTGGAGTGGCGCTGTTGCAGCTCTCTGTATGAGGCACAGCCCCCCCTCCCCCCCCCAGTTCCTTCTTACTGCCATGGCGGTAGCTGGAGTAAAACTTGGCTGCCTTCACGCAGTCCTTCACTGTTAAATTCTTGAGAGTACCTATTACCTGTGTTAGGTTTGTTGCCAGCCTCCGGGTCAGGGCATGCCGGGCTTCAAAACTTGTGAAGCGTGTCACAAGCCGATGCCGCTTCATGACCTGCACCGCAGCTGCTTTAGGTGTTTGGGGGAGGCACACCTCAAAGAGCGAGTTCCAGCGTGGCACCATCAATCAGTAGTGCTCCGGCTGCACTGGGGCATCAAGGATCATTGAGCGACCTTCAGCACTGGCCCGTGGCACCGACAGTGTCAGTGGTACTGTCTGCAGCTCCTTCCACCTCCAAGTCTTTGGATCGTTGGCAGCACTGCTCCCTTACCCCTGTGCCTCAGAAGAGGAAGAGGTCAGACATAAGAGGCTCATCAGTGAGATCGAACACTCCAAAGGGGCCCGCAGACTGAGGCACAGCAGCCAACGGCACCATCAGCACCAGTCCAGGCGGAGCGGTCAGTTCTGGTACTTGTGCCTTCCCAGACACAAGAAATTTTGGGAGAGGATATACTGCTGCCCTCAACACCTGAAACATTTGAGGCAGCATGTGACCTCATCGAACAGACGGCGTCGTCTGCCTCAGGCCTGGCTCCATCTCTGGCACCTGTGTCAGGGCCATTGAGAGGGAAGCCTCCGCTGTTGTGTCCAGCTTCACCATGGTCTCCGGCACCGAGATCCCGGTTGCCTGTGTGCATTCAGATGAAGGACCCTCGGGCACTGTAAGCGGTGCTGTCTTGGTCTCAGTCCCTGGTACCATCCACCATAGTCGCGCCAGCAGGTGCATCACACTACTGTTCACCTCTAAGGAGAAGCCGTCCCCTCTGTCCTGTGCTGTCAGGAGTGCCCAAGAACCGAAGCCCTCGGCACTGCCATAGGGCAGCCTCCAGTATCGCACCACTGTGGTCTACTCAAAGGGGCCCTCCATCAGACGTAGATGAGCTTCCTCGGTGTCCAGAGCTAGTAGGCCCAGGAACAAATGGATGGGTCCGTATCCCCTGCAGTTGAATCCTCAATGGCTTGTTCCTTCTCAGTGGCCTTTCTGGACTCCTTGGGCTTTCCATCAGGAGTAAGGCCATGGGGATGAGCAGATCCCATTCAGTGGCAAGCTCTCGCCCCCAGCCCCCCTATGCAGTTGGTGTACCCCCAGAGACGGGGGACCTCTTGGAGGTGGAGTCCTCTGCAAGATCCCAGGCTCCTATGGATCAAAATAGTTTAGACCATTGGGGTGAACTAGAACCTGGGGCCGAACCTGTAGTCTGATCCGGAGAATCATCGTCATCCCCTCCAGATGAGATGGTTGTGGGGGCCAGGCCTGAGCCTATCCCAGATGATAGTAAAGCGCATCAAGATCTCCTTCACAGAGTCGCTTGGGGCTTGGGTCTGCCGGCAGAAGAGATTGTAGAAGAGGCAGATCCTATGGTTGACATTCTTGTGCCGGAATGCCGTTCTCAAGTAGCCCTTCCGCTTATCAAGACCATTCAGAACACCACAAAATCCGTGTGGTATACCCCAGCCTCAGTTCCTCCCATGGCCAAGAGAGTAGAGTGGAAATACTTTGTGCCCTTGAAGGGTTACGAGCACTTCTACATGCATCCGGTGCTGGAGTCTCTTATTGCAGCGGCGGCCAACAAGAGAGAGCGGCAGGGCCATCCCTAAGTCTAAGAATGCAAAAAAGCTATACTTGTTTGGAAGGAAAATCTACTCCACTGGGAGGCTTCAACTCCACATTGCTAACCAACAGGCTGTTCCCAGCTGCTATGCCTTTAATGCATGGTCCTCGTTGGAAAGATTCTCGGAGAAGTTGGACCAGAGTTCGTGGCCTGAGTTATCAGCTGCCGTCAGAGAGAGTAAGATAGTTTTCAGAGTTCTGTTGCAGTCGGCTTTAGACACCACAGATGCGGTGGCCAGAGCCATGGCCTCTGGCATCACCATGCGCCTCAGCTCCTGGCTTTAAGCATCAGGGCTGCTCCCAGAGATGCAGAATACCATCCAAGACCTTCCTTTCGAAGGCCAAGAGTTGTTTTCGCAACAGACAGATGCCAATCTCCAAACTCTGAAAGATGGAAGGACCTTGCTAAAGTCGCTAGGGCTACACACCCCAGCGCACCCAAGAAGACCCTTCAAGCCAGTACCGGTGCCTAGGTCTTCCCATCACTCGCAAAACTATAATGCTTGGCGTGGCTGGAACGGCCAAAAAAGTGATTTTCGTCCCAGTCCCCATTCCCAGGGAACCTCACACCAGTCTTCAAGCTCCAAGAAGGAGTTTTGAGGGTGCGCTCGAGGATGAAGTACCATTACTTCCTGATCCACACTCACTGTTCACTAACAGACTATCCAGCTTTTACCTGGCTTGGTCCCAGATCACTTCCAACACGTGGGTGCTGTGCATGGTGTCGCAGGGATACTCTCTCCAATTCTCTTCCTTTCCCCCTTGTTGCCCTCCTCATTCTTTGTCCCTGTCCAGGACCCTTCTCATGATTCTCTGTTGGAACAGGAGGTGCAGGCCTTGATGGGGCCATAGAGGAGGTTCCGTTGGAGCTTTAGGTGAAGGGCTTTCATTCCCGCTGTTCTTTGATCTCAAAAGCGAAGGGAGGTCTTTGTCCCATCCTCGATCTCAGAGGCCTGAACCGTTAGCTATGCAAAAACCCTTTCACATGGTTTCCCTTTCTTTGATAATCACTTCCCTGGATCCGGGAGACTGGTGTGCCACCCTCGATCTTCAGGACATGTATTTTCATATTTTGATAATTCCCAGGCACGGGAGGTTTTTGTGATGCATAGTAGGCGGCAGGTATCTCCAGTTTTCCGTCCTACCCTTTGGGTTGGCAGCTGCCCCGCGTGTTTTCACAAAATGCCTAGTGGTGGTTGCAGTGTTCCACAGGCATTCCAAGATCCAGGTATATCCCTACCTGGACAACTGGTTGGTGTGCAGCTAGTTGAAGGACAGTCTCCCACCACTTGGACTTAATACAGAATACCTTCTGCCACCTTGGCCTACTGATCAATGTCCAAAAGTCCACCATCATCCCGACTCAAAGGACAGAGTTTATAGGTGCCCTGTTGGACTCAAGGCTAGCAAGAGCTTCCCTCCCTCACCTGTGGTTCAAGAACATCAGGTCCTTCGTGAAGGACCTTCAGAGGTTCCCGCTCATGTCAGTTCGCTCGTGCCTCCGGCTGCTGGGGTTCATGGCAGCTTGCACCCATGTGGTGAGATACGCCTGCTTGAGGTTGCATCCGCTGCAGATGTGGCTGGCATCAGTCTACAGGCCAGCGAGAGAGAATGTTGACAATATGGTCACAGTCTTGACGAAAGTGCTGGATTCTCTGGACTGGTGGTGCCATGAACAGAATGTGTGTCAAGGGCTCCCCTTTCAGTCCTCCGGCCCTCGATATTCTTGGGCACAGGCGCGTCAGACTTGGGGTGGAGAGCCCGTCTTGGTCACCTCACAACCCAAGGTCTTTGGAAAGTCAGGGAGTTGAGCCTGCGTATCAATATAAAGGAACTTCGAGCGGTCCACCTGGCCTGCCAGGCGTTTCTGCATGAGCTGAGGGGCAGAGTGGCGTCGGTGTTAACGGACAACACGTCCACTATGTATTACATCAATAAGCAGGGAGGGACCTGCTCCGGCCCACTTTGCGGCGAAGTCCTCTGCCTATAAGGCTTCTGCATTTGCCACTCGGTTCACCTGGTGGCTTCATATCTTCCCAGCCAACACAGTCTCCTAACAGATTCTCTGAGCAGGAAATTCACATCTCACAAATAGTCCCTCAAATGGGAAACGTTGAGGCCCGTTTTCTGTCTGTGAGGCTGTCGCGAAGTGGACCTTTTTGCGTCCGATCAGAACAACAAGTGCACATTGTTTTGTTTATTCAGGGGGCAGAGCCCGGGGTCAAGTGTAGATGCTTTTGAGATATCCTGGACGGGGAAGGTCTGCTACACGTTTCACCTGACCGTGTTGATTCCGAGGGTTCTCTTGAAAGTCAAACAGGACCAGGCCTGAATCATCTTGGTAGCCCCAGCATGGCCAAGAAAACATTGGTTTATGACTCTGCTGCATCTCTCAGTCAGGGACCCGATAGAGTTGCCAGCGCTGTTGGACCTGCTTTCTCAAGACCAAAGGCGGTTGTGCCACCCGGACCTGAGGTTGCTGCACCTCTGTGCATGGGACCTCCATGGTTGAGGGGCAGGGAGTTGCAGTGTTAGGTACAGGTCCAGAGGGTCTTGTTCAACAGCAGGAAGCTCTCGACAAGGGCGTCGTATAAAGGTAAATAGGACAAGTTTGTGGCTTGGTCGCTTAGCAGGAATTTCGTGCTACATCAGGCTTCAGTTCAGATCATCTTAGACTTTCTCTGGGGTCTAAAAGGCCAAGGTCTGTCCTTGTCCTCAATCAAAATCTACCTGGTGCTGATTGCGGCATCCCATGAGACGGCAAGCAAAACTGGCCCGATGGTGAAGCGCTTTCTTAAAGGCTTAGAGAGGCTCTTCCTGGTGGCGTGTTCCCTGATCGCGCAGTGGGACCTCAATCTGGTCCTCTCTAGACTCACAGCGCCCCCGTTCGAGCCACTGTCCTCCTGCTCACTGCTCCTTCTCTCGTGGAAGGTAGCCTTACTAGTGGCGATAACATCAGCCAGGAGATTTGGGCATTGTTGGCCTCTCTGCCCTCTACTGTCTTCTTCAAAGACAAAGTTCAACTGCATCCTCACCCAGCATTCCATCCTAAGGTAGTTTCGCAGTTTCACTGCAATCAAGAAATAGTCTTGCCAGTGTTTTACCCAAAGCCTCGTGCCTTGGACAGAGAAAGAAGGCTCCACACTCCGGATGTTTGCCGCGCCTTGTCCCTTTACATAGAAAGGACGAAACTCTTCAGAATGACGTCCCAGTTGTTTGTAGCAGTGGTGGATAGGATGGAAGGGGAGCCAGTCTCAGCTCAGCATCTCTCCTTCTGGATAGTTTCTTCTATACGTGAGTGCTAGGCATTGGCTAAGATTGACCTGCTGGCAATCAAGGCCCACCCTACAAGAGCTCAAGCCTCCTCCACCGCTTTCTTGAGTGGAGTGCCGATTGTGGACATTTGTAAGGTGGCTACGTGGTTGTGTGTGCACACTTTTACAGAGCATTATGCAATCGATCAGCAAGCTCGAGGCAATGCTGCAGTAGGTAGAGCAGTTCTGCAGTCGGTGCACCTGTGATTCCGACCTACCACCATAGGTTAGACTAGTCTAGTGAATCACCTACAGTGGAATGGCCAGGAGCAAGCACTCGAAGAAGAAGAAGCGGTTACCTACCTGTAACTGGTGTTCTTCAAGATGTGTTGCTCCCAGACATTCCACATCCCTCCCTGCCTCCCCTCTGTGGAATAGATGCTAAGAAGGAACTGAGGAGGGGTGAGTCGCCTGTGCTTCATATAGAGAGCTGCGATGGCGCCACTCCAGGGGGCACCACAGCTGACCCTATGGGTGCTCTAGAAGAAAAATCTCCGGCTATCCATGCACGCGTGCGCGTACACCTATAATAGAATGCCCAGGAGCAACGCATCTCGAAGACCACCAGTTATGGGTAGGTAACCTCTTCTTTTAAACACAGTACTGTATTAGCCTTTTTCGTCTCTGTTGCTGCCTGTTCGAATGTATAATTTCCAAATGAGCTGTGTGAGTAACTCTGAGGTTCTACTGTACTTTTACTTTTGAAAGTAAGCAAATTTTAGAAAATGAATTAAGTTTTAGACATTCTTGTTTGTTTGCAGTTGGCTACTGATGTTCTTTTTATCCCTCATTTTCTGTATTCCCAGTTTGAAAGACTGGACCTGATTTTTGCCAAAAGCTGAGTGTTCCCAATGTTCACAATAGCAGTTAAAGTGAGTGGAAGTTGTGGATGTTCAGCTGCTATGATAGTAAAGCGTTATAAACTAGATGAGCACAGGCTTGGCAGTCAGGCAGTCACACATTCTAATCTCTTTGTCACTGATTTGCTGTGTGTGCCTTTAGGCAAGTCATAGCCATTCTTTCTGATTCCTCTCTGTAAAATAGGTATAATATTTACCCCTCCCCCCCCCCCCCCGATATTTTGAGGGTTACACTGTAGGTTCAAAGGCCTGTCCAGCCATTTGAAAGTACCACAAAGAAGCTAATACTTTCTACAACTAGCTTCTAGTTATGTCAGTTTGTGATGCAATCATTACAAAATTAGTGGAGAGTGCTGCAGATTTCTTATATAATTGGTCTGTGGCTCACCTCACTGTCTGTAAATTGGTGATACTCAATCTCGGAAGAGTGGTGAAGATAAATCAATGTTTGTGGGGCTCAGATACATCATTGATGTGCTTCTAGAGAGAACCCGTGTATAAATACATTTCATAGTTAGTGCAAGGCTTGGAAGATCTCAGTTAAATAAGAGATGGAGCCACACTTTGAAAGATGATAAAAAAGAAATATTGAACTTGAATTTCTGGATTTGTAAAGCTTGTTTCAGAGATAATTACAACAGTCTTGTAGTGTTTTTAGCTGAAGTTACTGATATGTAGTTTTAACTAGAAGTTAAGTATGTCAGGTTTTGCTTAGACATTTATATTTGAGGTACTTGCATATTATCTGTGTTGTAATTCGTAAAGGGGAGAGTTCAAGTTGAATGTGCAATCTTGTCCCAGGTATTTCATAGCATTTATGTGCTCACCTGTGCATTCTTAACTTAGTTTTTGATGGATTTAGTTTGCCATTTATGGAGTTTATTCCTCATTTTTTCACTAAACTCTACTATTGTTCAATGTACACTGGTTACATACTAAGACAAGGGCCTGTTTCTGTGAGCGTTCACCCTGTGTTCTTTATTTCTCTCTGCTAGGCACAAACCTTTATGTCCAGGGTTCATGGTTCACCACACATTTCTATACACACTAAATGAACCATTGCGATTCTTTCCTGCATTCAGTACAGCTAGTCCTCACTTAGTGACCTACTCGTTTAGTGACCCCTCAGAGTTATGACCAGCTCTCTGATGAGTTGGTGGTATGGCGATGTACGAGAACTCGCATCAACTCTCTCAGATTACCTATATTTACAGTACACTATGCAAACTAAGTTCAGTACATTAGAGCTTAAAACATTTAAAATATATATTAAAAATGTTATAAATGATGCAAAGGTGACATTAAAACTATCTACCGATGGTTGAAAAACCCACTACCAGTAAAGTACATTATGCCTGAAATACCGGTAAGGGCTGCTCCTCGTTTAGTGACCAATTCGTTTATCAACCGGGTTTCAGGAACGGAACCCGGTCACTAAGTGAGGACTACCTGTATGTAACTTAAATTGTGTTAAATGAGGTATCCTTCTGCAGTATAAAAACCTTTACTAAACTTTTAATTATTTTTAAATGTATTGCCATGCCCCATATGCATCACATTTTGCATTTTAGAAAACTGGTTGGTTGTTCTTTGGAGGTATTGGTACAGTTAAAAACTGCTTATTTCAAATTGATGAAGCACATTTTTTATAAAAGCTTGTTAACTGCTAAATCAAGGTTATTTTCCACTGAAATATTACAAGGCACTGCTCATTAATAAATCCTATTACTTTTTCAAATTTGGGCTTTCTGCTGTCAGTGCTTTCAGCACTATATTTGTGCAAAAGAGACTAATTTTTTTGTGGTGGTGAAGATATATATTTTACCTTTGTCCTTAAAAGGAAAAAAACCCTCTAACTAAAAATGTGGTGGTGGCGGCAAGGAAGCTTTTGAATTGGGAACTGTTTGGCAGTCTAAACTAGTGGTTCCCAACCAGTGTGCTGGGGGACACTGGTGTGCCATGGCAACATCCAGAGTGTCCCATGAGCATCCCCGAGAGCTGGAGTTAAAGTTCCTTCTCTGCTCAGCCTAGCCACCTGGGCTATGCAAGGCTGGGAAAAGTAAGGGGGAAGACACTGGAACACAGTACCGGGGCCCCCCTATTTTTAGGCAGGCAGCGTTCTGGTCCTCCTAAAAATAGAGGAAGGCACTAGAACATGGAGTTCCAGGGGTCTCCCTAAAAATAGCAGGAGCAGCCAAAACGCACCATTTAGGTGGCTCCACCTTAAACCTGGCTCCATCTGATGCCCAGCCAGCAGAGAGCTGGGTGAGGCTTGGGAGTGTGTGAATCTCCCCCTGCAGGGCAGAGCAGCCCCCATCAGCCTACCTGCAAACAGCCCAGGTGAGGGTTTGGGGGGGGGTGCTGCTGGGGGTTGTGTGGGGCAGGTGTGTGTGTTGTAGCAGAGGTGGGTGGGAGTGGATGTGTAGCAGAGAGGTGTGGCTGGGGTTGTGGAGTGGTTGGTTGATTGGGGGGGGTGTAGGTGGGGGGTTGGGTGGCTGTGTGTGGGGGAGTGTAGCTGGGGGCTGGAGGGTCCATCACAGACAGAAGGGGGCTGGGGGAGGGGAAGAGAGGACGGGACCCACTGGGGATGGGAGGGAGTAGCAGTGGGATGAGGATTTGCCCTGGGTGGCAGGTAGCCACTGTGGAGAAGGGGGAAGTGGGTGCTGCACGATACTCCCCTGTCCTACCTTCCCACTCCCCAGATTCCCCCCCCCCCCCCGCCATTCTTGTTCTCCCTTCCTTTCTCCTCTCTTGGCACCCTTGTGCTGTTCCCCACATGGCTGCCCTTGTCCTCTGTTGCCACCCCTGCCATGGTGTACTCCCCACACTCACTCCCGACACTGCACACCACTCCTGACCTCCTGTCTTTTGCCACCCCTACTATGCCACATAGTAGCATTTCAGAAACACTGTGCCATGGTTCATGAATATTCATAAGCAGTTTGTTAATTTGAATATTCATGAGTTTTTAATAGTGGTGTGCCTCGAAAAATTTGAAGGTCTCAAGTTATGCCACATAAGCTGTAGCTAATGCTAGTTTCATGGCTATCATGACTAGGTCAAAATTTTAAAATACTGATACTGTAAATAAATTTTGGGGTAATGAAAGGCATTGCTGAAAATCCATTATGACAGGATGTACATGCATCTCACTGATACTCATATAGCAGTGCGATACACACAACCCATTTTTAATTTAGATTTAGAATGATAATTTAAAACAAATTATAACACTCAAAGTATGTGGTAATGCTAAACCACTGGGTACAGTGGAGACAGTGAGCTCAGCACACTTTCCCTGCAGTTTAAATTGAGCATATCCCTTTTACATTATACTTAGTTATAAAAATACATCTCTAACAAGGCTTTATGTATAAAGTTTGTTTGTAATAATCTTTGAAGAATCATTTTATCAACTTAACTTTTGGTTTATGATATTAGTGGACTGGATACTTCATTGGGTTGGAGGGTTCCCTTTAACTGCTAATACTTTGTTTAAAGGAATCTAAAATTTCATAAGCTAAAAGACATCAGTAGACCAAAAGTGTAAAATTTATGCTTCAGATGGATATATTGTCAAGTACGTGGCATGACATAGCTTCAAGACTCTCATGGTCTTAAATAGCTCTTAAAGCTCTCGCATTATATTAAGATCTGTAACTCTAAATAAAACAGGAGAAATAAAAAAAATTTCTAGTCATCTAGTTGAACTGAACTGTATCTGTATTAATCCTGTATTTTTGATCTTCCCAAAGTTCAGTTCTAACTAGTAGCATTATTAATATTTGATTTCTTTAAAGAAATATTTTAATCAGTGTTTCTTACTGGAGTAAGACAGTTGTTTAAGTAAATGCAATTCTGACAAACACGCTTATAGACCTGTAATTAAAAACAAACAAACAAAAAAAACCTCATGGCTTCAAGGGAATAATCAGGTAGATTTACATAAATAATATATAGTGATATGGGGTTTTTTTTGCTAGCACTAAGAATAAAATGATTTAGGCTGGGTTATTGTTGCTGCCAGTAATGGTTGTCCAACACTTCCCGTTATCAGACTCTGGTTTAGTTGCTCACAACTTTGCTAAAATTCATATGTTAGGCTGAAATTTTCCATTTTGGGTGTCTGCTTCAGGCTCCCTCAACCCCCTTGGAAATTTAAGCTAAAATGGTGAATTGTTTCCACTGAGGCTAGAGAAAATGTTTTCCAGTCCTAAAAAAAAATCATGTAAACTTTTCTTTTGCAAGCTATGCACCCATGCTTTAGATCGGTGGTTCTCAACCTTTTGTGGGTTGCATATTACAACTCTACAGGGTACACTAGCCCACTCCCTCCAGGCCAAATCCAGCCATCTCCTTGGCTCGCCATGAAATACGTACTGTTGTGTGGAGACACAGTAATGTGTCTCAAGGCAGTGGTTGAGAGCCACTGCTTTAGACTAGGGAATAGAAATTTGGCACCAGGTGCCCTTTGTGTCAGGAATGTGCCTTCTACTGTTCCTGTGGAAATCCACTCAGATTTGACCAAAATATAAGTCTTTGGTAAAATCTCACTTTGCACATGTTCAGTGGAGACTTCTTGAACAGTGACAGCTAACATTTCTGAAGATTCTGTATTGGACACTGTGGATGAGCCATCCCTACAGAGAGCCATCTACTCAGAACTCCTGTGTATGACAGGATTGTACATTCCTCATTCCCTCAGAGCTACTGAGCATGGTCTGTCCAGCCCAGAACTACAGGTTTAAAACTGGACTTTATTGATGTCTTCTCCAAGATGTGAGAAGGTTGGGCACTGGAAGTGAGAACAGGGAACCTGTCTTCTTTGCACTCTGTGTCCCTCTTGGTGTCCTCAGGCAATGTGGAGAAGGAAGCTGTTGATTTGAAGATAGAGGGAACAAGAATCAGACGTAGAAAGTTGAGTTTGGAATATAAAGTAGAACTGGAGGCTGGTGAGGAGAAGGGAAGACTGAAGCTGGCTGGGAATGGAGAATAGGGTACCCAGAATTAGGGCAGTGGGGACTGGAAGCCAGTGTAGGTGGAGATGGACAAGATTGAGATTGGTTGAGAGTCTGGGATTAGGAATCATGACATGTTTTGATGGTGGATATGGATCAGAAAAGGAGCTGGAGGATGGGGGAATAACTATGAATGGTTGGATAAAGATTAGCATGAGATCTTGGGAGGGAGACTGGGACTGGGGGTAGTCTGCTAGTGAAGACTCAGGAGGAGAGAAAGAGGTATGGGTGGTTGGGAGGGGAGCTGGAAATGGCTGAAATGGAAACTGTAAGAGTTTGGGGAGGAAACTGGGATGAGGAGAACAGAAAAGTGAGACTATATGTTTTATTGGTTAAGACAGGTTCGACTGGGACTCGGAATAAGTTTGGGAGTCAGCTTCTCAACCCATGGTTCAGTTTCAAGTTAATAATGTGTTTTGTTTTTTCAGTTTATTAAAGAGTGTCATAGTGACCCACCCTAAATGGCATGGTGACCCATAGGTTAAGAAGCCCTAGGTTCAGAAGAGTACATTGGGATCAGAAGTCTGAAAAGAAGAATGATCCCTTCAGTTGAGTGGGCCTGGGATGAAAAATAAGGGGTTGGAGAAGAAACAAGACCGGGACAGAGTTGGTTGCAAGGGATATGGAAGAGGTCAAGTTTGGGGTGAATGGGTAGAAGAATCTGTTTTATCAGAGCAGTGTTTCTCCACAACTGGTCCGTGGGGTCTCCTTGACACATCTCAAAGACCAAAGGGGTAACTGTGCTAGTCTAGTTCAGCAAAACACTAGGTCTGATGACAGTTATAAAGACTAACAAATTTATTCATTGCATGGGCTTTCATGGGAGAAAATCCCACTACTGCAATAGCATATTCCCCTGCATTTATTTTGCTCCCATTCTGCAAGTTCCCGATCTTCAAGTGTCTGATGAAGTAGGATTTTCTCCCACAAAAGCTCATGCATTAAATAAATTTGTTCATTTTTATAAGCACCACCAAAGGATTTAGCATTGTGTAAGTACTTCATATATTCAAAACCAGATCCCATTGTCTTCAGTTGCAGCTGGGAGTGCTCAGTACTTTTGCAAATTGAACTGCAGTACCTGAAGTCGACCACACAGAAAATGAGAAAAATGCCGATTAATGGCTACCTGAGAAAAGCTTGCCTTAAGTGCCTTGCATAATTTCACATGGGAACGCTCTGTGGCAGAGGCAGAAATAGAATCCAAGGGGCATCAGTCTTAACAATGAGGCTGTCTTCTCTTTTCTTGCAATTGCTGCCTCATTTACTACACACCTTCGTGCTAGTGCAGTAAATGAGGCAGTGATCCTACAGACAAGCGTCCTTCACTACACAGCTCTGATTGATTTATCTCGAGAACAGGTTAGTCTTATGCACTGAATGAGGTGGGTTCCTTGGGGAGGAAAATAGTATGTGATTGTGTAATTAAAGACAGCATCACTAAGCATACATACAAGAGGGCTAAATGAAGGTTGCACAGACATCTTTAATTCTAACTTCAAATTTGTGAAGTCAGGCACCCAAGTGTTCCTTGAATGTAGTTTGTTTGCATGTGGTTGCATGTATATTCACAAACCAAAAGTGAAATTTTTGGTGTTCTAGTTCTAATAGTTTTTCTCTAATAAAGTGAACATACTTTTGTATGGGGAATTTTGCTGAAGAAATACGTGTTTCAATTTTAATGTATATATTTATCATGACTGATTGAATAAGAAAGGGTGAACCGTGAGTTACATAATTCACCGCCAATGCCTACCTATTCAGGGTTAATTATATAGTCAAAGTTATGATAAATGAAGTTTGCTCACAACACTGACAAAAACATACTCTGACCATTGCTACAGCCAGGACTGACAGCAAGAGAGAGAACCCAGGTGAATGCGGTAATATTTTTTCTTGAGCCAATTTCAGTTGGTGGAAGAGAGAAGTTTTCAAGTTTCCTCTTTTACCGGCAGGAGTTGGTTCAATAAGACTTCTTTTAGGTTGTCTCTCTCAAATCTCTGACCAATATGGCTATAATAGCCATACAAACAAGACTCATGGTGGTCTGTTTTTTGGCTAAAGGGCAGCTAAGTTTAGGGAAGTTGCAAGAAGAATTGCTTGTGTGCAATCATTCCACTGTTTACAATATCCATCTAACGTAGAGCAGTCCTGTGAATGAAAATAGTGAAGGAAAAAATATCCTGATTGTGTTTTTTTTTTATTGCCAAGCTTTGTGTAACTTCAGGTGAAGTTTCTTACAAACTGATCTTTGCCTTCCAATGTGAGTGGGAGCACCTATGGGAAGGATGAGAAAGTACAATCAGAACTTCTTACTCAACCTCTTTCCACTTATGGAATAGCCAGTGCAAGTAAAGATAGCATGGAAAAGAGAAACATGATCCTACTTACACCCACTGTACATGTTAGGTGGTGGTAGAGGTGTAGGAGCATGCTTGGGCAACTGCATATAAGGGAAAACAAGGAGACCTATGGGACTTTTAAAGACTAATTTATTAATGCAGGTAAAAGAGTTGATGATGGAAAGAGCGCTTGGGCAGCAGTTGATTCCTCAGACAACTGAGGAGGTGGGGGGAGAGGGGCGAGGGGGCAGAGTTCTGTGAGGATGCTTGAGGCATCTGAAGAGTGGTAGGTGATCACCTGTCAACTTTCAGTAGTGGCTCTGTCTTCTATTCCTAACCAGCAACTTCTGTTCCGGGGTCACTGCACCCAGCCAGGGGCAGAGGTGCAGTAGACAGTGCACATTGTTGTTCTGAGTTTTTATAATAATTTTGTTACCATTTCTTCTTACTTGATGGACTTTTCATTAAAGGGAAAAACCCCAAGTTGTTAAAACAGAAGTCATGCAATTTCTCTTGTTTTGAGTGGAAGAGGTTGAATTTCTAGGCTAGATCTGTAGACCACTAGGGTGTTGAGTACAGATTTACTGACAACCATTAAATAACAAAGCAGTGAAGTTACCATCTTTCTACATAAAACTGATCTTGATGTGTTTACCCATAACAATTTTTGCTTCAAATTTTTTACTATGTAATAAAAATAAATAACTTGCACTTGATTACAAAATAATGTTGCATAAAATGTTGCAATTTTTTAATGTTTGTTTTTCCAGGGCGATTAAAGCATTTCAGGAGGTGCTTTATGTTGATCCCAGCTTTTGTCGAGCCAAGGAAATTCATTTGCGACTTGGGCTTATGTTCAAAGTGAATACAGACTATGAGTCTAGTTTAAAGGTAGGTTTTAAAATTCTTAAATTCTGTTTGGCAATTATTGCAAATTGCATTGGATTTTAAAACTACAAGTAATCTATTAAATTTATATTAGTATTGTAATTTTCAAAGTAGAAGAATACTTGTACACAATATTTCAATTAGTGTAGAATCAGAGGGGTTGGGGTAGATGGGTATAAGTGCCAAATGAGAAGTTGGAAAAAGCTGTATGGAGGCACTGGCACTTGAGCAATTTGAATTGAGAGTACAAATGGTTGGGTTAGTGCTCTACCAAAATAACAACATTATTGGGGAGGAACAGATGTAGAAGTTAGGTGAAGAGAAGATGGTAAAGAAGAGCTTAAAATTGGGAGTTTGGCGTTCTAGAGGTCTTTTCCTCCTGCTTTCATTCTTCTCCATGGAATACAATGAGAAAATGTTTAGGAATTCTTCCAGTTCAAAATAAAATCATTTCCTCTTTTTTGTTTGTTTGTTTTTGTTGCAGTGTTTTTACCTAACACATTGTAACTCTGGCACCTCTTATTGTCTGAATGATCTCTTAAGGGGAAGAAATTTGTCTGACCAATTAGAAACCAATTATTTTGTGTAAAATTTCCCAACTTTCTTTCCCAACTTCTGTTTCAAGTGTATTTCTCTTTATTTCCTTCCGCTTCTACCCGCTTCCTGCCTCATTATTTGGTTTCCTTCTGTAGTTTCCCTCCTTACATATAATTTGTCTTGTTTGCTGTTGCTCTTTCTCTTTCTTCCTTTTCCAACTCTGTTCCCTTTGACGGACGCTGTAGTACAAATCTGTAACCTTAAATCCACCTGTCCTGGAAGAAGACTTTTTTTTTTTTTTTTTAAGAGAAACTTCATGTTATACAATGAAACATGAACTTCAAGGCAAGAAAGATTTGAACAAGTGTAACTTAAGGCTCTATTTCTGTATATTAAATCGTTTTGATTCCCTCTGTCTGTTCTTTTCTCTTGTGTACTCTAATTCAACTCCCCTAAAGCCAATAAGAAGAAAATATCAGGCACTGGGAAGTAAGAGAACTGCTTTCCTTCACATTTCCTGCTAGTTTGCTTTCCCTCAGTTCTGCATTCTGCATGTAATCTGAAGCACATCATCAAAGAGGGATCAGAGGAGCACTTCTCCCTCAACCTTTGTAATAGTCAGGAACATTTCTACAAGCGGTTTTCAATTCCCTGTCCAGAGAACAAATCGTAGCTCATGACCTTCAGGCAGAGTGGACAGTTTTGTTTAGAGCGGAGGTGTCAGATGTGCGGTGTGTGAATCATTTGTGACCTGTGATCCACTCTGCTGCAGCCAGCACTTGGGGAATGGGCCCAGCCGGCATTGGCAGGGGGCTGGGCTGGCCAGAATCTGTGCTCCATGCAGCACTCTTGCCGTGCTGCCTGGCCAGCCCCAAGGGGCAAGGGGTGCTAGCGGTGGTACACGACAGCTGCACCATGCAGCCAGCCTCCAGGATTGTCCTGGGAGGTGCTCTGGGGGTGAACAGAGTAGCTCAGTGAGGGAGTTTGGGGAGCAGGGGGTGAGTAAAGTGACATGGTGGGGGGGACAGACCAAAAGGTTAGAGTGGGAGGTGAGGGGCTTAAGGAAACAGAGCTGAGTGGCCTGCCATACTGAGTTGCTGGCAGAATTTCCTCCCCCCCACGCAGGCTAAATGAGTTTGACTCCCCTGGTTTAGAGGGGGAAGGTGTGGATGCAGGTGGGTGTGGCAAAGCAGGGTTAGGAAAGAAATGTGAAGATTTGATGGACTTGAATGCTGTACCACTTTGCCCTATTCCTCTGCATTTGTGGCATGCATACAGGATTGAATTTTAGGATTGTAGGCCAGAAAAGGAAGTAGAGGCTAGAGGTTTCCTTAAGGAATGGTTGGATACAGAGAAAATGTAATAGTTAATTTACAAGGAAGTATTAAATTTTCTTTAGTTTTAAAGTGTGTGGAGGGGGAACCTGACCATTTCACTTTTAGAAAAACAAAGCTGTTTTGTGTATAGAAGCTGGAAATTAAACTGTTGTCAGTGAGCCGGCTGATATATAGATAGAGCCCTGCGAATCCGCGGATATCCACATTATATCTGCATCCATTGATACAACATGGATATCTGCAGACCATTTCTTGTGGATGCAGATCAGATACGGATCCAGATATTTTTATGTGCACAGAGCTAGAGTCCTGCAAAATATACGGATATCCGCATTATATCTGCATCCGCGGATACAACACGGATATCCACGAACCATTTCTTGTGGATGCAATTCAGATATGTATCCATGTATTTGTATCTGTGCAGGGCTCTATATGTAGAGCCTTGCAAATCTCTGAATATCTGCAGACCATTTCTTTCGGATGTAGATTGGGTATAGGTTCGCATTTTTATCTGTGCAGAGCTCTAGCAAACACGTGGATATCCACGTTGTATCCACATCCATGGGTACAACACAGATATCCACAGAACATTTTTAACAGACGTAGATTAGATACAGATCCGCTTATTTGTACCCATGCAGCGTTCTGCTGATAATAGTTCTAACGTTGAATCTGGATATAACATAACAAGGAGAATTGATATGTAACAAAGCTGATTCTGAAACTTGTGACAGAGGTAACTGATGTCATAATGATATATTGTTTATAGATCTTCTTATTTTTCTTCATCTTTCACATTGCCATGTATACTTGTTGGTAAGCAAACCTGTAAGCTCACCCCCAGTTCTGAACCCCCAGAATGGGAAAATGGATGACGTGCACATAAGCCAAAGGTCATGCACGGCCTCAGGCCTCTAACCCCCTCCAGCCATGCTGCTGATTCTCCGGCCGCCCTCCCTTTGGCTATGCCACTGTTTCCCTGCCCCCCCACACCCCCAGAGCCCCCTGGCCACTTTGGCAGATGCTGTGGCCCCCACCCCATACTCAAACCCCTGCCCAGCTAAACCCCTGCTCAGAGCATGCTCAGGGTGGGAGATTAAAAAACTCCTGGGCTGGGGCTCCTCTCTGCAGGCCTGACCTGTGTATAAGCCGGGCGCCCCTTTTTAAGGGGGATTGTCAGGCACAAAAATGTCTGCTTATAAGCGAGTATATATGGTATTTCATTACTGGCTGTTCCTGAAACATGAAACTAAATAGGGTGATAGACTTGGGAACAAAAAAGACTGTAGGTTCCTGACTGATTCATTACTTCAGTATTTTCTGCTGTAACACTCTCAGAAATTAATGTAATCTTTTTGGACATAAATATCCTGATGGAAAATCAGTTGACCTGGTTTTTATGGTTGGCAATCTTGCTAATAATTTTCTTCATTTCAGTGGAGCCTAGTCTCATTCTGGAGAAATATTTGTATACCTGGAATGAGGCAGAGAGGTTCCTTAGAGTGCCATGGTCTGTCACGTGCTGCATTTAGATATGAAATGGCATGAGACAAGTTTTTTCATGTGTGCACTGTAACACTGGGAGAAATTTGCTTTAAAAAAAAATTAGTTTAAAAATGTGCATTTGTCCAAAGTGTTTTTGAACTGCTATAATTTGGCTAAACAAAAATATTTCTGACCATTTTCACTCGCTTTGGATCAAATCTGTTTCTAATGGCTCATCAGGAAGTGCTTAATTGCCTTAAATTCAATGGAAGTTGTTTCTAGCAGCTTTAGAAAAATCTCAACAGCCACCTGCATGCATATTAAGTGTTTAAATCTTGCTTTTAATCATTGTGTGTACAGCAGTTTGTGTAATGCACGTGTGTATAATGGATCATATACAGCTATATAGTGTAGATTTTATGTACTTGGTGTATGTAAACCGTGTGACCATGCAACAAATAGCAGAAGAGGGTTAAAATGGTTTTGCTTGAACAAAATGTTAGTCTTGATGCTGTATTAAAGTAGACTTGTTTATATAGTTACAGACAAGCATATACAACTATATACACGTTATGCACTTGTGCAGTGAGTCCAGCTGTTGATACTCAGAGGACCTCTGCAGTTGTGGACAGAGTTGTGGTGAGAGGCCCAACAGATCAGAAAATAATTCCCTAAATGAAGAGCACAAAGAAAGAAGGGTGACGGAAGTAGGAGTGGGGAATAGTCTCGTATGGAGCCTTTACTGAGAGATAGGATGGAAGGTTTTAGTGGTCGTGAACATTCCACCTGTCAGGTAGAACAGATGGCAGATGAGTTAATTGCATCATGGAATATTGGAATTAATCTTAGATTGTGAGGACCTTAATACACAGATTCTGTACATTAAAGAACAATTATGAGTAATAAGATATAGTGAACTTCGGATGATTGTTCAGGACTAACAGAACTGTCTTTAATAATGAAAAATTCCCTGGGGCTGTGCATTGACATAACACTCATTTGTTCAGTTCAGTCTTCATGTTTGATAGTGTGGCAGGAAGGGGAGGCAGTTCTCCATATTATGATTTCTTCTGGCTGTTTGGGTACCTACAAATTATAGCACAGTTCTGTTCAAGTAGTCCAAAATAATTTATGGTATAATAGCTTTTTGATGGTATTTACATTTTTTGTTCATTTGTAATTGCTAAAAATAAAGTAATGGTCTTTTAATGCCAATAGATGAGTCATTGTTAGTGGGAGTCTTGAGGCAAAGAGGAAAGGAAGAGTGAAGGTCAATGTTCTCTATGATTTGTAAACAATTTTAGAACATTAACATAAATCATCCATATTTTATGTAAGCAGTCTTAAACACAAAAATAAATTTTACTATTTTAAGAGTCCAGATTATAAGGATAATTATCAAAGTGGTACTGTTTATAAAGCATGAAATCAGCCCTCTTTAGAATGCTTTTAAATATCATTACTTTCATGCTGACTTAACATTCTTAGAATTCAGGCTGGCGAATTACAATTAAGACCTTTTGTACTCTGTGATATTGTGACCCCAGAATTCAGTACATGTAGAATTTTGTTCTAGGTTTTTACATGTAGAATTTTGTTCTGGGCTTTAAGTGTACATTTCAAAATCTATCTATCTTTTATAATTGTAAAAGAATATATTCCTCTAACAAACATTGGAAAAACTGGTGCATTGTTGTCTTCAGAAATATCTGAGAGAGATTGAGCTCTGCATTCATCACAATGGTGGCTAATTCTCAAGTGTAATGATGACTAATGCTTTAGTGGCTTGTGGTATACAGGAAGTCAAACTAGATGATTGGCTTTAAACTTCATGACTATATCATTACTTTATTATTGATCACTTTGGCAGAACAACTGGCTAATATTTACTACATAATCCTAAACCTTTTCATTCCTTTTCAGGACTTCTCTCCCCCACAATGGTCCTGTTCACAGTCAGTAAAACAAATACCAGCAAGGATACTGTATTGATTGTATTATTTGATTTCCTATTTAGTCATCATCCATTTATTAATTTATATGAAGCTGCTGTAGCCTGCTACGGGGGAGTGCCACAAAGTATTGACAAAAAGAATCTGAATCTGACCATAATCAGGCAGTGCAGATCCTACAGTACAATAGAGCTAGCTGTCTGCAGTTTAGACAAGTCAATACTGCATCAAATCACATTCAGTAGGTTATTGTCATAAAGGAGTAGGAAATATATATTTAAACCTCATATTCACTAAAAAGTAATGGTTCTTCTTTGAGCAGCTGCTCACATGCATTCCCAGATGGGTGTGCTCAGCTGCTGGAAAGTTTTTGCCCTTAGCCTACCCTTTAGGATCAGCGGCAGCACCCTCTGGGGTGGCACACATCCACCTGGTATCCACCCTCCAGTTCCTTCTTGCCACCGTTGTGATGGTTGCCCGAATGTCTCCTTATTACCTTTGCGATAGCCTTGTTCGTGCCCCTTTGAAGTGTTAATTAGCTAGTTAGTTGTAGTTTGTTGTTGAGTCTCTTGTTATCCTCCTTCCTTCCCAGGGAGCATGCCCCATTTGCTGGGATTTAAACCATGTGCGATTTGCAGCAAAGCCTTTTCCGTTAGCAACCCCCATGATCAATGTTTAAAGTGCTTGGGGGAAGTGCACTGCCTGGAAAATTTGCAGAATTTACAGAGCCTTTAAGCCTCATACCGAAGAGGATAGGCACATCAGGCTTAAAGCTCTGCTGATGGAGTCAGCCTTGAGTCCAGCACAGGAATCAGTTCGTGCTGTTTCTGCTCCATGTGCGACCCCGAGCATGGCCTCAGCTCTGGTGCACCAAGCTTCTACCCTGGGGCCAAGAGTCCATCGGGCTCAGGGTGAGCAGTCAGCACCAGGCGCGCCGGCAATGTAGAAGGAAGCCCATGCAGGTCGGGAGCATGCTAGCCGGGAGCGTGCTGAGCCCCCCTTGACCCGGAGGGCATTCGGGCGGATTTGCTACCAGCCGTGTTAACGCTGGAGGTGTATGATGCTGAAGGGCACTGTCAGCCTTGCCTTCGCCTCCGCCTCCCAGAGGCTCCCTCTCCCATCCACATTCACTAGGGAAGCCTCCACTTCACTCCCCGGCCTAGTGCTGTGGGAGTGACATTTCAGCGTCACCGTCAGCGGTCTCCCCTAGGTGTGCAATCGTGCGGGACTCATCGCACCAACAGTGTGGCAGCCTTACTTCCCAAAAAGGTTCTCTGGCACTGGGACCTTCAGTGCCACCACAGCGCGCCTTTGCATCTAAGACGCCACAGCAGGCGGCACCACAAGGTGTCCACGCCGAGGAGGAAAGGGGAGATGCTCCTTGAGACCGTCGTGATCTTCGGTACTGCTGCACCAGAGCTTGGGATGCCATCCCACGGCGGACTCACCAAAGACAAGGCACAAGAGACCCCAGTACCATCAAAGGGTCTCCTCCTCCTCCTCCTTGTCCTCCCGCGCGCCCTCCCTGCGTCCCTCGAGTGACCTCTCTTGTCCAAGGTCCAATTTTTCTGGTGCCCACACTTACTCAGGAGCCGATCCACCTCCACCAGGCGCTCAACCTCCACAGGGTTGGACCCCCACTTGGCCCTGCTGGGGCCTGTGGGTGTGCCGTCAGCTGCTCCGGCGTCATTTCCTTCAGGTTCTTGCAGGGGGCATAAGCAAGATGCAGCGCACCATTCAGACTCTGAGGACGTTCTGGACATGGTGGACAACTGCTCCGAGGTCCACAGCTTCATCACTGGTCGTCATCCTCACCAGACGAAGCAGTGGTCCGGGACTCCCTTTCCCCTGTTGATGATTTCAAAGCACATCAGGATCAACTGAAGAGACTTGCTTCCAACCTCGATCTGGAGGCAGAAGAAATAAAGGACACTCCAGACTCACTTTTCAATGTCCTGTCAGCTTCAGCGCCTCCCAGGTTAGACCTCCTGGTGCATGAAGGTGTGTTTAAAAATTGTGAAATTAATTTGGCAGGCTCCTGCTTCTGCAGCCCCCACTTCTAAAGGGGCGGAGAAGAAATATTATGTCCCTGCAGCCCCCTTCCAAAACTTACATTCGCACCCTGCACCATCCTCTTTGGTAGTTGATGCAGTTAGTCAGAGGGAGTGCCAGGGTCAGCCAGCCTCAGCCCCAAAAAACAAGGAGGCAAAGACTTTGGATACATTTGAAAGGAAGATTTACTCAACGTCGACCATGCAGTTTAGGATAGCAAATCACCAGGCCCTTCTGGGAAGATACCGTTTCAATCTCTGGAACTCATTAACCCATTTTACAGAGCTCCTCCCCCTCAATCATCGCCTTGACTTCAACCCCATCCTGGAGGAAGATTTGCTGGTTGCGAAAACAGCTGTCCAGGCCTCATGGGATGTTGCTGATTTGGCTGGAAGGGCCATCGCTTTGGTGATCAGCTTGCACAGAGCAGCATGGCTTCAAGCATCGGGCCTTTCCCTGTTGGTGCAACAATCAGTTCAAGACTTGCCCTTTGAAGGCACCTCTTTTTTTTCCTCAGAACTGACAGATAGTAAAGTCCATGGATTAAAGGACTCAAGAGCAACAATCCGTTCTCTGGGGTTATATTCCCCTCCGATGGTGTGCCGCCTTTACAAGCAGCAAGTGTCGCACTCCTCCCTGCTGTCCAGGGAAAACCCCAACAATAACCAGGGCACCCAGAAGCAGTCATCATAATTCTCGGAGCACCTCTAGATTGAATCGGCACTGCTCTAGTAAACAAAGGAGGTGCTTTTGATGGGACGCCTGAGGTCAGTGAGCCAAATACTTTTATCCAGGATCCTCTAAGACCCCCCTTTCTAAACAGCTTTCCTCTTTCTACGCCCAATGGACCTCTCATCACTTCAAACTGCTGGGTTTTAAGAATGATTCTGGAGGGTTATTCCCTGCAGTTACGCATGAAGCGCCCCACCTTGCCCCCTTCTAGCCTGTCCCTTTTCAAGGACACCTCTCATGAACAGCTCCTGGAACAAGAGGTAGCAAAACTTCTAGCACTAGGTGCTGTGGAGAGAATTCTGAGACAAGAAAAAGGGAAGGGTTTCTATTCCTGGTACTACTTAATTCCCAAGTCAAGGGGAAGGAGGGTTAAGACCTATCCTTGATCTGCATGGTCTGATCAGGTTCCTCATGAAATTGAAATTCTGCATGGTCACTCTCAAGCACATTATCCAATCACTAGATCCTGGAGATTGGTTTGCTGCCCTTGATTTGCAAGATGCTTATTTCCATGTTGCAGTCAAACTGCAACATGGGAAGTCCCTACACTTCCAAAATGGATCTTGTCACTTTCAATTCACAGCCCTGCCTTTCATTGGCTCTAAGGGTGTTTACAAAATGCATGGCTGTGGTAGCAGCTTACCGGGGGGGAGGGGGCACGTTTTTCCTTACCTGGATGATTGGCTGTTCAGGGGTCAGTCAAGAGGCCAGGTCCAGTCCGGGCTTCATATAGCTTGGGATTTGTGCAACCACCTAGGTCTTCTGGTAAACAAGCAAAAGTTGCAGTTGACACCAGTTCAGAGAATAGAGTTCGTCAGGGCAGTTCTGGACACTTCTAGGGCCAGAGCATTCCTCCCAAGGTCCAAATTCAACGCCATTTTGAATATCATCTCCGACCTCGAAAGAAATCCAACTACCACAGCCAGGAAATGCCTGAGATTGCTGGACCAAATGGAAATGTCCACGTATGTAGTTCACCTTGCCCGTCTCTGCCTAAGGCCTCTGCAAACTTGGCTGAGGTCAGTTTTTCATCGCAGCACACACTCCCTAGACAGAGTGATGATGCTCCCATGAAAAGCATTAAGCAAGCTACAATGGCGGAAAGACCCCCCACTCAACATTAGAGGGTATTCTGTTCAGGTCAGTAACAACGTCGATTACATTAATCTCCGATCCATTGGACAAGGTTTGCGGCGCCCATCTCAGTCTCAACCTCAGTACCCAAGGCAGGTGGTTGGAGAGGGAAATTCCTCTTCACATCAACCTAAAGGAACTAAGGGCCATCATGCCAGCCTGTCACTGCAGGGTCATACGGTCCAGATTCTAACCAACAACAGGACAGCAATGTACTATGTGAACCGCCAAGGTGGAGCCCACTCCTTGGCTGTCTCCCAGGAAGTGGCACATCTTTGGAAGCTAGCAATAACATTTGATTTCTATGTGGTTGCTTCTCACCTTCTTGGAGTGAGGAACAGCAAGGCAGATAGCGTCAGCAGACATTTGAACTCTCAACACGAATTGTTTCTCAACCCAACTGTACTAAGCTCAATCTTCTGTTGCTGGGGCTATTCCTGAATGGATCTGTTTGCCACTTGTGAGAATCATAAATGCTGTCACTTTTGCTCCCTGAGGGGGTCAGAGAAGGGCTCTCTTCCCGATGCTTTTCTGCTTCCATGTTCGGGTCCTCTTCTTTATGCCTTTCCTCCGTTTCCACTGCTGCACAGAGTACTGCTAAAGATAAAAAAGGACAGAGCAAATGTTATCTTGATTGCCCCCTCTTGGCCATTCCAGCACTGCTTCCATCTGGTGTTCGAACTGTCAGTAGCGGTTGCTTGGGAACTTCCACTAGGATGTGATCTGTTGTCCCAGGATCGCGATCAACTGCTTCACCAAAACCTGAAGTGTCTCCACCTGACAGCTTGGAGGCTCCGTGGCTGAACCAAGAGGAACGTGCCTGCTCAGCCAATGTCTAGCGTATCCTGATAGGTAGCAGGAAAGCATCTACACGATCTACTTATAAGTCAAAGTGGTTGCGGTTTTTGGCTTGGGCTCAGTCCAGAGGCTTGCATCCAGGTAGCTTACCCATCCAGGCTATCCTGGATTACCTTTTTGATCTAAAGCAACAGGTCCTAGCCTTGGCTTCCTTGAGAGTTCACTTGGTGGCCATTTTGGCCTTTAATGCCCCCATCAGTGGGCACACCATTTTTTCACACCTGATTGCTTCAAGGCTCCTTAGAGGTCTAGACAGAGTTTTTCCCCCGGTCAGAGCCCTGACCTCCCAATGGGATTTGAACTTTGTGCTCCAGATGTTGGCGTGTCCTCCTTTCGAACCCCTGGCCACTTGCTCCCTACTGGCGATGTCACGAAAAGTGGCATTCCCAGTAGCCATCACGTCAGCAAGGAGAGTCTCGGCGTTGAAAGCCCTCACCTTCGAGTCTTCCTATACTGTTTTCTTCAGGGACAAAGTTAGGTTGAGGCGCCATCTGGTCTTTCTCCCAAAGGCAGCTTTGAGTTCCATTTGAATCAGGATATTTTTCTACCCATTTTCTTTCCAGAACTGCATGCTACAACTGTTCAGAGGAAATGGCAAACACTAGATGTTAGAAGAGCACTTGCTCTTTACATCAAAAGGACAAAACCCTTTAGAAAGTCAACATAGCTCTTTGTGGCAGTTTTTGGACTGCGTCGGGGCAACCCAGTCTCATTGCAGACAGTTTCCTCCTGCATTGTCTCCTGCATAAGGACATGCTACCAAGAAGCGAAGGTCCCGTTGCCTGAAACAGTGAAGGCTCACTCAACCAGGGCCCCGGCCTCATCAGTGGCCTTCCTGGCCTGTGCACCAATTCAGGACATCTGTCGAGCAGCTACGTGGTCTTTGGTCCACGCTTTCAATTCCCACTGTGCCATAGTTCAGCAGGGAAGGGACTATGCAGCCTTTGGCAAGGCTGTACTCCATTCATTCAGACCATAACTCTGCCTGCCATCCAAGGTAAGGCTTCTAAATCACCCATGGTAGAATGCATATGAGCAGCTGCTCAAAGAAGAAAAAGGACAGTTACTTACCAGTAACTACCATTCTTGGAGATGTGCTGCTCATATCCATTCCACACCCACCCACTGTCCCCACTTCCCGAGTTAGCGGAAAGAAGTGACTGGAGTGTGATCAGACCAGCTGTGGCTGTTATACTAGGTGAATGTGCGCCACCCCAGGGGACGCCACTGCTGATCCTACGGGGTAGGCTAAGGGTAAAAGCTTTCCGGCAGCTGTGCACGTTGGCGCGTGCACACCCATAGCGGAGTGGATGTGAGCAGCGCTTCTTGAAGAACAGTAGTTACTGGTAAGTAACTGTCCTTTTTTTGCACACACCATTCCAGTTCCCTCACTAGTAGAAACCTTGCTTTCCATTAATGACATTAGGTCGGTGGGTTTTTCATGTCTCATTTTTAGCAGACCTCAGGCACACAACCTTGTCTGGTGCTTTTGCGGTGCACAGAAGACAGAGCCATTGAGCTCTGTGTAAGCAGAACTCCTGCCCAGTTATGTGCAGGTTGGAAAACCAGCTTGTGAGAGAGAATTACATTTTGTATCCACCTTCTTTAAGTATCCCTTCTCTCTAATTGAAAGGGGCTTCCGGGCACTGTATGAGCTTTTCTCTAGTAGTAAAGCATGCCTATGAAGTCCCCATCCCTCTCCATTCCCAGGTTGAATGGGGGCTGTCCTCCTCCTGGGGCCCTGAATGGGTGTAGGTGTAGGTAATAAATCTGACCATAGAAGTACTGGAGGATACATAGTAGAACAAACTATAAAGAAGTGCTAAAAATTATGAGCTAAACTAGATTATGGAGAGAAAGGGGGAGCTGCAAAAGGTATGAGTTTGTCATACTAGTCTTGAGAAATAAAAAATAAGTTTAAAAAAGTAAACTCAGTACAATAATGTAAAATCTATATACAGGCATGTAAAGTTATCTGAATTTGTAGCTTATAAATGAGTGTGACGGTAATAGATTGAAAAATTAAGGAGTTGTTAATACTGCACTCCTGTTATTGAAACAAAAATGTGTGATTTAAGATATGTAGGGTCAAGGCCCTGTGTCACCTTTTTTGAAAGTTGGGCTATTTTCAAGCCTTCAGAATGTTTTCACCTCATTTATTTTTTCAGATATGGTTTAAGTATAAATTGTTAAGCATTATAAATATGCTAAGTTTAAAGTTCTTAAATCCATTTTATCAGAACAGAAAGAACGGTTGAAATAATTGCATTTACTAATGTAAAGACCTGGTTGCTAATATTCAACTCATTAGTGTGAAATATTGTGCTATAATCCTGTTCCTCTGGAACTATTTGGAAAACATATAAAATATTTTTAAAAAGATTGACAAAAATAAACGTATCTTTAGCTGTTCAGGGGCTGTCTTAGTCTAAGCAATCTCTTACCTTTTTCTGCCTCTCTCTTTCCCCAAACATGGCAAAGCAGTTAAAAGGTTTTTAAAAACTGTAAGTAGACATAGAATCAGCTTGTTATTCATCTCCTGTAAAGGAAAAACTAAAAGTAAAATACAAAGATAAAATATGGGTTACAAATTAAAGTGTTTTCTAAGTCTTAAACAGATTAACAGATTACAGTTTGTAGACCCTGCCTGCATAATAGATTATTTAATACGGCAGTTCACATTTGGTGGCGTGTCTTTTCTGCAGTGTAAATTCAGAGTATAGGTTTAGTGTTGTCCCCACCCAATTCTGACGTACACACACATATTTTCAGCTCTTGCTAGGTGGTGCTTTTTGACTTGTTGGGTGAGTGCGAGTTGAAAGTCAAAGACTGCTGATATTTGTGTGGTTATAAAGTGGGGACTTAGCTATGCTGTTGCTGTTATTTTAAATGCTTTGTGCTACTTGAATGAAGTTTTGTAATGTGACTCCTTGTACTAAGTTAACTTGGGAGAAGTTAACCCAGTAGAGCTAATTTAGCAAACATTGCAATGAAGACAGACCCTTAAGTCTCCTACCTTCATTTTCTGTGCTCTTGTCTTTTGGACTATATTTTTTAAAAACAGCAAAACTCTTTATGCTGTACAACTAAAAGTTTAATATCTTACCATGTTCAAACTTGTAGCCAACATGAGTACTTAGGTATGGTTGGGACAGACATTACAGTGCGCTATTTATGAGATTGCTTGGAAAGAGGTGATTGAAGCAACTTCTGGCCAGTGAACATCTTAATAAGACCTGTTACTTAAGTAGGATTTTACAGCTGTGGTTGGTCTGAGCAAGTGATTCTTCTGAACAGTTTATGTAAATATATGACATTTGTTGATTCTGTCTTCAGCACTTTTCTTTTGTCATATTCATGTGCCCAGTTTCTGGTGTTTAGATTGTACAGTGTAGGGCAAAAGAAACAGTTTATGCCTCACAAGCCTCCTTCCTTAAAACATGAGTTAATTCCAACTTTGAAGGACTCTGGAGAACAGAGTACTGAGTTAATCTGGCAGCATGTGCTGCACTATATCCTCTTCAGAACCCTCCTCCACCCTGATGTGCTTGGTGAATTATGCCTTGGCTGTGTGCCAACACTTTGATTATGCAAGATTTACTGTGTCCTAGTTATCTGAACAAAGAGGGACGCTATAAGGAACGTCCACATCACTCCTAGGTCATATAGTCAGAAAAACCTATCTCTGACAGAATTATACTGATCTGAGATCAAGCTTTCCCTGGTGGTAAGTTCATAACGACTTGCTTAGTGTGCTAAATGTATGTACATCTGTCAACTATGAAAACTTGTTATAGCACCCTGGATATATGAAAAGTACTGAGAATCACCATTTTAAAATATCGAAAGGCATTGATTTATAGATTACTCATATGTGATCAAATACCTTGCAGTGTGATTGGCCAGTTTCGTTTTATTTGTTGGTTTTCTTTTAATGAAGTAAAGAAATTTAAAAAAAAAAAAACCGCAAAAAACCTTGTATGTGGCCATTTCAATTTATTGTCCTGATTTACACATCTTCAAACACATTATAAGAGAATCAATGATTGTGTGTCTGTAATATACATATTTCTAGTTATGAGTTAACAGAATGTTTTAAATTACTTTTAATTCAGTGATGAAATCATTTTCATGTTATAATTGTGTTTTAATACATTCAGTAATTCAGTACCAATGCAAGCACTGTACTTTAAGTTTCTCAGAAAGGTTACGTCAGTAAATGTTACCATAATTACATAGGCAAGTCAAGGACTCTAAAGGGAACAAAATAGTCTTCTGATACATTGGTACAGATCAAGGTATTTCATGACTCCAGCTGTGGAAGTTGGAAAGTTTTTTGTTTTTTTTTGTTTTTTTTTTTTTAACATTCAGAACAGTGCCTTCTAGGTAAATCCCCTTACTCAGGATTTAAATTTCTATAGGCTGCTCTCTGCCTTGAGATATTGTATGTCATCTCTGAACTGCAGCGGCCTCTCCTGCATAACAACTATTTCACACAGCAGCCAGCTTCAGTACCGCAATATTTTTGTGAGGTGCAGATGTTTTCTAGCTGCTTCTGTTTGTCGCGGAAACGGGAGTTGGAAATTAACATGTTTTGTAATTTGTGGTGCTGCTGGAAGTAACTTGTGGATTGTCTTTGGCTGATGAGCTTCATTTACTAGTATGCATGATTATTTTTTTGTCTGTGTTGACTAACTGAAAGGAGAATATATGGTGTTCATTGTAACCTAGCTAGAAGCGTAGGGTAGTTCACATGCGTTTGTGCTTAAAAGATGATTGGTGTCGTGTATGCAGCTTTGCAGTAGCTGTTTTGTACAAGTGCTTTGTTTTTTTCTATAAAATCTGTATAATATTCTGTGATTTACACACACATTTACAGTGTGATTTGCTAACTGGTGCAGTCAGGAAAGACTGCATTTTGGAGCATTTGAGATGATGCTGTGGAATTTGAAATTGTAAGGAACCAGGTAATGTGTTTGAGGTTTTTTCCAATTTAGTGATTTAGGAGCATTTGTGAGAATATTCCTGCTGTTTCACTCTGCTGTATTGAATAGGGCAGATATAAATGTTGAAATGGGAAGATCTACTTATGCAGTTATCACTCTTCTTTCCCTGGGTGTCAGTATCATAACCATGCTGAAAAGCCACCACCAAATAAGTGTAAAAAATTTCATTTTAGATCTGTTTATTTTGTGTAATAGCATAATGAGGTGAAATCAAACCTGTACCTTTTTCTGTTTTCTGTTTAACATAAACTGGTGATGATAGTCTCCATATAAAATATAGGCCCCTGCAGAGGCCTCAATACACAGTTTTGTATATACCTTTTTTCCAACAGAAAAAAACATAATGTGAAATAGACTGTTAGATTAATTTAATTTTAGTCATTTTTAAGTTGCTTAGTATTACTATGGTAACAGACAAAAGGATGTCTCTGGGCACACAACCTGCATTGCAATGCAAGTGAGAGGAGATTTTAACTTCTTTATCACTGTTGAGCCCTAGGAAAGAGAAACAGGCAAGTTGAAATAATATGCTAATATTAATGTTTTGTTCTAACATTTTCATTTTATTTTGTATGTCATGTGTGTTTGCTGTTTACTGTGTTCTTAATTGAATTGTTCAAAACTATTCATGAGGTTGATATTATAAACTAGGGTTTATAATTAATGCTGAGATCACAGTTTTGCAACTGTTTGTATACATGGATGATGCTGACAATGCAATGAGAATGTCTGTTCCATTTATGTATGGCTTATAGAGTGTCCTTGTAATTGGATGGTGCAGCACTAGTCTTCATAATTTATCTTGTATTGTGGCCCCATAGTTGGTTTTGTAATTGCTTGATCTTTAAGATGGTCTTCAATGTTTCTAAGTAAAGTCCATTCTATGATGTACCTTTAGATATCTATAGTATCATTCTTGAGCATCGGACTCTTTAGAGATGTTATGGGAGTGGAAACATTGTGGTTACAACAATCTTGAAAAGAGGGTGACTTTATCACTTACCCTGGAACTTAGTTTTGAATTTCCTTACTCCGTTAATAACAATTACTATTGCTTACCTGCTTGGTACTCTAGACTTCAGCAAATAAAATGCCATATTTAAGTACTAACCAGGTTAAGTATAACTGTTCAGTAGTCTCATTTAGGTTATGTTTAGTTCATATTAAACTTGAGTTTACTCTGTACCTAAATGTTGCTACTGTTATAACTTGGAGTACAAATAAATCACTTGCCCGCTTCATTCAGATCTGGCATACTAAGTATTAGGTGTCAATAGTTGCTAGGCCTTGTACCTTGCAGTATGAAAATGTTAATCTAAACTCTGTGCTGTATACAGATTTCCTTTCTTTGAAGTTTCTTTAAAAATGCTGAAGGACTTAGATGGAATATGCATAAAAACCTATTTCAACACACCCATTACTTTTTAGTCTTAATTTTTGGTGTTAATACTGTTAATTTAATTAGTGTGAAACTTGTAAAATGATTAGTCATGTCTAAATTTTCTTGTAAATAAACTTTTACTCTAGTTGCTTAGGATGTCCTCTGGAGAAGGAACATACTTAAGAAGGTAGTTCAGAGTTAATATATTTTTAAAAATGAAGTCTTCATTCATAATACTGAGCAGGCTAGATGGACAAACATTTTGTGTGCTTTGCGGCAACTATCTTTTAAAACAAAAACTAGAACAATTTCTAAGTGGTTATGGAAGTTGTAGCTTTTTATGTGAGGTCACTTTAATTTCATGCTTTGTGGCCTTGGTAAACAGATGAGATGCTCCAAATAACCATACTTCTGAATCTAGTTTATTTTCTTGAAGTAAATACACAATCAATGATTTGTATGCCTGTCTGCAGAAGACTCTGAAATAGCTTGAAGAGGTTATTCTTCTAGAAACTAATTTTATGAAAATACGTGTTCTAAACTTCATTGTTAAGCTGCATGAAACATGCTGTAAAATTATTTTACTTTCCTGTAATGAAACATAACTGTTAAAGATAAATTTTTCAAAGATTATGTATTTGTTGCATTTCAGCCTATATTTGACTTGTGAAATAGCATATTTGCTTTCAAATATAAAAATTGGTTTCTATATTAAAGTAGTCTCTAAACCATGAATATCAGAAATAAGTAAACAATATTAATTCTTTTTCAGCATTTTCAGTTAGCTTTGATTGACAGCAATCCCTGCACTTTGTCCAACGCTGAAAGTGAGTATTTTGATTGATTTATTTCTTTCATTGCATATGTAAAAGAAGCCATCTATATAGAGCTACAACTGTTTTAATTAAATTGGCAGTAACTTTATGGGCAATGAGTACTTCAGGAAGTTTCCTCATAGAATTGTTGAAGCTGGTGATACTGTCTGATGGGATGCATAGGTAGCTATGGTTACGCAGGCTGCATCAATTAATGTGAAAACGGTTGCTGTGAACAGTTTGTCAAATATAGATGTGCCAGTGGAATTACTGCCATTTTAGTAAATGGAGAAGATAGTGATCAAGAGGGTCATATTGCATCAGTGTCTTTGAAGATCCAAGGTGTGGGGAGAAACTTCTATGTCTTTTTGTTGTACATAATGTTATTCCTATCTTATCTTAAAAAAAATATATATATATAAGCGCCTAGTAACTTCATATTTTATTTGAGTAATGTTTTAATGCACTAGTACAAATCCAGACTTAGCCATAAGAATGATTCAATATCAAAGAAAGAAGTTACCTTTTTCATTATTGGGTAAGGTGAAATTCAGTTAAGTTGTATCATCTCACTTCAAAAGGGTTAATTTAATTCAGAAGCATTTCTACATTTCTTCCTAATCTCCCATTGGAACCAGGGATCAAATGTGGAATTTACAGTGCTTGTACATGTTTATTACATTCTAGATGTGTGCACATGAGTGCGCCAAAGCTGGAAAATGTTTTCCCACACCTGTACCCATCAGGGCAGAGCACGTATTCTCTGCACTTTCATGCCAGTATCTGAGGTTCTAAAGGGGTGGGGCTGCCCCAATCCCCCCTTCAGTTACAGTTGTTTTGCCTGGAGGAGGGTGAGTGGTTCTGATTTGGGGGTGTGTATGTGGAAATCTTGGTACTTATATTATTTTCTTTTGAGGTTTTAGCTTGAAATTCAGGTATTTCTCTTCTGTAGGATTTAATTGCTGGTGGGGTTGTAACAAACCATATCAGCCAGTGATTCTCACTCCCAGTGTTTTGTGTTTTGGAGAAGGAGACTTGAAGCACAAGTGCTATGTCTGTAGCTGATGTTATACCAGGGCGAAGAAGCTGAGGGAAATTCAGCATAGAGATGTTCTGATGGAAGCAGCTTTGTGGGTGTGTCCTTCCACTCCCTCCCCACCCCCATTATGTGGGAATTCAAATGTGACTCCATCTTAGGGTGTACTGCAAGTCTTGTTGGTGGCATCCCCATGTCTCAGCAAGCCCCAGGGAACATACCAGTCTCTCTTTCTGGTACTGCAAAAGCATCAGAAAAAAATCTAACACTTTAACTTGTAGCCAGAAGAGAAGCTGTCTTTACCTTTGAGCTCTGATAGAGCTACAGATTAACTCCACAAGGAGACTTGAACTGTGGTTAATGCCAAATTATCCTACGCTAGGCACGTTCTGGTCACTCACTGTGGCAGTGTAGGGTTACTGACTGCAACACTTCATGTGATGGTATTGAGACCAGCCCCATTGCCAGGAGCTTCAATGGCTGTAAGCTTCCATACAGAGGGTAGGGCCCATGAGACATGCTCAGTGGCCTCTGTCTGTCTGTTCCAAACTCACCAATGATGTAGGATGAGGTTCAGGTACTGATAGTTCTTGTTACACAGGCTTCAGCACTGGGATCTTTCAGTGGAATTCTTAGGTTCAGCCCCATCCAGAACTGAATTTTTGTTGGTATTGTCAAGGTCTGGCAGATCTGGTATGCAGCAGGGCAGCTATATGGTCCCTTTGCAGGAAAGCCTGAGATGCTTCCTTCAGGACTCTCTATCTTGCATTGGTCCTGGTCCTAGTTTCTGTCTTTTCCACCCAGTACTGTCTCATCTTGTCATGCAGGTTATGCTCATTCATCCTCTGATTCAGGAGTGGGATCTTGGGATTCAGGATCTTACTGTGGAAGGCCTTGTGCATCTCCTTATTTTTCCTTATGCAGAACAATATCCTGGCATTGTGACTATTTTAGGAGAGTTTCAGGAATTAGGGTGCCATGGGATGGGGACCTGGTATCGTATCTAGTAAGAGTGGCCTTTTCTTGAATCCGTGACTCAGGATAGCCCTAGACTCATGGTGTTTTTCTCAGAGACAGAGCTCTACCACATCCCCATGAAGATACTATTCTCTACCTGGTAGTGTAGCAGCTGAGGGATTTTATGCCTTCAGTATCTTACCCCCATCACAGTTTTATCATGGAACAGAGCAAACTGACACTATAGTTCTCTAGTTAGCATTTCTTCCTTATCACAAGATGAGGGTGCTCTGTCAGCCCTCTTTTGGGTTGTTATAAAATGTACCAGGAATTTAGGAAGAGTGTAGTCACTTCTCTAGGTGTTCCAGTTGAACTGGTTCAGGTTAATCTACACAAGTTAATATTTTTCATTCTGCAGGACGTGATACAGTGGCTCCGGCATCTAATGAGACCATCTTAGATCCCACAATAATTCTTCAGCAAATTTCCTCTCACCTGTTCATATGTTCGCCACTCGCTGTGCTCTCCTTCAGATCTCATGAAATGATGCTAGATTTGAGAGGTAGTGTTGCAGTGCTTCTTTAGGTAGACTTTTTTTATATACTCCATCCAGAACTCCTTGTGAGTCACCTAACAAGGAAAGGACACATTAGTGCTCAGGCAAAACAAAACAAACCTGTTGCTTACCTGTTCCATAACAACAGTTCTCTGAGTTAAGTTGCAAGGGTCTGTTCCACAACCTATACTCCTTCCTCTCTACGTTGGAGTCGCACTCTGTCCTTCATATGGATGTGCTTGGAGGACACATAGCATCAGCCACTTTTTCTGTGGGAACAACTTTTCCCACTGTGATGCAGTGGCGCTTGTATATCTAAAGTGGTTTGGGTTCATGTATCACATCTTGAAAAACAACTCTTCATAAGTGGGTATGTATCAGGCTTTTTTGTGATGCAGATAAAAATCTAATTAAAAATCAAAAAAAAAATCTGTAAAAGTTTTCTCTGCAGACTGTTCTAAAGAACTGGTGTCTGTCTGGACAAAAATAAAGGCAGTGTCATCTGCTAGTTGGGGGCTAAGTATATTTAAAAAGACCTCACCACAGTTCTTTTCAAGGCTAGATGCAGGCAGTTGGAAAGGTCTCACTTAAATCCAATCTTTGACTTTTTTAATTCATTATTTTGTGTCAGCAGTGTGATCTCTTACTGTATATTTATTTTTGATGTATAGTGCTAATTTTTCAATGTTGCCAAGTTCTTTTGAGGGTTGTTTTTGCTTGTTGGTGCACCACAGTATGTATGCTGCTTATTCTGTAATCTTTAGACAAAATGCCCAACAGGCCTAAGAAAGGAAGTTGAAGAGGAAATTTAAACATACTTCATCCTTCAGCCCTTGGTGGAAAGATGATGGTACCTTTTTGGACTCCAGAGCTGTTTTCCAGCCTTCAAAGTACCCCTTCCCCAGCTCGCGTTACAGGAAAGTCAGGCTCTCCTTTATCACCCACTTTCCTTTCCAGCTGGCTTGTTTGAATAGTAGCATTATCATGACTCCTGCCTAACTGAAATTCATCTGTTTCAATAGTAAACATGTTTTTTTTCTGTTGCTCAGGTGGTGTCTAATATGGTATTTTCCACTTTTCTTGGCAGTATGGTGGTAATTTTTTTATGGTTTCCCATTGAATGAGTTTCATCATGGAGACTAATTCCAGTTATATTAGAAACAGAGCAACTCTCAGACAAAGAATGAAGAGTTGCATTAAAATACTTAAAACCTTTCTTTTCCTAGGAATTTTTTGAATGTACACTAAGATTAAAATTTATGGAGGGAAGTAGAGCCCTCCAAAACCATTGAGGTATTTTCTTGACCCATGCATATGCGATTATCTCATTTGATGCAGCATATGTAATATGAGCTGTACTGAAACCCACTAACAAGGGATATAGATTAAACTAACACAGAAATAAAATATAAAAATCCTGAAGAATAATCTGTTCCCAGAGTTACAAGGAGGTACTTTTGCTGGTGAAGAAGATAGTAATACAGAGGGAGATTTCTCTCTTGCCACTAAGGGCCCAGCAGATGACTTAGAAACTTTGAATTGTGTATGCAAACATCTGTCATTGTTTTCTTTTTCAAAAACTACAGTGTAGTAGATTGGTCATCAACAGGAACTGAAAGAATCTAACAGATGACCATTTACTCACTTGTTAATCTTGGCGATCATTGCTAGTCTTTAAGAAGAATTCCCCCCACACCCCCAAATTACAGTGCATGATTGGAAAAGGAAATTTCTTACTCTTTCCAGCAGCCAGTTCCCAGGCTTTGCTAGGAATGATGATGCAGTGCATAGAGGTGAAGATCCATTTGAAACATGAAGACTGCACTGGATATTTTGGACAATTTTTAGGCAGATCTCTTAAAGTTGTATTTTTCTGTTAGCTCTCACTTCCTTACTATGTGGTTCTGAGACAGCATTATTTTAGGAGTCTCTTCCAGCATCCTTAAAGAAGTGTTTGGGATGGAGTCAAGTCTGTTCAGGTTACAAAACATTAAAGCAGTGGCGTATTCTCTGCACATTAGAGGCATGCTACTTTCGTGGGTTGGAGCCAAGGTGATCAATCCAGGCAATAAATACATTTCAAAAGTACTGAACACCAAAGCAGGTTGGCTGAATTTTATGGTTTTTAAATGGTGGAGATTTGAGTTTACTCACAATGAGTTTCTGATCTGGTTACAACAAGGAAGGGTAACCATAATCTGTGTGATATATCTGTGCTTTCAAAAAAAACCAAAAAACAAAAAACAAAACAAAAAACCACACAACCCAACAACCCTGGGCAGCAAGTGTCATGAGTTAATTGAATAATTTTTGCTCCCAAGGCTTATGCTACAGTGTTATATAAAGCAATGTAGACATGTTTTTCCTCTCCTCTGTCCCCACCCCTGGCCTCCCACTTCCAGATTTTTGGAGTAGGGCTTCATCTGAAGCGGGAAAAACTAAACTGCTGTTCTTACCCGTGAAGTATGATCTTGAGCCTCTTTATCTGCATTCTGAGATTCCTGCTCCCCCCCCCCCCCCCGGGCAACCAGTCATAGATGTGTACTCTTTGTGTCTTCATTAGATTTCAGAATAGGATCACCTATAGAGGTTGCTATAGGGGTGGGACAAAATTAGGCAGTGGTGCATATTCAATAAAAAATTAATCTGATCGTATACTCTGAGTTCAGAAGAGACCAATATGATCATCTAGCCTGACCACCTGCACAGTGCGGGCAACAAAACCTTATCCGCCCACTACTATAATAAACCTCCAACTTGTAACTGAGTTATTAAAATCCTCAAATCATGGTATAAAGACATGCTATAAAGACTTCACAGAGAATCCACTAGCAAGTGAGGCATTCTACAGAGGAAGGTGAAAAATACCAGAGCCTATGGTACTGTCCTCTGGGTAAAAAGTCTTTGCTGACCTCAAATAGGGTGATCAGGCAAACTAAGCCTGTGAGTAACACTCACTAGCAAAATGAGCAAGGAATCTTGTGGCACTTTTAAAGACTAACACATTTGTTTATCTTACAAGCTTTTGTGGGAGAAGTCCCACTTCATCTGATGCTTGAAGATGGAGAATGTACAAAATGGGAGGCAAAATAAATGCAGGGAAGTATAAGTCACAGGATCAGGTCAGATTATTTCAGTAAATCAAAGCGGTTGTTCAGATTCAAAGAATGTGGAACAGCAAGAGAGGGCAAAAATCACCTTTTGTAATAAGGAAGCCAATCTGTATCTCTGTCCAAGCCCAATGTAATGGTGTCAAATTTGCAATATGATTAATAACTCTAGTTTCTCTTTGAACCTTTGATTTGTCGTTAACTTAGTTAAGTACAGCAATTAACATATCATTCATGGATTGAAGTAGGATTTCTCCCACAAAAACTCATGCAGTAAATAAATTGGTTAGTCTTTAGAAGTGCCACAAGACTCCTTGTTTGTTTTTTCTGAACTAGACTAAGATGGCTACCCCTTTAGAAGTCACTAGCCAGATATTCAAGAAAGAATTATTTATAACTCAGGTCCAACCTCATCACATGTCCCATGGCAGGTCATTGGCATATCTACCACTGGTAGTCAGAGATCAGTTGGTTGCCAGACTAGGTTGTCCCATCATGCCGTTCTCTCCATAAATTTATCAGGTTCAGTTTTGAAACCAGTTAGGTTTTTTGCCCCTCACAGTTCCTCTTGGAAGGCTATTCCAAAATTTCAGTCTTCTGATGTCTAGAAACCTGCACTGAATTTCAAATCTAAACTTTCTGATGGTCGGTGTCTGTTAATTTTTTTCTTGTAACCACACTACTGTTGAACTTAAATAATTCCTCTCTTTCCCTGGTATTCATCCTTCTGATTTAGTTACAAAGCAATCATGTCTTGCCTCAGCCTTCTTTTGGTTAAGCTAAACAAGCCAACCTCTTTGAATCTCCTTTCATAACTTAGATTTTCTATTCTGCATATCATTCTAGTAGCCCTTCTCTGCATCTATTCTAGTTTGAATTCATCTGTCTTAAATATGGGGGATCACAACTGCATGCAATATTCCAAATATGAGGAATCACAAGCACCTTGTATAATGGTACTAACACCTCCCTATTTCTAGAGCAGGGGTCTCAAACACGAGGCCCACGGGCCACATGCAAATGCAACCCCTAAAACTTTTTCCTACAGCCTGCAACAACACTATTGTTACCCATATTTTCAATATTGTTGTATGAAAAGGGTTCAGTGGTGTTGCCCTCAGGCTAATGTACTTGTCCTCCTGCAGCCCTCATCGTGATTTGAGTGTCATACCCCCTTTTCTAGAGCCCTGCAGATCCATGGTTATCCACGAGTGCGGATAAATGCACATCCATTGCTGCTGATTGATTTACGGATGCAGATTCTATTTTTATCTTCTTACAGTTCGATCTGCCACTGCAGCTCCTCCGCTGATCTGTGTCAGCAGCACAGAGGGGATCCAGGAAGCACTCCAGACACTCCTACCTCAGCTCTGATTGTGATCTGCCAGCCATCAAAGTCTCAGTCTGGGACTTGGAGAGCCACTGCTGGCCTTTGATTGGCTTATTCCCCATGATTTCCCTGCCCACTTCTTGCTTTTCTTGTTTCCAGTTCGCATGCCATGCTGTCAATCAGATTTCATTGGTGGGGAAAGAAAGCTGATTGGCAACACAGCGTGAGAACCACAAACAAGAAAAGGAAGAAGTGGGTGAGATCCACATGGGGAATGAACCAGTCAAAGGCTGAAATGCTGAGTGTGAGCCCAAGCTCAGTTTTGGATGCAGCTAAAACCTGGCATGCGGATTTTGGACTGGATCAATGCTATCACTGAGCCAATGCGGATTGGATGAAGTTTCACGTTTTTGTATCTGTGCAGGGCTCTAACTATCTCTGCTGGAAATACCTCTTCTGATGCATTGTAGGACTTCATTAGCTTTTTTTTCCACAACCAGATCATAGCCTTCCTGTGATCAACCAATAGGGCCTGGTCCTTCTCCTTCTCAGTCGCTTCCAACCCAGCTGTAGGAATAATTCTTTAGTCCCTATGTACATAACCTTGCACTTTCCACTATTAAATCTTATCCTGTTTCTATAACGCCAGTTTACAACGTCATCCAGATCTACCTGTATGATACCCTGGTCTTCCTCTGATAGGCAACACCTTCCAACTTTGAGTCATTTGGAGAACTTATTAGCACATTCCCACTTTTTGTGCAAAGGTCAGTAATAAAAAGATTGGTCCCAAGACTGATCCCCAAGGAACTCCACCAGTAACTTGCCTCCAGCCTGGCAGTTCACTTTTCAGCATGACCCCTCGTAGTTTCCCCTTTAACCAGTTCATTATTCCCTTTTGAATTTTCATATTAATCCCTGTCTTTTCCAATTTAACTAATAATTCCCAAGTGGAACCATATCAAATGCCTTACTAAAATCTAGGTAAATTAGAAATACTGCATTCTTTTTATCTAAAAATCTGATACCTTCTTTAAAAAGGAGATCAGGTTGGTGTGGAATGATTTACTTTTTGTAAATGCATGTTGTATTTTATTCCAGTTACTGTTAACTTCGATATCCTTAAGTACTGTCTCTTCCAATTTTTTCCCCAACTCTTGTACATTACTGAGATCAAAGTAATGGGTTTATAGTTACCCTGATCCCTTTCCCCATCCCTGCCCCCTTTCTAAAAATAGAAGCTATTTTAGCAATTCTCCATTCATATGGTATAGCCTCGGAATCTAACAGATTCATTACAGATCCTTGCAAATGAGCTTGTAATTTCATGCTCCAGTTCCTTTATGTTCTTGGACACATTGTCCAGGCTTATCCATTTCATCCCATTGAGTTGCTCAGATTTGGATTATGTGCCAGATGTTGTAATTTCTGCTTCCATATTCTTAGACCTATTGGTCACACTACCACTATTGCCAGTCTCAATATTAGCTTAATTAAAAACAAGAGACAAAGTATTTGTTTAAATATTCAGCCTTGCGTAGATTATCCTTAACTTTAACTTCATTTTCAGTGCTCAGAAGTCCCCCTATTTTCTTCTTTTCCTATTTATATGGCTGTGGAACCTCTTACTATTGGCTTTAATTCCCTTTTGCAAGATCTGATTCTCCTTGGCATTTTCCTTTCTCAGTTTTTTTTACACGTTCTGACCTCCAAGAGGTAGCTTTCCTTGCTGAGTCCTCCCATCTTCCATTTCTTGTAGGCTTTCTGTTTTTCTCTTAATCACCTGTCTGAGAAGCTTACTCATCCAGCTTGGTCTACAACTTGTTCCAATGAAGTTTTTCCCCTTACCGGGGTTGGAGGTTTCATACAGTTCCTGCAACTTTGACTTGAAATAATTCCAAACCTCTTCAACCTTTTAGATCCATGAGCTCTACTTCCATAAGTGTCCCTGTGGGTGTTTCACCTTGTGTGCTGGCGTGTCCATGCGACACGGGTTGGAGAATTTTCTAGCAGTGCTCATCTGGGTCATGTGGCCATCGAGAGCCTGTCTCATGTTACTTGTTGTCCTCTTGGCACACGCACAACCCGACCACCATCTCAGTTGTTTGCAGTCATAGACAGAGCTTTCATTTCTCAGCTCATCTAACCACCTGTTCTCAAAAATCCCTTTTGCTTCCCAGTTCAGCTCCTTTCCTTGTCTCACCAAGTTACTCTTACCAGTTTATTCTCTACTTGTTTGCAAAAGAAAGATTAAAAAAAAAACCCTTCATTTCCACGGTTCTGGGCTCTCCCAGTTATAAACAATGAGAGACCTGCCATGATGCCATTCCAGTTTCAGATGGACAAGCTGCATGCATTAAATGCTTAGGTGAAGTGTACTTGTCCCACAAATACTCTTGCTGCCAAAACTTAAGCGCCAGACTGTACAAAGATGGAGACCTGCAACTAGCGCTGTGGCTAGCGGAGCACTCCCTAAGACCAGCCTCCGACCCTGGGCAAGCTGGTCCTGCTGCCCAGGCTCATTCCTCTCAGAGCCACCATTCTTCTCTTCCTTCAACATCCAACTGGACAAAATCATCATCTCTGAGACCCCCTACTAACGAGACCTCTGGTTCCTCAAGTATGCTGGCATCTGTAACCCTGAAATGAGCCTCCTTCGGATGCTCTGAGCACAGAGAAAAGATATCTCGCCCTATGGGGCCAGCAGTTGGCTCACTGATGAAAACCATCAGTCTCTTGGCACCCACAGCCCTGTTAGTGACCGAAGCTGTGCCAGCACTGACGCTGCTACCAGCCATAGCCAACCCAACAACTGCACCATCAACTTCTGTGCTGATACCTCCTCCATCAACACTTAACACCATCTGTGCCCACATTGACATCACACTGTGCTGAGCAAGTACCAGCCTCTTCTCCACTGATACAAGCTTCTGACCACTCAGCACCATGGAAGCGCACACAAAAGGGGAAACATCAGGCCAGCGTTCAGGAGCTACATCTTCTCGCTCCTACCACTTCTCAGGTTTTCAGCAGAGAAGACTCACCAGTATCCCAAGCTGGTGCAACATCGCCTATTCCATTCTCCAGCAATGAAGATGAAGGGGAGGAAGATCCTGCCATTTTCTCCGCCCAACCATCTTTGCCACAGTCATACCATAAACCACAGTTGCCACCATTTTTCACACATTACCCATGGTACCCACCACCTTGGCATGGCTATCCTTCCTATCAACAACACTAGCCCTCATGGGATGTTTAGTCTCAGTATTTGGCCCATTCTTCTAGATATTCTACCTTGCAGCACCAGCACAGACTTCTACCTCAGCCCCTGCCCCCCCCAGCACAGTATGTCTGTGAAGTAGAAGACAATTCAGAGGACCCAGAACCTAGGTCCTCAGGTATTCTCCAAGGAGCTCTCAGTTGTTGCAGCACATCTTCACCAACAATGTATGAACATCTTTCACTAGCTAGATGACTGCCTGATAAAATTGCCCAAATCCATGCAGGCTTCCCAACCGGTTGCCCTCTAAGCAATTCCACAGTATTAATAAACATGAAAAATTTGACTGTAATGCTAACACAAGATCATCATTCTTTAGGAATCCACCTGGACTGTATTCAGGCATATACCTTTCTGTCTCTTCAGAGACTCAACACCATTGTACAGTTGACTCAAGCCAGCAATCTGTGTCCCTGCAATCAGTGCAAGAGACTGCTTACAACTCATGGGCCACATGGCTGCAACCACCTACATAGTTAAAGACACAAGACTTCACATGAAACCTTTTTCACTATGGTTCACGAAAGTATACAAACCACAATTCCATCAAATACACAAGGTAGTCTCTAAACATTTAGAGAGAAAACTCTGCTTGCAATAGTGAATGATACCACTAAGCCTAGTAAAAAGAACACCCTTCTTCCAACAAACAGTAGCACATCAACATGTCAAAGTTGTGACTGACAATATAGCCTGCATGTTTTACTTGAACAGGCAGGGAGGTATCTGCTCCAAACCTCTTTGCTTTGAAGCAATCAAGCTTTGGAACTGGTGTCTCAAAAACAACCCCATTGATTTCAGCCTCATACTTGCCAGGTGTTCAAAACACATGGCCTATTTTCTCAGTCACTCATTCTTCCCAACCACAAGTGGGAGATACACCCTCACATATTAAACACCATATTCAAATAATAGGGATTTCCATCCATAGACCTATTTTGTGACATTTCACAATCACAAATGTCCAAACCCCTGCTCCAGAGTAGGGATCAGTACTGAGTTGCTAGTAGATGCTTTCCTCCTATCATGAACCAGAGGCCTCCTTTATACCTTACCCCCCATGTCTTTGATCCCCTGTATTCTCCACAAAGTAGAACAAAAATTGGCCACCCTGATAATGTTGGTACCGGTGTGGCCCAGGCAACCATAGTACCCTTCCTTCACGGACTGGTCAGTGAAAGCTCTAGTCACACTCCCCCTCAAAACAAACCTCCTCATCCAACACAGTGACCTCACAGTTCATCTAGACCGCACCAGACAACACTTAACAGCATCGTATCTTGTTGGAAGAACTCCTCCAGTGCTCTGATGCAGTGCAACACATACTTCTGAACAGCTGCAAATCATCTATGCGTGAGATTCACCTGCAAAAACGGCAGAGGTTTCATCACTGGTGTGCACAAGGCCAAGTACATCGCTTCTCAGCATCTGTTCTGGCCAGGATGAAATACCTTCTGTATCTAAAGATGACAGAATTAACCACCAGTGCCATCAAAGTTCACCTGGCGACCATTGCAGCTCACCACAGTCCTACACGGGACAAGTCCCTATTTACACACCCTACAAGTAAGCAGTTTCTTTCAGGTATTCAAAACCTATACCCAGAGGTGTACGCCTACCAACTCCTCTTTAGGACCTGAATATGGTCCTTAAGACACTAACTAGACCACCCTTTGAACCTCTAGCGATTTGCTCCTTCAGCCATCTGTCCATGAAGGGTGGTCTTCCTCATCACAATCACCTCTTTTCATCATGCTAGTGACTTTGCAGCTCTCGTGGCTTTTCCACCTTACACATTATTCTATAAGAACTAGGTGATTTGAAACCTCACCCAAAATTCATTCCCAAGATCATATCTTCATCCCATCTTAACCAAACAATTGTTACCTTGTCTTTATGCTGAAACCTCATTCAAAATCTTCCAGTGCCATCTTCCACGTTAGACATCCTTGGAATCTTGGCTTTCTACTTGGAAAGAATGAAACCATTTAGATCCATGAATAAACTGTTCATTGCGCGCACGCGCACACACACACACACAAAGTCATCCAGTTTCTATACAAAGACTAAGTGGAGCTTCAGCTGCATGTATATGTGCTATGACATCTCATCCATATCACTGCCTGAGCAAATATGTTCCTGTTCCACCAGAACAATGTCTGTATCTATGGCTTTACTACACAATGCCTGCTATTGACCAGGCAGCTAGATCAGATGCGGCGGTCAGGCTATTAGGCCTTTCTTCTCCAAAGAAATATTAACTGCAAAGCCCTTCCTTCCTTCTAGGACACTGCTTTGGAATCACCCAAGGTGGAGCACCCATGGTGACACTAATCGAGGTAGAAAGGGTAGTTACTTACCTTGTGTGGTAACTGGAGTTCTCCGAGGTGTATCCACCTGTGTGTGTTCGACCATCCCCGCTCCTGCTCTCTTTGCCTTGGAGTACCTTCCCTTTCATCCCTGCTCTGAGAGGGAACTGGAGCGGAAGGCATGGGGGTTCGTCACGTGTGCTGAGAGGAAGCCAAGAGAGAGTCTCTCAGTGCTTGCACAACCCAGATGAGTATTGCTAGAAAATTCTCTGAGCCGTGTACACCAGCACCCACTGGGACGCACCATGTTGAAGAACTCAAGTTATCACACAAGGTGGATAATCCTCCTTTCTTCAGTTCAGTCCACTTCCCTCACTAATTCCCTTAGTTTTTTCTTTTGTTTTTTTAAGTCAAACACTGTACTCACAGATCTGTTGCAGTTTATTGTTCTATTTAATTTGAACTGAATTAGCTCATGGTTGCTCTAACCGAGTTTGTCCCCTACATCCAGTTCTTCTATAAGGTCTTCACTACTCATCGGCATGAAATTTTAAGATGGCATCCTTCCTTGTTCGTTCCATAACTATTTGGTAAAGTAATTAGTCAGCTGTCACATCCGGAAAAATATTAGCCCCGTTATTGCTACTAGCACTTCTCTGACCATCTGTATAATCACACAGTTCCCAGTAGTATTTACTTCATTAAAAGCCTTAGGGAGGTCTTTATTCATGTCTTGATCATATCCCAAGCACTATCCCAGGAGAAACTCTAGCAGTTTTCTTCCCCAAAGTGTCTTCTACCTATACACTCTGTCTTATCAATTCCTGCATTTCTAATACGGTCTGCCTCATCACTGATATACAGTACCACTCCACCACCTTCGCATTTGTATCTTTCTTTCCTAAACAGCACATTTCCTTCAATACGTGTACAACATTCATGGTGCCTATTCCATCATGTTTTTGTTATCCCTATAATATCTTGTTTCACTTCCTTTACAAGTAGTTCTAGTTCCTCTATTTTGTTTCCAGGCCTCCTTGCACTGGTATTTTAATTTTTGCTGTTTTGGTTTTGTTCACATTTCTTACCTTACTTTGGCATAGTCATTCTGCTGCCGGTATTGTTTGTTAGACTGGTATTTACCCTATTGTTTCCCAACCAGTGTGGCACAGCACAGGGGTGTGCTGTCAGGCCTGAGCAGGTATGCCAGAATTTTTTGGAAAACTACGTGAAGAGTTCTGGATTGGCTCATGAATATTCATGAGTTCATTTGGAGATTTTTAAGGTGGTGTGCCCCAAAATAAATAAAGATATCAAGGTGTCTCACGGCAGAGAAAAAGTTGGGAACTGCTGCTTGACACACTTTTCCTCTCCCCAGTGCTTTTTCCTTTCTTACTTCATTTTCCTCACTTTCAATGCTAAAATCAAGCATGGCGATTATATGGATTCTTTCCCACTATGGCTAGGATTCTCTTTAGCCTCAGGTCCACATCTCATGTCTTAGCACCTGGCAGACAGCACATCCTTCTGTTTTCTGGGTCAGCTCTGGTTATAGACCTGTCTGTGCTTCTCAGCAGGGAGTCCTCAATCACATAGACTTGCCTTTTCCTGGTATTGGTGCACTTCTCTGGCCTATCCCTGTCCTTTCTGGCTGCAAATAAATCTCTTCAGTTTTCATCTGCAATCCTTGCAACCACTCCTGTATCCTCCTGGCATTCTTAACAGGTGGTGTTTCCATTGCCTTATCTGTTTCTTTGTATTGGATTGGTTGCTCTTTACTTCTCACCCTGCTGCTTCTAGGAACTTCCTGCTATGACCTTTCTTCATTTTCCAGTTCCACAAACTTGTTTCTGAGTTCTGTTTCTCCTTCACTAGCCTGTCTTTTCCTCTGCCAGGTTCTCGCAGTCACATCCTTCCACTGGGCAGTTTCCTCATCCACCATTCTCCTCTGAGTTTGAGCTTGGTTCTGCTTCCATCTACAGGTCTGGGTTTTTTCCCTTCAGTGTCCTTATTTCTTTGCTCCATCAGCTGCTTGAATCCCCTTCTAAACTTAACCAGAATTTCTGCCTGCATCGCCAATCTACCAGTCTTCTCTTCCATCAGCTCTGCGAGGTGGCATTTCATACAAATAAAGCTCCTTTGAGGTATTCCCTCCGGGATCATGTACATCATGCATCTTCCACATCCAGTCACCTTCATTCTCTTGCACTGCTTGAATGATTACTTCTGCGCCCTTTGTATCATAACCTTTCCTAACTTCTGTCAGAGACAAAAAACGCACCCCCCAATGAGCTCACCAAAAATACCACCACACTACATGCTCTCTCCCTGAACTGCCATTACAAACTTCCATTCAGACTCCCCAGTTTAGCTATTTGCTCTCTCTTGTGCCACTGCAGCTGTCACATGCTTCCCACATGCATCAGTGCTTCAGTTCCATAGGTAGCTTTACAGGAATCCTGGTAGTGAACTGTACAATGCTCCAGATGTCTACAATAAAACAGGCAGAGACTTCTGATAAACTTACAGGTAAAGGAATCTGTATTCAGACTCTACAGGGCATATGAATTCCTAAGACCTCTAAACATTCACTGATGTCCTACACTGAATCTGAATATAGTACTCCATGAACTTCCACAGAACCTTTTTGAGCCTAGTAAGTTTTGGCTATATTTATATTTCCAAGTGGGTAACTTAGTCATAATCACTTCAGTTAGGAGGGTTTCTGAATTTAGGGGCCTTATTATTTAAGCCACCGTATGAATATTCCACAAATGAAAAATTGTTCTCAGAACTCCTATGGATTTTGTTTGTTTTGCTAATAAGACTATGCCTACTCAGCAACTAGGAGCATGCTTTACACCTCATGCACATAGACACACACTAACTTTGCTCACGCTAGCTCACTGAAAATGGCAGTGTATCCACAGGTAACAGAAAGCTGCTTGTGTACAAACACACTCAAACTGTGGCAAGTACCTTGGTGGCTAGTCTGGGCTGCTACTCTGCTACATCTGGCTGCACGGCTGTTCTTGAGCTAAAACATCTGTGTGTCTGAGCTGCAGTGCAGATGTACACTGAGAATCCATCTTTGCTGCAAGAAACTAACTACTTCTACATGCAAAAGGATGCGACTTGAGAAAAACAGGCTTGTGATACAAAGAGGTGAAAAGGTATTCACTGAAAGCATCAGAGCATATTCAGGAAAACATTACTTATTTGTGGCTTTACTGCCCTCAGTACAGGGGAAGAAAGCCACTCACAGACAGCAGAAAAGACATACACATGTATTTTTGACCTTCAAGTAAATTCGACTAGAAATGAGCTGCTCTTGAGGTGGAAGAAGCTCAACAGCACTAAATTAATACACAAGTTATTCTGCCAAAATACTTAACTATACAAACAAAAAACCCCACCAAAGCCATTATCACATTAACCAATCATTGTTCAGATAGAAGATGCATTACCTTGATGCAGACTAATAGTTTCAAATTATCTGCTTGGAAGAGAGTATTTGAGATGTTCTTTCCACTCCCATACCTGGTGTTTTGATTGTGGTTTTGCTAGGATGCTCATCACCTGACCTAATCTTAATTTAAGAATTAATATATTCTTATGGGGGGAGGGGGGATTGACTTACCTATTTGCTTCTTTTCTACAAGATGTCTGAACATCCATCTAATATCTTATCTGATGTGGATCTTTATAGTTTTTGCTAAATTCCAGTAATTTAAAGGGTAACAGAAAATTTCCTTTCTTAGTATTAGTCATACTAGCTGTAACATGTCAAAAATGATAGGGGAAAATCAAAAGAAAATTTATGAAATGCTTATTTTAATTGATTAATAGTTCATTAATTAAAACATTTTTTGCAAAATTTCTGTGCTTAGTAAAAACTTTTCCTTGGTAGTTCGTATATTTCACGTAGACTTTCAGATTTTCAAGGTTTCTTGCCCCAGTGAGAGCCAAATACAATTGTTTGAAGAGTCGTCAAGAAATATTGGAACCAGCTGAAAGCATAGCTGAGAGCTTTGTAATTTTGACAAGTTCCAGAGGGGCAGCCTTGGCACCAGAGTGAACCATCCCTGGGTTTCACTGGCTGCTACTGTCCAGTGTTTGAATCCTCAGCCATTTCGCCTTTATGAATTACAGCAAGGTATGCAGCTACAATAAGGTATATATCTGTGCCTGCCAAGACTCCTAGGCCCTTGTGATATCAGACATGCAATTGGTTGAGTCATCTCTGATGTCACAGTGGTCTGTCACATGGTACACTTCACATCACGCACACACAAAGCAAATTAGGAGAGTTGATTGTTTAATACTACCCTTGTATAAAAGTGAGAGGTGAGCTTGGAAGTTGTGTAAAGGAGGGCAATACTCAATTATATAGAGCTACTTGAAATGGTGTAGGGTTTTTATTTGCTGGTGTACTGAGCAATATTTTCTGTCCATCATGCTCTGAGGAATCTGAGGTTGTCTTTCAGCAAGTTAAAGTTGGCTTATTAAAACCATTTTCTACGTTATGTATGAGCATTTCTTTGGTACTGTACATGTGCAGTGAGATTCTGCAAATAACATGCTTAGAGCAACTGGAAAGAAGTTTCATAATTACCCAGTCAGTAACGGTGTCTGGCAACTGTCATTGGTGATTAACATTCATTTAGTTTATATTTGTTTTATGCTTTTGACTTACTGCTTTAACAAAATTGTTGGTGTACTCCACCATTACTGAATATAAATATCAGATACCTTTAATTATGGTGGTTTAATTTCTACATTATTTATATTCCCATAAAGGCCCAACCTGGCACAGTGTTATGTGCTGTGAATTCCCTTTGAAATCATTTCTTGGGGAAGAAGCCCTCAATCCAGTTATGCAAATTATTCCATAGAGAGTGTGCATTTTTCTTTGTAGGCTTTAAAGGTGAACTAAAAGGGGCATGAGGCCTTTGGGGCCAAGTGTCTAAAACAAGGAAGACAAAAACCTTTCAAACTCACTGAATAAATATTTTGGGGGGTTGGGGAAGAATCATATTGCAGGTTACCTTTTTAGTCCTAGTTACAATTTCAGGAATTTATGACGCTATGTTTTAGTTTGTTGATGGTTTCATTTGAAATACTTATTTCTTTTCAGAGTCTGTACTCTGAATATTTTTTAAGAAACCTGGTATGAAAGACTGGCAATAGTTTTGTGTTTAATCAGAAATCAGAGCACTTAAAGTATAGAGACAACCTAACCTCCAAACTGGTCTTTCCTTCAGGTATCCTTTTATGTAGCAGTGGTCTTCATAATACAACACTTTAAACTGATAAACTAAATTAGAGCTTATTAATTCACTGGTTAGGGTTGCTGTCTTTGCTTTGGTGATCGTGATGCAAAGCTGTTGTAAACTCAACCATCAATGCACTGACTGCTTTATGCTGTTCTGATGTACCAGTGAATCTGCCATTAAGATTTTTTTAATTGAGGTTGACAAAAATACCACACACAGCATTCCATTTCTTGTTTAGTATTCATATATTAGATTTTAAATAAGTAAAAAAGTTCTTAAACAGAAAACCATATACAAAATGATTTATTGTATTTGTTTTGGGGATAAAATAAAAACTGAATCATGTTAGTGAGTAATGCACACTGACTTTGAATTAAAGTTTCTGAAGGATTTTTACCCCATTAACTTAGTGGGAATGTTCCACAGACAGAATTCATTTATTTAGTGACACAATCTTCAGTTTACTAGGTTACAGATTCATAAAAATGTTTTGATTTATGGTAGTTATGATTATTCATTTTGTTTAAATAGGACATACTTGACGTGTTGTTTTTCTTACTATCGCTTAGTTGCTATACAGTTTGGGGAAGTGATTGAAGTTATATTTGGTAAAAAATAATAGTTTTCTGTGGAGGAAAACAGTTTTGTGGAATGGAAATTCTTTGGTTTTTGTTGAGTAGTAGATAATTATCCCCTGAAAAATTTATGTGAAAATTTACTGTGTAAAACAGTTGTATTTGCTTGTTTTTTATTTTCTTGTGTACTGAAACTATTACTCATGGTGTTTTTATTCGCCTTTTCCATGAGAGAGAGACAGACAGCTTTTTGTTTTTGTTGAATTTGGTGTAATTTCAATAAGGCTTATGGTACCTGATTTGCAAGTTCAAGTTCAGGTTTTTGAATTTTTTCTGTGTAAACATAACACCATTAGAGGTACTCATTTTCATACTCCATCAATGCTGCTGTTAGATTTGAAATCATTGTTACAATTTATTGGGAAATAAACCTTAACTCAGAATGAGTTACTTTAAAAACATTAAAAAAATGAAGTATTCATATTTGTTACTGTTTTTAGTTCTTGTTGAATATCCATTTTTATGATTAATCATTTTATTTTTCCACTTTTACAGTTCAGTTTCACATTGCCCACTTATATGAAATCCAGGTGAGTGATAAGCTTTTTATGATTTGGATGAAATGTAATCAGTGTATTTATATAATCAGTTTGTGAAGTCCAGCCTATTAGAGACACTTTTGTGAATAAAGCAAGGCACAAGCAATGTGAAGTTTACATGTATTCATTAGGAAAATAAGGGGCAAACAACTCTGGAAATGTGATTTACATGTGCAGTAGTTTGGACTTACCACAGTGAGACGAGCTAGCTATTTTTTTTCTCTTAATCTTTATATTTCCCAGTTCCTAGGTAAGCTCAGTCATTTTCAGGCAAGAACTAAACTTGAGCAGTTGGTTAATATTTGTTAAATTTTAAATTCACTTTCACTACAGCAGTTCCTAAAACAGTTGCCAGATGCTCTGAGACTCCATATGTGTGAACACACAAAGAAACATAAATGAGGTTACTGTTATATAAGGTCAGAATGACCATCTGCAGTCTATAAAGCTGTGCTGATATCAGTTCTGGGTCAAATTCTGTCCTCAGAGTTTCCTCAGTGTGTTTTTTGGTAAGATATGGAAAACTTGTCCACCAGTTCAAATTAAAATGCTAGGATACAAATAAATGTAACATGCCATCTTTTGAGAAATTCATTCAAAGTGTGATGTAATTGGAATGAAAACATATTCATGCAATGCACTGAACACTTTCTATCATGTTTCTAGAGGTAGGTATTAGTTAAAATAACCAAGTAAAAGAAGCGCTCAGATAAATAGAAAACAAAAGCTATTGTAAACTAAGTGGAGCCAAGTAAATTCTGTGCTTTCCTTAGCTAAGTGACAAGTGAGCTGATAAAGTAAATGTAATGGGGGGGAGCATAAATTGACTTTATTTTGTGAGTTAAATCATTTTAAAAATAAGAAGTATGATTGTCTGGATGCTTGGTTTGTAAAGTATATCGGATGCCTTAGATCAGTGGTTTCCAAATGTTTTAATGAGGTGACCTATGTGGAATCCAAACTAATGGGGGTGGGAGAAGGAATCATTGCCCTACACTGTTGCTCGTTGCTGCTGCCTCCTGGCCCTGCTGAGGGACCACTGACTACCCGCAGGAGAGTCCTTTGCCCTAGCAACATAGTGCTGATTCCAGCCTAATGCAGAAAAGAGGCTGTCATGATGGGATTGGTCAGGCCAAAGCTGAGTGGAACTGCAGCCCTTAGCATGCAGCACCACTCACCCAAACCCCTCTGTCATGACTGCCTCTCCTCTGCACTAGGCCGGAATTACCATTGCGGTGCCGGGTCAGCTGAGATAGTAGGGGTCATGGCGGAGGGGAGCTCGGTCCAACCTGAATGATGTTCCTGCTGCTTGTTAAATATGGCTCATGTAGCTGTAGAGAAACAACAGTATTTTCACATTTAAGTTAAGCCAGATAATTCGTCAGGGGTGTGGTGACTTGAACTCTTGCTCAGAAAACCAGGAGATCCTTGACTGATGTTCAGTCACTGTGTTGATGGAATTAGTTGTGATTTCTGACTTAACAGGGCGGGTCACATGAAGGCATGTTCCCTTCCTGAGGGGCACTATGGCACTGAAACTCCATGCACCAGATTGCAACATCTGGAGCAGAGAGTTGGGCCAAGCCCCAAAGGACAGGAGCTGCCACAGTGTGATGAGTGCAGAGCAGGCTCACTCTCCAACCCTCAAGCCAACAGGCCTGCAGCAGATTCTGTTCTTGTGGTGGCCACATCATTTGAGGAAAACTGCTTTAGATAATTGAATTCAAGGTCATTTACTTCAACCAGTGCTTCATTTATCCTAAGTTTTTCAAAAGGGTATGTTAGAATTTAAAGCCTTAGCTAAACACAGATTTAAGTCAAGAAATTCTAAGACAGATGTGGAATTGGAACCAATTCTTTTCGTGGTTCTGGTTTTAGGTTATTACTCAGTCTGTGGCTGAGAGAATTTGAATAGTCTAGTAGATAAAAAGGATCTTAGACTTAGTACTGTGCCATTGTTCTTTGAAAACGGTACTACCATTCTCTGGGCTCATTCTGGCTGTGTAAGGCCTGGTCTAGAGAGTTTTGTCAACAAAAGTCAGTTTTTGTTGACAAAACAGTGCTGACATACACACTACAGCAGTCTTTGCTGGCCCCCGTGCCAGCACTGCCCACCACACCCTCAGCAGGTGCTAGTGCCAGAGACAGGGACACTTCCCTGGTGGCTCTGCTCCCTTGCGCCGAGCTCCTGTCCTCTGCTGGCTGCACTCGGTAGCTGAGGGGCAGAGCCAGCAGGGGACAGGAGCACCGCAGCTCCTTTTCCCTACTTGCCATGCTCCCCAGACAGGGTGTGGGACCGGTAGGGAACAGGAGTCCTGTGTGTTGCAGCTCCTTTTCCCTGCTCTCTGTACTCCCCAGCAGGGGACAGGAGCCACGGCGTGTGTGTGGCTCTTGTTGCCCCCAGAGGGAGCAGCAGCAGTGCTGCATGACACTCAGACTAGGTGTGCTGGAGACTGCTGACCCCTGCAATACAGTCATCTCCTTGCCAACAAAACTGCCCTTTTATTTTGGCAAAATAAAACCACCTCAACAGAGGGTGTAGAAGTTTTGCTAGCAGAGCTCATGTGGTGCAGTGTCAGTGTAAATGCTGTCCTCTTAGTGGGGTCGAGGAGCTGTCATTCTTCTCACTATCATTGTTTCCCTAGAACAGTGAAATTGAGAAGAAAAGTCTGATTCTTGACTTCTGTTTGCAAACCGGACTGGGCAAGCCTCATTGGTTGGAGTGGCTACCAACTGCAAGATGGGACTGGGCAGCCTGGTGCCTGAGTGAATTTCCAAAGGGATAGTCGTGTTAGTCTAGTCCAGCCAAAAAAAAAAAGAGTCATGTGGCACTTCCAGTCTTTAAGTGCCACATGACTCCTTGTTTTTTATGCTGGTGCCTGAGTGCAAGCCTGGGACATGGGCACGTGCCTGGCTGCAAATCAGAGCATGGACTGCTGCTGCCCAGGTCCTATCTGCAGGGCCAGGTAGAATGTGGGGGCTGTAGTTGGCTCATGGCTGTGACAAGGGAAGGAAGAAAACCGCACACGGCTTACTGGCTCCTGGTTTCAGAGCCTGTGCTTCAGTCTGAGCAAGAATATGTACACTTCTGTTTTTACCCCATAGTACAGGCTTTGCAAGCCAAGTCAGTTTCCTGTCATTCAAGCTGCTCTGTGTGTGTGTGTTTGAAGGTGTTTTTTATTTTTTTTAATTTTTATTTTTGGTGGTGGCTTTTGTTTTTGTGGTGTTTGTTCATTTGTGGTATAGACCACTGAGACCAGCCTCAGTAGTGCTTCAAAGGGACAATCTTGTGTGCTTGACTCCATTTCTGTGGCCATTCTTGGTGCAGCCAAGCCAAAGTCTCTTATCAGTCAACTACATAGCTACATTGGGTCAGAGGTTCCCATAGAACCAAAAGTTCTGTTTAAAAACAACTTTTGAACAATATGGCATTCTCAGATGTTATTGAAAAACTGTACGTTATAGACCAAAAGAATACTGAAAATAACTATAAATAAAAGTGAAAATAACTTACTTTCTAAACTGAGCAAAATTGTCATAAAACAGATACAAATAGTGAGAAATTGATTTTTTTTGCCTCAAATTTTTGCTTGCAGTACTCTAATTTAAGAAGAATGTTGCTTGATTACAGCAGGATATTTTTAAGTTGTGTTCCTTTCAAGGCAACTTGTAAATTAATAATTGTGAAATCTTATTTGATCACTGAGTATATTTTGTGGAAAGCCTGATACAGCACAACAAAGACTATATTTTTATTATTGTTTTCTGTGCTTTTGTACAAACACAGTACAACATACTTCTGTCATGACCAAACTATTGTTTGTGTAGGATATAAATCTACATTCTACCCATATGACTGCACACTAGATCCTACATGGCAAATGTAGATTTTCATCTCTTTAAAGCACTAGTTTTGTGGCAATCACATGTGTTTTCCAGGAAGCCACCTAGTGTTAATATTAAAAAATCCTTGTGTTTATATATATTTTTTAAGAACAAACAACCTTAAAACCAGCGCACTGAAATGGAGAAAACAAATACAGAAGTAATTCAGAGTGATCAGATAGCTTGTATGAGGCTTTTTAATCACTGTGAATGGATTTGTTTGCAAGAGGTGAGCTGGCCAGTATAGCATATACAGTGGCCAGCCAACCTTTTGCAAACAAACACATTTACAGTGATTAAAATGGCTTGCATGCAACATCTGACCACTCTGAATTACTTCTGTACTTGTTTTCTCCATTTTAGAAAGTTGGTTTTAAGGTCATTTGTTGTTTAAAAATCTCTTGGTTTTTATACTATTTTTCAATCAAGACAAAAAGCAGATCAAATCAAAACCTGTGAACACCACTTGCCTGAAACCTCACCTGTAACTGTTGTACCATCTGCTGAAGAAATGTGAGAAAGTGCAGGGAATGGAGACAGATAAGATGGAGCAAAGTTAATAATAAGGGCGTCTTAATAACCAGAATTAGAGCTGATGTTAAGAGATGAACTTTTTAGAAAAATGCTGTGGAATTTTAGCAGTGTGGGTCATTCAGTTTCAATTTAACTAATATCAAGAAAAATATACAGTATGTGTTTAATTCTGTTTTCACTACATGTAAGTGAAAAATGTATGCATGCAAGATTATAGGCTTGAGAAAAAGGTTATAACCCAAAAAGGGTGGAAATTTCTATAACAATAGAACAAATGTCCATCTATATTTCAGTATAGTATTTTAGGTAAATGGTGTACCTACCTATTATGTCTTCAGCAACACAAATAGAGACATGTTGTAAATGAGAAATGCATTATTTCTGCTGTCCAAAATTAACTAAAAAAAAAATTGATTTATGAATGTTGTAACTTTTAAGGAAGGTATTCTTGTGGTAAATTTAAAAATTTTAAATATGCCATTTTATTTTATAAAATGGAAACATTATATGTTTATGATAATTACTTGTGTTCAAGGCCTAAAGAGAGTGATCCTGGGTACAGCAAACGTTCTTTAAATGGCATACTGATAAATGGCATGTATGCTTAGGTGGACCCAAAAAGTAGATTAACTGTAGTGGATTTCAGTGACTGAGCAACATATAAATGCCATGCTCCGTGTTTGTAACCTGCTGGCACGAGAAGGGTATATTTAGTAGAATAAATATTCTTATTTGCTTGATTTCAAAAATATGCTGGTCAGTGTACATCAAGTATCGGTTTAAAAAAACAGAAATATGAAGGAAGTTTGAGACTTTTTCTCAAATTGCATAGCACTTAGATACTAGTGGGATATTTCTAGAGTAAGGTTCTGTTCAGTGTGAGTAGAAATACCAAATCTGACCAAGTTGTAAAACAAAAATTTTAGTAGTTGTTCATTACCAATAAAACTCTACTTGACCTTTTCCCCAAAACAGGCATCCTGCTCTTCCAGCCTTTGTTCTGTGCCTGCTACTTATTTTCTGGAATGACTATTAAATACCACTTACCTGTATGCAGTTTTGAAAAAGTGTAATGTATGGCACTAACTAGTAACTAATGTTACTAACACAAATAGTTAAATGTTAATATTTGCTTTCTTTGTATAATATGTTGACAAGAGATATTTCATTTTCACCTATTTAAGAGCTGCTTATTATAATGTTTTACATGTGGGCTTCAGATAAGATAATAATGTAAACAGTGGGTCAGATCCTCGGGTGGTGCAAGTCGGGAAATTGTCAGTGAAGTCAGTTGAGCAACAGTGATTTTTATCAGCTGAGACTTGTTGTGGGGGAGTGGGTACAGAGGGCATGATCCCCACACTGCAAGAGGGAGTCCCAGTCTTGAGGGAAGAGACCAAACCACAATTTTTTGGGTTAACCACTTTTCATGTGACTTTTATTGAGGTAAACAGAATTACAGAAAAGAAAAGAAAAAGAAAGGTTAAATGAGAGGTTAATATTATTCAATTACGAATATTCCTATTACTAAAATTAAAAATCTTGCAATTCCTTTTAGATTACACTTAACAAAACTCATACAAACTGGGTTTTAGAACTCTATTTCTTTAAGGTATTTAAAGATCTTTTAAGTATAAATTAATAGCCCAATAAACAGAAGATAGAGCACAAATACCACTATAATGCCTATCCCAATCCTTGTGCCTAACCCTGAATTAAACCCCCCCCAGTGCCAATCCTGCTTGGTATAATTTAGCAGAGTGGGGTTTATGGGAGACAGAGAGAGAGCACACAATCTGTGGGCAAAAAAGCGTGCTATTTACCGCACACACGCACTAAAACATCATGCACAGCCTGGACAGCACGAACACCTTGCTTCTCCACCTCGCTCTCCAGACACCATGGGTCACGGCCCGGTGGGGCTAGCCATGGGCTGTTTGCAGCTAGGAGTTACAAGGGTCAGCTGACGTGCCTGGCGGGGAATACAAGTGGATTTATTCTTTCATCACATTCTTTTACACTGCTTTTTCCCAAATTGATTGTGGAACACCAGCTTGATTCTGATTTGTGAGGTTTATAGGTTCAGAGCAGTAATAATACACATACACACATCCCCAAAAAGCATTTTCCAATTTAAATCCCAAATTTGACCAGGTTACATTTACCACATCTGAAGATTATCTCCGGAGTGACAGACAGTAGATCTGTTTCCTTGAGAAAGAGAGAGAGAGAGAGCAAAACGTGATAGAACAGCCCGGTGTTAAAACGGCTCGATCAACAGTGCAGCCTACAGGCTTGCGCCTGTGGCCTTAAAATCCAGAGCCCATCGTGACCAGCTGCAGCAGTTGAACACCCCCACCCACCCTCTTTGGATGTGCCTGAGGGCTATGGCCTCCCTCCCACTCCAGGGTGAACAGGTGAAAATTAAAGAATTCAAAAAGAAAAAGAAAAGGATCTGCCAAAAGAAAAAAAAAACAAACAAACTGCAGGCTCCCTTGGTGATCAATCAAGGGGTTTAAAACCCTTCCTTGTGAAGAGTGGGGAGATGCCTAGGGAGTGGCCAGATCCCCTGGCAACACGACAGGCTGCTGACCTATCACTTCTCCAGCGTCCCTAGACCAGAACCCCAGCTTTATGGCTGAGACCTCAAAAATTTGCATATTGCTTGTTGGCATGGAAACCTACTGACCTTGGTCAGTAGATTTTTCTCATGAGCTCATGGGCTTTGCAGGCGTCTATTGTCACTTTCCAGGGTTTGGTTTGAACTGGTCTGGGGTTACCTGCAGTTAGTTTTCTTTTAAAAGTGTTACTGTCTGCGGTTTTCTGACCCTGGACGATAACACCACATAATTATTTCTTTTCCCAATTAGAGGCCTAACAAGCTACATTCCATAAGCCAGGCTGGAGTTTAGCCATAGCAAAATTCAGGTGGAAAAGTCCACCTTTCACAAGGCTTTGCTCAACAGCTTTTTGGGCACTGATCACACATTCTGTAGTGCAGGATGCTTAAGATCAGTGGCAAAACTTCTGATTCTGTACTAACATCTTTAGTGAAATTATTTTAAAGTTTTGATTTTAATAACAAATCTAGCAACTCAGCTTATTTTTAACTGTTGACAGCTTTATTAAATGCTGCCCAGGGTATTAGAATGGCATGATAATAGAGGGTATATGACTGCCTGATGGGGTAAGGAACCAATGTTCCAAATCTGAATTCTAGTCTTCAGACTTTCAGATTCATAGGCCAGAAACAAATGATTAGTGTTATCAAGTCTGAACCTTGTAACTCGGTCCATAGAATTTCACATGTGATGGCATCATCAAGCCTGTTTTGTAAATTCTCAAACTCAGCCAGAATATGTTTTAGAAAGTAGTCCAGTCTTGAATGAAAGACTTTAGTAATGGAGAATCTGCCACATCCCTAGATAAGGCTTTCCAGTGGTTACTGTCACTATTAAAATTCTTCTACTCTGAATTTGTTTACCTTCAACTTTTATCTTCAGGATTGTGTATTTGCCGGACTAAAGAACTGCTACTATCCAAAACCTTTTCTTTATTTGTAGGTACTTATAGACTTACATGCCTATAGGTCAGGGTGTCCCAAACTTTTTTTTCTGGTACTCCCTTTGAAAATATTTCAGGCTGTGACCACTGCTGCTCCCAAAGTGATGACCCTTTCTCTCCAAGGCCATGCCACCCTTGCAAGCACATATGGGAGCTGACCCTTGTGAGGGGTCATGTTCCCTGCTTTAAGAACCTCTGCTATTGGTGATCAAGTCACCTGTTAATCTTTTTGTTTATCCAGCTAAATAGATGATCTTCTTTGGTTTCTTAATCTAATGGTGTTTTTTCCAGAGCTGAATCATTCTTTTAGCTCCTTCTCAAGCCTTTCCAATTTGCCAAGATACTTTGTGTCAACATTAGGGCTCAGTATTCCAGTAACACTGTCACTAATGCCATGTGCAAGTAATAATGGCACCTAAAATTACTCAGTGTTCCTTAGCTTATACATGCAGGTATTACATTTGCTGTCTTATCTACCACACTGCACTATGAGAGCTACTGTTCAGTGGGGCTATCCAGCAGGACCTTTAGTTTTCTGAGACACTGCTTTTCTGTTAGTGTGTGTGAGACCTACAGTCTTTGTTCCTGGATGTGTGAGCTTACACTTAGCTGTACTAAAATACCTGCTATTCAAATGAGCCTAACTTGCTATGTTCTATAGATTACTCGGTGGAACCAACCTGTCCTCACCCTTTATCACTTGTCCAGATTTTGTGTTGTCTGGAAATTTTACCAGCGGTTACTTGGTTTTCTTCAAGTTCATTGATAAGATATTGAATGGCTTTTGAGCAAGAACATGTCCTCCATTCAAAAGTTATTTTTCAAGCTCTATCAGTTAACCAGTTTTCTATCCACTAAGTATGAGCTGGAAGGATATCATTCGTAGTACTAAATTTATAATCAGAATATCATGCCATAATGAGCCTTACAGAAGACCATTACGTCAGCATCATTACTTTTGTCAGCCAAGCTTGTAATTTTATCAGAAAAGATACCAAGTTTATTTTTGAAACCTATTCTTCAGGAAGCCATGTTTGAAATATATTAATTATGTTATTGTGTGTTAATTCTTTACTAATTTAATTCTGCATTTGCCTTTCCATGATTAACCCAGAATCAGTGTTAAGCCTACAGGCCTGACATTTGCCTTGGTATGACCCTGTTTGTTTTTGGATATTGGCATGTTATCTTATTTCTAGCCCTCTACGTCTTCCATAGTAATCCATCATTTCTTAAATATCAGTGTCACAGAGTGCCATTGTCCAGTTATCTTAGAACTCTTGGTTGTAAGTTATATCTAGTCTTGCAGATATCAAAATGTTAATTTCAGCAATTGCTGTTTAACATCTTCTGTAATTTGGTATTGAACTAGAACAGGAGTCTCAAACTCAAAGCAGGACAAAGGCCACATGAGGACTAGTACATTAGTCCAAGGGCGATGCCACGCATGAGGACTGGTATATTAGCTCAAGGGCTGCACCGCTGAACCTTTTCATACAACAATATTGCAAATATCAGTAACAATCATGTCGTCATAGGCCACAGGAAATAGATTTAGGGGCCTCATGCGGCCCACGAGCCGCGTGTTTGAGACCCCTGAACTAGAAGGTATTTCATCATCCCCATAAGGTGTGAGCATATCGTTCATTGTTTTCCAACTATAAAACGGATATATTTATTGAATTCCTTTGCCTTTTCTACATTAGTAATAATTTAATCATCTGTATCTAGTATACTTTGCTGAGATTTCTTTTGATTCTTATGCTAAATTGTAGAAGTTCCTTTATATTGTCTGTAAATGTGCTGGACATGAATTTTTCAGATAGCTAACTTCCTTTGTCAATTGTCTACATTGCATGGCTGCTGAGGTACAATTGGGGCTGTCCCTAGGTTGAAGCCAGTACCCTGACAGCAGCTGCCCACCTCTGGCCCATATCCAGCAGTCAGACTGTAACAACCCAACAACCACCTCACAGGCTGCAGCCACCTGCCTCCTGGCTGGTCCTGGCACAACGTGGAGACTCTGGTGGCAGCCTTCTGCCTTCCAGTGGGTCTTAGTATGCAGCCAGGGGGTGGGTTGCAGCCAGGGGGTGGGTTGCAGCCACCGCCTCCCACCTGGTACCTCTTTCCAGGCAGGAGGCAGGCTGCAGCTTTTCTATTTGTTAAATGTTATTGCTGCTTTCATTTCCCCCTTAACCAGGATGATATGTTAATCAACAAAGCTGTTTCTTCAGACTGTGGGCTTCTGGGCATCGAATAGTTTTCTTTAATCATTCACATGGTTTTGTTACATTTTTCTTTCCAGTCAATTTTGCTTATATTGTTTTCGGCTTCATGAAGTTGTTCTTTTAAAGCACCGAGAGAGAGAGTTTGTGTGTGTTGTGATTAGCACTCAGGACTTCATACTGTTTGCACATAACAGATGTAACTAGGTTGTGAACACTTGCATATGGGTCTCCACTGATGTTTAGTTCAGGAGTCTATTGATCTTGGTTCAGTGATCAAAATACGTTTATCTGTCAGAAATCTAATCTAATTTTCAATAATGCAAGATACGGTGTAATATGTTTTATGTAAGAAGATGTATAATTACAATTTGTGGAAATTTCAAAAAAGTTTTATTAATGATGATAGGAAACTTCTATAATATATCTCCCAGGTTGAAATGGGGTGGGGGGGAATAACTGAGGAATTAAGGCATTTAAAATTCTGCCATTAAAATAATTACATTAATATGCAGTATATACAATGAAGACAACAGACCCAGGTTAATGCAGTAAAATGATATTCAGCTGTCTGAAACACTGTCCATTTAAGTAGTGCAGAGATTATGTAATCTGGATGCCTTTTTCATCATCATGGCCCTGAATCTATAAGATGCTCACAGATGTTTTCAGTTTGAGTCCCCATGCTTGTACACTACAGATGAATTAGAATGAACAATTTCATGATTCAAGCAAACCTTGTATAAATGACGTGGGGATGACAAGGTAGAATATCCTAATTGTACTGATATGTGCCAGTGTATGTTTGGAAAGCATTGCTCCAAGTGAAATCATCCTGCTACGGGGCAACAAATATATAATGCTACATACAGCCAGTTCCGGAAGAATAGAGTTTAAAATACAAAGGTTTGGGTTTTGTGGTTTTTTTGTTGTTGTTTCTTTGTTTTTTTGAGGGGGGGGGAAGGGTTGGGGGGGCATCATTTGCATAGTACACCAGCTACCAGCATTAGGGAATAGGGACACTGCTACAGGAGCGCAGCTGTGGTGGTGCATCTCTAGTCCCATAGCGTAGATGCTTCAGAAATCAATGGAAGGGGTTTTTCCACTGCTGTTAGTAATATGCCTCTGTTAGAGGCAGTAGCTCAGTTGATGGAAGATTGTTCTGTCAACCTCTGTCTTGATGGTTGGGGGGGAGGGTGTTAAGCTGAAAGAACTTTAGTGCTTAGACTGTAGTATTTTTCACAACCCTGAGCAACATAGGTAGGTCACCCTTACTTTTTAAGTGTAAATGGGACCTTAGTTTCTGTTCATTTCTGTTTTGGAGTTTATAGAAGGAATCTATTGATTGGACTCCGTTATTATAGCACGTGCTTAGCATCCTCCTAGACTAAAATGATATAGTACTATAAAGCCAAATTCAAGAAACCAACAGAGATACTGGCAACACTGAGGCTGAATATCAGTGGCATGATGTAGGAAACCTGGCCAAATCATGTTTTGTGAAATTTCCCCCTCATTTTTTTTGTGTGTTGATTTTATGCCAGTATATCTTCTGAAGTTTATTTCGCTACAGTGTGTATCTCGTCAGTAAAGATTTCATATGCATATAAGAAATTGATTTTTCTGGGAATGTATTTGTATGCTATCAGTGCTGTGCAACAGTTACTGTTGGTGATAGGATGCAAGTTTTATGAATAATCCATTTACTTTTTCCCCCCTTCTTTTAGAGAAAGTATCACTCTGCAAAGGAAGCTTATGAAAAGCTTTTGCAGACCGAAAACCTTCCTGCACAAGTAAAGGCAACTGTCTTACAGCAATTAGGTATGTAAAAGCATTTTGTTGTTCGGGCATGTTTGAATTTGTCTTTCTGGTTGGTTTCATTTTACTGTCTGTCTTCACAATTAATAATTAGTGCATTCAGAAGTTATTTTTCAAGGTTCTGTTTCATGAGTCAGAAAATCACTATATGTAATATGAGGTTTTTACTCAAGTCAGAGAGAATAACGTAATCAAAAAACCTTCCACTGGTAGAAGGAGGAGAGAGATCTTTTAATTAAACTTCAAAATTTGTAAGGCTCTCAGATATTATGGTGATTTATACTAACAGTAAGTTATTTATGTTAATTGTTTTTAATACAGTATGAATTTTTCATTCACTACAGTCATATTTTATCTAAATTAATATTTTTAATATTTAAACTGCTCCCTTACATCTTTCTTTCCTTTTTGATAATTGGCAGAAGAACTTCATCAAGAACTGGTCTATAATGCTTATCTTCTGTAACGTAGATTGCTTGTGTATTGCTTAGATATAATTTGCTTCACTTTTGATTTTCTGCATTGGAGTAAAAATAAAGAAAATGTGCTGAAATTTCAAGTCTGCCATGTGAAAGTATGTATGGTAGAGACACTGCAGCAGCTGTAGATCAGGGTGATTTGAGGAAATAATCACTAGTCCCTACTTTTGAAATCACGAGTAGGATGTAGGGTGAGAGAAGATGTTGAAATATGGGATTAAGTTTTTTGCAGGGTTTTTTTTTTGTTTTGTTTTGTTTTTTTTTTTTTTGGGTTTTTTTTTTTTTTTTTTTGTAAATAAGGCAGTGATCAGTTTTATTCCGAAAAATTTTAAAAGTATTTTTGGTACTTAAAAATAGATATCCTTCATCCGCAAAATGCAGACAAGTACAGGTAACAGATTCCCCAAACATTTCAACAGTGCTTTTCTACAGTATGCTAACTTGCAAGCAATGAAAGCATGGTTCAGTCTTCATAAAGACTTAATGTCTCTGAGTGATGGTGATTTGTGAGTCACCTGTTCCCTAAACACTGCTTTGAATGAATCTGCTCAGTCTGGGTAGGCCAAGAAATGGCAATAAAATGGCAAATTTTTTGTGAGCAAAATGGCAAAACTACCTGAATCAGAAGATTCAACATGATGATGATGATAAAAGTAACAGAACAATGGTCTCACGTTGCAGTGAAGGAGGTCGAGGCTGAATATTAAGAAAAAGTTTACTTAGGAGGGTGGTGAAGTACTGGAATGGGTTACTTACAAAGGCGGTGGAAATTCTATCCTTAGAGGTTTTAAAGGCCTATCTTGACAAAGGTTGGCTGGGATGGTTTAGTTAGGGTTAATCCAGATTTGAGCAGGTAGTTGGACGAGATGACCTCCTTGAGGTCTGTTGCAACTCTAATGTTCTGTGATTCTACAATTTATGTTTCTGATTGCTAGTGAGATGTATTCTGTCAGATCTGTGGTATTATCCCAGATATGAACTCTAGCTGACTAATTCTTCCTTGGATAGAGTTTGACCCAGGTGTAAAAATAATTTGCCACTGAGGAAAAAATAAAAGTAAATGTTACAACTGCCAAAATGGTGTCAAGAAAAAGCTTACATGTCACTGGCAAAACAAGTGAAGAACATGTTTTAATGAATATTTGTGTCTTTGCTGAATTTTTTACTCCAGCAGAAGACAGTTCTGGCAGCAAAAGACTACTTTTTTCAGGTGGGAGATGCATCTTGAGCAAGACGTAAATTTAAATGATCCACAGGACGCAGATATATCCTTAGCTGAGAGAGAAAAAATACTTTAGCTTGGGAACCTTTGAATTCTGGCAGAAATATGCATGTGTTTGCATCACATGTTTCAAAGCCATCCTACCCAGTCCTGTGAAATATAACACAAAAATATACACTTGACCAACAGGAGCTAGTTTCTTCCATTGCATCCTTAGTCTTCATGTTGTATGTTTTGCCACTTGTATAGAACAATAATAATCTCTTCTAACTTAAAATGACATTGATTTATAAAATGAAATTTTTTTTTGCTTGAGATCAAGAAACCTTTTGGGTAAAAGGATTGGGTCCAGTACTTTGAATTTTTCAGACCACCCATGGGCAAGCTAGGAAATAAAAAGCTGAATCTGTTCTCATCAGTCAGAGAAAAATACCGCGGACTGGGAAGAAGCTGGTATAAGTCTTTTTACAGAAAATGGGAGGAAGACAGCTTCCTGGAAATGAGTGATGGTCAAGGGTTCACAGTAGGATTCATGGCCTTTCTTTCATAAAATGGGTTAGAGCAAGATCCTAGGAGCAAAACCAGTGAATGGCCTTGGAAGGGAAATACTGTGAGTCCTGATAAAAGGATCACTATGTGGCCCTGAGGAAGGAGGAGTAAGGACTGTGAAGCCTTGGGAAAGGCACAACAGCTCAGCTACAGGGGTGAAAAATTGAATACATTTTGTAACAATAGTGAAACCTAAGGCAGTTGATGAGTTCAATGTGAAATTCAACATTGTATTTGAGAGTTTGAGTTCTTGAAGAAGCAAGGAAAACAGAAGCACAGCAGCTAGCTTGGGTAGGTACAACATGAAACTTACAGGATACAATTTGACCTGAGTTACATGACAGCCACTGGATGCTTTGAATTTAGGAACCATATTATTTGTCTACCCATTGTTGCTAGCAAATGATAAGGGATACCTTTTAATTTAGTTGAAAATTAGATTCTTGTAGGGTTAGTATGATGTTACTTTTCACTCTGTTGTCTAGTCCATGCCTTTTGCTAGGTACTGTAATTGAACTTGGAGTTTGTCAGTCCCTATTTAAAAAAAACAAAGAAAACAAAAAAATCCCACACCACTTTCTGTTGATGTTGCAGTGGGAGTCAAGGAAGAATCTGATTTAAACAATGTGCGTTTTCTAAGCCCTAGTTTATACTTGAGGGCTTTTCAGTGGCAGTTAACCGCTAATTACTCAAGGAACATAAAATTCCTTGCATAACTGCCAGCGACTTTGTAAGCTGCTGGTACACATCCAGGAAAAGCTGACCGCAAATTCCTTGCAGTCGGCTTTCTCCAAGCCCCGTGGCCCCCAGGACTTCTGGGGCTGCCTTCCAGGAGCGGTGCAGCAAGCTCAAACTCCCTTCAAACTGCTCCCAGAACAGTGAGCTGACAGTGGCCAATTTGCCACCGTCAGTTTAGACATACCCAAAGTTTGCTCTTCAGCCTGCTTCTTGATCATCCCCAGAAGTGTTGTGTATAGAATCTGTTGTCAGGGAGTTGTTCCCCGTGTTCAGTTGGAAACAATAGAATAGATTCTCCAACAATATCAAAGGAGGGATATTTTTTCCACTTTCTCCTAGTTTCAGTAATTTACATTACTGTACTTAGTGGAGAGAAAAGAGGCCTGGCCTCCTTGACCTGTGTTCTATTGGATAGCTGTTGATGATGGTTTTTCCTTCTCTTTTGGCATGTTATTAGGAAGATAAAATAGGAAAGAACCTCTGTCTTGGTTGCTCCAGTGTGGGTTGTAAATTCTGGAAGTATCAGAGGAACTTCCCTTTTTGTTATTGATTGCTAGTACGGATACTAACATTTTCCACCAAGGGTATATAGCTTGTTGTCTTGTTGTTTATCTAGACTTTCGACAAAAAATAAATTTGTTTCCATGAACAAGAGAGTCTCTGGGATTTAGGAAATTCAGTGAATTTTTGCAGTTTGATTCCCCTTTATTTCATTCAGGGGTGTCATTAGCATTATCAATATACCCGGCACCTTTTTCCATATCATACACCTGTTCAGACATACTCTGATTATCCTGATGCCAACTCTGTCTGATTATCCTGATGCCAATAAGTAACTCTTTCAAAAGATTAATTCATATTGTCCATGGATTTGTAAATCCACACCGATTTGAATCTGTCTAACATGGTTGATGGAGTTCAAGAAAAGAAATTGCTTCTATCTTTCTGAAAACAAGTATGTTGTCTTATCTGGCAAATGAATGATCTCCAGCGTTTAAGGATTGATTCCTTGCAGTATTTCACTGAGTAAAGTTCCCCTGCTTTTGGTGCACATTGTGGTCCCTAAGGTATTCTCAGTGCTTCTACTGACTATAGCTGTCAGAACTTCTTAGGGGCTGTATCAAGCCATGCTCCAGTATATGTACCTTTTCCTTCCTGATTGCATTACGAGAGGTTGGATGTTTACCTTCCATTCTAGAAGGAACAGTGACTTTTACCTCAACACAGTGTAAGACTCACTAACTCAGTTAAAATCATGTATTAAGAATAGTCAGAGAAAATCACCATCACACAGTCAGTGTGGCAGGAATGCTATGGATACAGGGCTGTTGATTACTCAGCCTCACCTTTCTTTGTCTAGCATGTGGAGGGGAAGGTGTGTGTTCACATAATTGAATTTTATTGTTATGGATATGCACAGTGTCAGAGTTAGCACTGTTGCAAAGTGGCAGCTGTGTTGGTCTAGTAAAGCGCAAAAAAAAAAAGGCAAGGAGTCTTGTGGCTCTTAAAGACTAACAGATTTATTTATCGCATGAACTTTCGTGGGAGAAAATCCCACTTTGTCAGACACTTGGAAGAGGGGGAGTTAGCATTGTGAGTCTGAGATTCCCTAATTTTGAGTACTTCTCTTTGGAACCTTTAATCTTTTAAAATAGTTTGTGGAACACGTATAACGCTTAACAGATACATATGTGAGGGTGTGTAAATAAAACATTTTACATAAAATAGATCTGTGTAGTATATATATTATGTATTTGTTTTGTTATAGTTCCTGGGAGCCCCAGTCATAGACTAAGAATCTCATTGTGCTGGGCACTAAGCAGATGCATGATGTCTCTACCCCAAAGAGCTTACAGTCTAAGCAATAGACAAAAAATAATTAAATACCAACAAATGAGAGAGCCCAAGGAAACAGAAAGACAGTCCTGGTCAACATTCAGAGATTCTAGGGCCGAAAGGGATGACTTTTTTCATCTAGACCAGGGCTTTTCAAACTATGGGTCACAGAGCCTCAGATACTGCATTGTGGTGCATCCTGCTGCTGCTGCCAAAAGTCTGGAGTATATTACTCAAAGATATGATTGTGGGTCATGGGCACAAATTATTTTTTTTTTCAACTGGGTCCTGAGGTATATAGTTTGAAAGCCACTGATCTAGTCAGACTTGTGTATACCACAGTCATAGAATTTTCCTTAATTCTTAAAGCATGTGGTTTTAGAAGAAATCCAGTCTTGATTTTAAAATGGTCAGTGATAGAGAATTCTTCCCATGGTAAATTACTTTCATCATTAAAGAAATGTATATCTTCTTTCCAAACTGGACATGGTACACATGCAGTGGTCTCTGCATGTCAACTGCCTAGCAATTGTTGTGGGGTTTTGTAAGCATTGTGGTAAATGAGCGTTCAAAGGAGAAAAACAAAAGTTTTGAGGATATTTATATGGCACGCCTCCCATGTGTGAGGGGCAGTGTGAGAGAAAGCCACAGGTGCTTATCTGGAAATGTACAACTCAGCAGTGGAAGCTGGTGTTATTGGTAGAGTGGCTATAGCAGTCAGTGTCTTGACAATATAAGCATAGGGACAGGTCATGAAGGGCCTTGAAACTGAGCACAAGCAGTTTTATGTCTGATGCAGGATAGAGAAAGGATTCAGTTGAGGGATGCATAGAGAGAGGTGATGAAGTTGAAGTAATAGGAAAAGTATCTCTGCAGCCGCACACCGAATGAATGTAAGTAGTGCAAGATTGTGTTTGTCAACGCCCAAGAAGGGTTGCAGTAGCAGAGACATGAGGTGATGAGGGACTGAATAAAGAGTTTTTTGAAAGGGTATGGATGGAGAGAGCAAAGACCACCTTAGATGTTCAGTTGGGATAATCAGTCAGATTTGCAAACATGGTGGCTGTAAGGATCTACCAGGAGGACCATATCAAAAGTGATGCCTAGATCTGCAAAACCGTGAGAAGGGTGGTATTGTTCACAGTGGCTGGGAAGGGAGGGGGGGAGGTAGGCATATAAAATAGTTACATGTGAGGTGAGAGTTAAAATGTGCAGTGCTTATATTGTTTAGTTCTAGCTTTAGTTTCTATTTTTAAATTGAAATTGGTAAGAAATAAGATGTATTAGCATAGATACATTTCACTTCCACGCAAGAAACTGTAGCCATACAACAAACAGATCTCTTTTCCTATGAAGGTTGTGGATCAGAATTTTAATCTGCATAAATGAATCCGTAGCCTCAGAAGAAAAATCCTGATACTGAATATTTTTCACAAATTGCTAATAAAAGGGACAAAAGGATTGGCAGGGCAACCAAAGTAAAATTAAGACTAGTGTTTGTCTAAATAAATAAACTAACATTAACTAACTGAGGGAAAAGTGAATCTACTAAGATGATTACAATTTTTCATTTCTTTCCTTTGTTCCATTACAGTCCTTTCCTGGACTCTTTCCTGCACAGACTGTTCACCCCTTCCTGGGTTCTACAGGATTGTTGTCCCACTTTTTTTCAGAGCATTGCCTTCCAGGGCTTTTTCCCTGGAGGCTAAGTATTAAACTCAACAGTCCTCCTTTCCTTTGTATCAGGATGCTTATGCTCCACCTTTTCTGTGCTGGATAGGGGAACATAGGTCTTCAGTCAGAGTCCCTGTGTAGGAGCCATAGGATAAGCAGCCAAAGTCTGCTTTGTTCAACTCTTGATGCTGCCTCTCTGGTCTTCTTTCTACCTGGGCTTCTTTCTGGCCACTTCCCAATGCTCCTTCATGGGCTTACAGTGCATCGGCCTCTCTAAGCCCTCCTTCCCTCTGTAGCAAACAGAAGGGGGACTGTAGAGGTCTTTGCCCTCCACCACTGGGACACACATTTAATTGGATCTGGCCCATGCTGCAGATGCAGCCAAGTGGACTCTGAGCCACACATTCACCATTTCATTGCCTATGTGGAATAGATGCCCCATCACAATGGTATGTAATAGAAAATTTTTTTTAAAGGGCAAATATCATCACCTACCCAAAAAGTAAATGAACATTTTTGAGGATTTGACTTCTGTGATTTTTAACTTCTTTTTGTAGGCTGGATGCATCACACCGTGGATCAGCTGGGAGATAAAGCAACCAAGGAAAGCTATGCTATTCAGTATCTCCAAAAGTCCCTCGAGGCAGATCCTAACTCTGGCCAGTCCTGGTATTTCCTTGGAAGGTGAGAAATAATATAGCCAGTGTAATTAATCGTGTAAATCTCAGTTCAGGCGTAATTTCCATTTAAAGTAAATAACATCACGTGTCCTTAAAGTCCAAAAATATGAAAATTATGAAACTGCTAATGTCCAGTTCTGTTATTTTGAGGAAAATACACTGAATTGGAAAGATTTAAGTTAAAGTTCCCCCATGCAATAAATGTTTTTAGAAATGTAGTGCATACTCAGATAAACAGGCAGAAAATATTCTGTACACTTACGTTGAAGTGTACATGATTCTATTTATGCTTTGAATGCAAGTGCCTCAAATGTTGTCATTTAAGCTGAATGTTTGCTCTAATCTGATAATGCACTATTCACTTTCCCTTCCCCTCCTGTTGCCTGTTGATTGGCCTCTCACTGTAAGTTGCCTACAAAAATACTTGAGTTTTTCATTGCATACTTCAGCATTCTCTTACTTCTTAGCTGTTTCATGTTCTTCCTTTCCACATACATGTGTTTTTGTATCGAAATCTGTAGGTTTCTTTTGTACCATATATATTATAGAAAAACTCTTATTGTGTGTGAAGTGTAGACTGGAATAGGTCAGCTGGAGCCATTCTGACTTCCAAGACAAGTGGTCCATATTTTAATACTATTTAACTCTATAGTTACAGTTAAGTGTTTTGTAGGCTTCCTTTTTGTTTGTTAGTTGGGGGGGGGGGGATTTATGTTTTTGTTTTCTGTAGTAAATATTGTGGTTTCCTTAATGCCACTTCTTGTTTTTAAAAAGGTAAGAGAAGTTGGGAAGCTTATCACTACTTAGCTGAAACCCAAGCAGTATTCAGGCTTTTATGAACGTTTATCTTTCATAGGCCACAATTTCTTGCTGGTGACTCAATTGCATACTCTTGTAGTCCTTTTCATCTAGTCAGCTGTTATTCATATTATGGGGAAGGTAGACAGATGTGGTGCTTGAATTAAAATAAAATTCTTAAACTTTGATTTTCCTAAGTTTTCTAGCTGTGTGAAAATTATGCCGGAACATATTTTTGTTTTATTATATTGGAATTATATTAATGCATTTATTTTAAGTTTTAGTGGGAGTTGTATTATCATGACACTGATAGAAGTCTTAAAATAATTGAGAAACTGCTTTTAACACAGTTGTTGGGATTCCATTTAATCACACACCTTTAACTATAACTTACATTTATCTTTTGAAACGATTCTTACTAAGTCCTGGTGAATATTCATAGGTGAGGTAAAATATTAACGTTTTACTAGATTCCTCTCTCACTGCACCTTATACAATGTAAGGTTCAGTAAAGAACCTCTGTTTTTTTCCTCTTATAGATTAATAGGTTTTTACCTTTCCTCACTCATAGTTTTCTCTTGTTCTTTATAAGAATAAATTTTCAGTCATCATTTGTGTATCCTGAAGACTTTTTCTTTCTTATATAAACAAGGAAGATGTTTATAGGCAATATGGGCAAAACAAAGGAAAATCTTTCTACTTGAAAAAGCTTTAGTATCTAGTATTCTTTAATTATGATGGAAGCAGTCATTTATCCCTGTAGCATAATTGTAGTTCGCTCTTTTTTGTGTTATATTGCTTCTGCTTTCTATCTCATACAGCTTTTGAAAATGTTATATGTACTTAGCGTTCACATAATACATTTTATGGGGAGGAACCAATAAAGTCAAGATATTTCCTTAATTTGGTACATGTCATAGAATAGACAGCTAAACTACATTTCTCGTTGTTTAACAACTTCAGAATGGTGTGTGAAGTGTACTTACAGTATATAAGCCCAAAGTAGTTTGTTTATTAAAATTAGCCACTTTACTTGAAGTGCTACTGTATTAGAAGATAATTTAAAATTACAACTGTACTATTTCTACTTCCATGGAACCAGGATTTCATTTTTCTAAATATAGACACTTTGACTGATTGGAGACAGGCAGTTTAATTCTTCCTGTGTTGCAATATGTATGTAAATATTTTCCGTTTTGCTGTATGAAGTACAACAAATGAAATGAGTGTACATTTCCAGAATGTAGTATTAATTCTGGACATATTTTCCATTCTGATGTGATGTGCTAATGTAGCATGGATTAGTGCAGAAGCAAGTTAAACTTTGTGCAGTTGATGATGAACAATTAATATATTTTACAAATAAATTATTAGTAATAAATGATTCAGAAGTATATATTCAGTGTCTGTCAAACTTACAAGGGCAGTTATTTTGTTTATGTATGAGTGTTTATTTGCATGAATTTACTAGTGTCAGTCCACTCTGGCAAACTAGTTTCAGTAAGCACTTTGTTGAATATTATCACATTCTTTCTCTCTTCTCCCAGGTGCTATTCAAGTATTGGGAAAGTTCAGGATGCCTTTATATCTTATAGGCAATCTATTGATAAATCAGAAGCAAGTGCAGATACATGGTGTTCTATAGGGTAAGAATAATGCAGGAAAAGAGTACCATAATTGAATTTTTAATGTATTTAAATAGTTTCCAGTTTTTTAACTATTCTGTTCACAGTGGGTTATAAAGCTCTTAATTCCGAACTAGTATATATATGTTCTGTCAACCCTGCTGTAAATGTCTTTCAAGTTAAAGAAGTATATAGGTATTTGTTCTCTTAAATTTTAGCTTGCACTATTGTATGCACTTTTGGTTTTATTCGGCATAAAAATGTATCATTCATGGTTGTCACAATGAATTACATAATGATGTGGTCCACTTATTATAAAAAAAGTTTTTCTTTGCTCTTTGTTGTGTTTGGGTATGGGTGGGTATATGATTTCTTTGCATTCAGATTTTGTTGTTAATTTTAGACTTTACCAATCTTTTTGTTCAGTGTGCTATATCAACAGCAAAATCAGCCCATGGATGCTTTACAAGCCTATATCTGTGCTGTACAATTGGACCATGGTCATGCTGCTGCTTGGATGGACTTAGGCACACTCTATGAGTCCTGCAACCAGCCTCAGGATGCCATTAAATGCTACTTAAATGCAACTAGGAGCAAAAATTGTAGTAATACCTCTGCACTTGCAGCACGGATAAAATATTTACAGGTAAAATTTTAAAGCTTTAAGAAAGGCTAATATTTTACCAAATACACAAGAGGGGAGGGGGAAAAAACATGCAAGTTAATGTGTAGTTGTTTCATGATGTGTATAACATGTTTCCATATTTATTGTAAACATATCATAGCTTGTAATACTGTTTTATTTTTCATTTCTAAGTGGGACTCAATCCCTATAAATAATTCTGTTTTGCATATTACTCAGTTGATACATATTGATTTACATCACTTTTTTCTGTGTATTGTCTACGTTTTTAAGTTATCATAGCATTTAGAGATAGAACACACACGCACTATCTTTCACTCTTGTTTGCAATTTCAGAAGAAAAGAGTTACGAGACCTCTGAAACCAGAGCTCAACTTTATTCTGATTCTCACAAAGGTTTATATTCTGGTTACCCTCTTTATACTTAGCACCTTTCTAAAACCCCAGACTTTAAATCTATTCTCTCTTTAAGACGTAATTAGCTACAGCATTTAGGAAGATTTCGTGGACTTGCTCTTAATAAAGTAGGCTTGTGTTAAATTTGCTTTTTACATAATTTTTCCTAGGCTCAGTTGTGTAACCTTCCACAAGGTAGTCTACAGAATAAAACTAAATTACTTCCTAGTATTGAGGAGGCATGGAGCCTACCAATCCCCGCAGAGCTTACCTCCAGGCAGGGTGCCATGAACACAGCGCAGCAGGTGAGAAGTTGGGTTATGTTCTGCAGATGCCCAGCTTTAAGGGGTCTTTACAATCTGTAGTAGTCAAGCTTATTTTACTGAGTGCAGGATTGGCTTTCATTAATAAAAAGCCTTCGATTTATTTGCAAAGGGATTTAGATCAAGAAAAGACTCCCTATAATGTGGGAGAAATATGGGGGTACCAATTTAGAACCTTTGTGGATTTTCATGATTTTGAGAGATTTCATTTTAAATAGAAATGCTGCAGTGGTTGTTTATTTTCTTTTTTTATTTTATTATTTTTTATTTTAATAATAATCCCAAGAAAGGTGCACATTCCTCCTTTGATGACCATATGGAAACTGATTTTCAGTAACTGAAGTCAGCTTCAGTATATCCACACCGCCCTTTTAAAATATGCAGCTCATAATAATGTGTAGCTTAAATGAAAGAATTAAAAAAAAAAATATCGAACCATATTTTTGTCTTCCTTCTGTGATTCATAGGCTTGTAAACCTCATCATCCAAATACTGAACCTGTACTAGGCCTCACTCAAACACCAATTTCACAGCAATCCTTGCCACTACACATGATTCCTTCTAGCCAAGTAGATGACCTGTCCAGTCCTGCCAAGAGGAAAAGAACATCTAGTCCAACAAAGGTATATTCTGATGAACTAAAGAGCCTCATTCCAAAATTATACCAAAATATGCATAGAAGGTGTGCAGAGTACCCAGCACTTGTACTTCATTTGTAGTCTTTTGG